>LZPO01066291.1:437865-455939 GCA_001675575.1 Neotoma lepida
GAATGAAGAAAAATCTCCATTGAGGAATCTCCTAGTTGAGGGGGGCCTGTGGCAGATTGTCTTGATGAACTGATTGATGCAGGAGAGCTTAGCATACTGTGGCAGCACCACCCCTAGGCAGATGACCCCTGGCTAGATAAGAAAGGTAGCTAAATAAGAGGCTGTGAGTGAACCAGCAAATGACATTCCTCCATGGGTTCTGCTTAAAGAGCCTACTAGCGTTCCTGTCCTGACTTCCCTCAGTGACAGAATGTGAGCTGGAAGTGCAAGCCAATCAATTCTTCCCTCCCCTAAGTTGCTTTGGTTATGGTGTTCATCAAAGCAGCAAATGAAATCAGAACACCATCCATTAAAAAAATAATTACTCCTCACCTCAAAGTTTATTGATTCTTGCTCCAAAGGGAATAAGAGAGAATGTACTCTTCCTCCAACATGAGTGACCACAGCCCTGGAACATGACTTCAGGTTGTATGAAATGACATGTTCCATCTTGAAAGTGGTTACATGNACTTNGATAATTAGGACAAAAGAAAATCGTAAATCAGTGTGCATTCACTAAGTATGTTCCAGAGGACATCAGGTGGGTGGCCTACAGCGAAGTGGAGAAACTCTGCTACAGTTTCAGAGGCCATCAAGATGACATTTATCATTTTTTAGACTTGGGAAAGTGTGACCTGTTGAGTTAATATGTNTTGGTCACAGAGACATTAGACCAGTTACAGAATGTTTGTTTCCTTTCTGTTGTGGTGACAAAAACAATCTGAGGAAGAAACAGTTTATTTCAACTTAAAATTTCAGGTTACAGTCCATCATTGTGGGGAAGTCAAGGCAGGAACTTNACACACATCATATCCACAGTCAAGAGCAGTGAGAAATGAAAGCATACATGCTTGGTTGGTTGCTTGTTNATGCTTAACTTGAGGCAGAGAGAGCGAGCTAACTGGGAATGGTGTGGGCTTTGACACCTCAAAACTTGCCTCAAGTAANATGCCTTCTCTAACAAGGCCACACCATCTAATCCTTCCCAAACAGTTCCATCAACAGGGCACCAAGGATTCAAATATATATGAGCCTNTGTGGGTCATTCTCATTTGAGCCACCACACAGAGGTTGGTAATAATTGCTATTNAGGTGACTAAACATAGCCCAAGGCACTCTGACTCCCAGTCTGCAGCATTCCAGCCTTCCACAATGACGAAGTTGTAGTCAGTCAATCAGTATGCAGAATCTTCCAGANAGATGTAACTTTTCCAGGTAGCCCCAGTCCACAGTTCAGTTCTTTACGTGANAGTATCCAGTGTGGAGTGGAAATCNATCTTGTGATGACAGAAACAAGGAAGCCAAAGCAGTCTTTCCTACNCTGAGCATGTACCTATTTTATTTTCAATTTAGATGTGACTTTTCTCCCTAGCAGTCCTCTCTGTTTACCTACTATGATATTTCTAGCTTCCCGAATTAGCACTTCTCTGCTTTCTTTTTTTCTCTCCTAACAGGTGCACATCACTGGTGTGCTCAGCTCCCTCCCACAGCTGGTATAATCGTGCNACACTCATATCCCACAATGGTTGCATCCCATCTCGCCTGCCTCCTGGAAAAACACAAGAACTATGACTGTAAACGTGAATAGGAAAATTNTTTTAATGGGCATTTAGACATTGTTTATTCTTAGCTNGGCATGGTACCTGATGCCTATGTCCTTAGCACTTGGGAGGCTGAGGCTGGAGGATTGGAAAGGAGGAAATGGCTCAACAAATCAAAATATTGATCACTGATACTACTCTGGACAGAGACCTAAAAACAATACCTTAGTATAGACAGAGATTTATATTTCCTTATTTTAAAAATGATTTTTGTTCTGCTTTCTTGTTTAACCCAGGATCATCAGCTTAGAGGTGACACCGCCCACAGTGGGATGGGTCCTCCCACATCAACCATTATTCAAGAAAATGCCCCACAGATTTGCCTACAGGTCAACTTGATAGAGGTGTTTCTTCAGATGACTCCAGCTTGTATCGTTGACAAACTAATCAAAACAATAGCACTTCCACAATTTCACATTATCAGAGTTTGTTAACTAATATTATGTGTTATATTAGCCATGTAAAGCTTATAGGCAACTTGTTTCATTTATTTATTTGTTTATTATTACTTTTATATTATTATTAGAGACATGGTCTTACTGTGTAGCCCTGGCTGTCCTGAAACTCCCTGTGTAGATCAGGCTGGCCTTAAACTCACAGAGATCCTTCTGCTTCTCTTTCTCAAGTTAAATTGGCATTGGACAAATATTAATAAAAAGTAGCTATGTCAGGACTGGAGAGATGGCTCAGAGGTTAAGAGCANTAACTGTTCTTCCAGAGGTCCTGAGTTCAATTCCCAGCAACCACATGGTGGCTCATAACCATCTGTAATGAGATCTGGTGCCCTCTTCTGGCCTGCAGGTATACATGCAGACAGAATACTGTATACATAATAAATCTTTTAAAAAAAAGTAGCTCTGTCACTTTTGTTCACTAAGAATTTTAAAGATAAAATTGCTTGAACAGATTGGAATATACCTATAAAATAGTGTTTTCCTTTTTAAGCGCTTAATGTTCTGGGGCCTCAGTTGTTTCCCTTGAGAAGCCTAATCTTCCCTCCATCTACTTGTCAAAGGCATGCATCACCACAAACACAACTTGTAAATGTCTTTACACTTGCTCTCTTGTTTATGTCTNCCAACTAATTGTACAAACTAAATTACTCTAACCTTTATGATTGTAGTTCCTGGGCAGAGTTCCTTCTCAGTCTTAACGACATCAAGCAAAGTAGAAAAAGTAAAATATATTTTTAAAACCACAGGATTCTCCACAGTCTCCTGCAGTTGTCTAACCAACCATTGAGAGGCTTCAGATTTTGTTACCTTTATATACCAATATCACATAGAATTATAATGTAAGTTATCATTAGAAATACAATTGGCACTTGACTAATATTAGTAAAAAGTAGCTACATAATTTTTGTTCATTAAGAATTTTTAAGATAAAGTTGCTTGAATAGATTGGAAAAACCTCTAAGATAATATTCTCCTTTTTAAGCCCTTGATGCTTTGGGGCCTCTGTTACTTCCACTGAGAAGTATTTTTCATCTGTTTTTCAGGGGAGGGGTTGTTATAAAAGCACCTTGAACTAATAATGGTTATGAAAATTCTTTGCAGGCTGTTGTTCACATAATTATATTTGCTATAAAGATATCCNTAATATAGAACATAATGATAATGTCACAAATCAGGGCATAAAGAAGCAGTAAGGGGCAATCTGTGTCTTTTTTTCTGGTGTCCATAGTCAAACATGTTATAGAAGAGAGAGTAAAGTCACCATGTCTGTCTTTTAAATAATTTTATGTGTCTATGTATATATGGATGTTTTGCCTGCGTGTATATCTGTGCACCACCTACATTCATGGTGCCTTTGGAGGCCAGAAGAGAGTGTTGGATCCTCTGGAACCAGAGTTACAGACAGTTGTGAGCCACCATGTGGGTGCTGGGAAATCCTTCCTCTGGAAGAGTCAGTCTCTTAACCACTGAGCCATCTCTCTAGAGATGATGTCTTAGAGGAAAATTCTATCTTCACAGTTACAAGGAAATCGAAATCAAGTAANAGAGCAAAAGCCTAGGTCCACTTAGGAAGGAAACTTGGGGGAAGATGTACCTCAGTAATATTTACTCTACAAATGAGCAAACCAATCGGACAGGAGAGCGGGAAGGCCACATCTTGCTCCTTTCATTGTTTCTATAGAAAGTCTTGGGAGTCGTGACGAAAATAGCGTCTTTGATCTTGAAAGAGAAAAGCATTTTTGGAACACTGANTGAGTCTGCAGAGAGGAAGACAAACTCCCCACCTTCCCGGAACAACTGGTTCCATATTAGTCTGTGAATCAGCGAGGCTCGAATTTCATACTCTGCCCTTTCAAACTGCCTGGGCTTTAAAATTAGCATCATACATCAGAGCAACATCTCCCGCTAAGACATAGCTCTCCTTTCCGTGTTTGNTGGCTGTATTTTTAGCCACAAATCACTAGCGTTATCTGGACAGCAGACCTTTCGGTTTCAACACTCAGACTCTCCCCAGTCTGAATGTCAAGCCCATTTGCACAACTATTAGGGACCTGTGATTTCTGGTCCTGTGCCGAAAAGGCAGCGGTGATGTCACCACAGTTTGCTTTGATTTTAAAATGATGAAGAGTGTTGCTTTTGGCAGTCACAGTGAGCCACAGCTTTGCTGGTTAGACAGGAACCAAAGTTTGGAAAGTTTATTCCTTGATGTACAAATACGTCATTGCTGTCGCCTTTCTCCCTGTCTTAGTCTGTCTCGGGCTGCTGTAAGAGGAAAGCACCNCTTGGACATTTTATAAACAATAGAGGTTTGNAGTTTGTTAGACTAGTGGTTCTAGAAGCTGAAGTTGTAAGAATGAAGGGCTGCATCTGGTAGGGGTGTTTCCCGTGGTGGAANGCAGAGCGCCTGTTGCGTCAGAGCCTGTGGCTGCTGTAGTCCTCGAACGCTAACTATTGAGAGTACATACTAGGTTCAGCTCGGGCTGAAGTACAGTCTTGGCACAAAGGAGGTGCTTTTTAAGTGTTTGTACATGAATAAAAGTGAGAACGATTCAACAACACTTTCAAAGGCAAGAGAACCTTCTAGAAACCACGTTGGGCAGTTGAGATTTAAACAAAGATTTTACTGGCTTGCTGGTTTACCTAAGTGGGATCCATCAGAGGGAAATCCTACAAGAAACACTCGACAGGAAGATTTCACTAGAAAATTTAACTGTTGTGTTTAGAATGTCAAAGTGTTGGTATTCTTGAAGAGATCCCATTAACATGATGGTACCTAACTAATTGATTAAATTTAACTTTTGAGATTTAAGTTAAATTTAAAGTTAACTTTTTAATTGATTAAATTAAACATTGAGGAGTAGCAGCCTGTGATGTATGGCTTGGATGATGCTGGTTGGTCTTGGTTGGTCATTTCTGCTAAGTTGGTGCTCTTTGGTTTTTAACTTCCCCATATTAGCATATTAAAAAAATTATTCCCTGTCTTTTGTACAAGGGGGACGTGTCGGGAGAATGATGGCTGAAAGTATATTCTTTTGGAAAGCATTCTCATGGCCTAATGTACTCTATTTACTGGAAGGGCGTGGCTCAGCAATGACCATCAGAAGCTACTCAGGCATTTGCTGTGGGAATAGGACTGACCAATGGGTCATGAAATTGCAGTTTATCATTTCTCAACATTATCTGTTCTCTCGGTTGCAGTCTTTATGGGGGAAAATATTGGGAGAAGAAGAAAAACAAAATTTGAGTGGGAAGGAGAAGAGGCAAAACCACAGATCTGTGTTGGAAACAGATTGGATAATCTGTTTGCACTTATTATCCAATATCTTCTTGGAGATATGCTTCTGCCACAAACATATAAAAGTACCACAATAAACAAACAGATAGACAGGAGAAAGGTGTCCTTAATTTGAAGCTGTTTGTCTGTCAGTGCTTGAGACGTTTGCAGGAGGCCTATTCTGTAGTGAGGTTTCCATCAGAGAAGACCACTCGGACATGACTTCAAGCCAACAGAGAGCAGGTCCGCACCTGCACAGTGTTCAGGACTCGAGTGCAGTCCTGAGCTGTTCTTCCTTTTCTTTTCTTTTCTCCCCCCAAGACTGGACTGGCCTAGATCTCAGAGATCCGCCTGCCTCTGCCTCCCAAGTGCTGGGATTAAAGGCGTGTGCCACCACCCAGTACTAAGCCTTTCTTAAGGTGGGCTTTGAAGCACAAAAATTACATCCTGGGTTGACACACCTCAGTTAGCAAGAACAGTTAAAAAGCAAAGTTAGTACATTTAGGGACTAAATGGAATGGATTAGGTCTTTGTTCTCATTTGGCAGGTGGGGCTGCCTATGTGCTGGGTTCCAAAGCCTGGATGGTACTTCAGTCTTGGTGTCAGTTTTGCTAAGGTCTGGTGGCTGTTAGGATTCTTAGCATCATGTTGTGGAACTTTCCTTGACCCTCCATCAGTTTCCAGACACTGATGTGTCAAGTTCCAGCTTCGAGAGCCTCACAGATGCTCTCTGTTGCCACCTTCATCACAACTATTTACCCACCAGTGTCTCACTCACAGGAGGACATCCTATTTTGTTCATGACTGAATCCTGGTCTGCAGTTTGAACAGAGTGTTTGCCCAATTCACATCTGCTGGATCGGTGAGTTACTCTTTTTCTACTTTATAGGAACCACTGTTTCTGAAACCCATGTACACTCATTGACAACTTAACTCAAAACAAAACAAAAAACACCAAACAACAACAACAACAACAAAAAGGAGTTTGGTGGTCAGTCACAGCTCTCTAGTCAGAGGGAACCAGATGATGGCTATTGTCACAGTGTGTAAGCAATTCTTCCAGTTTAGGAGAATTGAGGACTGGCCCCCCATTACACATAGGAAGCATCTGGGATTGTCTTCAGGCTCTAGTGAATATCTTTGTTTTCAGTGACTAGACGTTGCTTAAACTGTGCTTAAACCACATTTCTTAAATAGTGAAGTGACTCAGTGGAGATATGTCTTATGGTAAGAAACAGTACCATCTCCTTTACCAGGCAGCTGGCTTAGGAAGTCTGGGGTGTTTATGGGACTGGCATGTGTTGACTGGATAGTGACCAAGTTTTTCCCTTCTCTTTGGGAACAGTATTGGTAGTGTCAGCTAAACTGGTCACTGTATCTAATTTGTTAGAAGAAGACGCTGCACCACCTATGACCCTATCTTCCTGGCTGGCTGCTACAGCTTGATTGGCTCAGTGACATAGGTAGCCTTGTTGGAAAAGCCCAAGTGGCACCTACTGCTAGATCTAGGTGCTGCAGCCAGCTCTCAGCCACCCAGAAGCCAGGACCCTAAATCCTACAGCTCAGTAATCTGAGTAAGCTTCAAAGAGGACCCAGCTTTAAGCCTCCAGCTGAGAGCACAGCCTGCCTGGCACCTGGGTTACAGGTTTGTGAGACTCAAAACAGAAAACCCAGCTGTGCCTAAATGGACCCAAAGAAACTGGGAGGTTAAACGAATTGTGTTGGTTTACGCCAGTAACTTTGTAGTAGTTTATTGTGCAGCAATAGGCAATTCACTATCTCGATCCCCAAATGATACTTAATATCTTTTAATTTTATATTATCAGGGATGAACAAATCTATATACTAGAATATAAAATGTTAGCAAAATGCACTGTAGTAGAACACCTCTGTGGGCCATTTGGATTCATTTCTTTTTATAATCTGCTGGAGAAGGCTGACCAGCAAGGAAAGTACTTCATGTTCATGATATGCTTTCCTCCGATAACATCCATGAATGTACTTTCCACGAACACACTCTACATACCCGCAATATACCACTGATTCCTTTCCCCAGAAACACTGTATTGCTTTATATTTCTGTATTGTTACAATTCTTCCAATGAACATCTTTTATAAAGAGTAGTTGAGGGCTGAAGAGATGGGTCAGTAGTTAAGAGAGCCTGCTGTGACATGAAGACTGGAGTTTGGAGCCCAGCACCTACATAACAATGCAGGCCATCCAAACATGTACTTATAAGTACACACAGGCTAACACACACACACACACACACACACACACAGACACACACACACACACACACACACACAAATAAGTAAAAATAAATCTTAAAAAAAAGGATCAGTGGGGTCTCTCAATATTCCCAGTGAGACTACTTATTCATGACACTGCAATATCTTCAAAATATATGATTTTTTTTTGAGACAGGGTCCCACTGTATAGCCCAAGTCAGTCTCTAACTTACGGTTCTCTACTCTTAGTCTCTTGAGTGCTATGCTGACAAGAGTGTGCCACCATGCTTGATTTGAAATTATTCTAATAGTTGTACATCCTTGTGATTAAGTGTCACAAGTGATCTAGGTAGGACCCCTGCTCTTATTTTCTCCTGTAAACATGCAGCTTTCCCAGTCTCTGCTGCATGAAGAATATTTTTCATGTGACTGTAGATTACCTGAGTATAGCATCAAGGTAACCATGACGATGGAACAACTGCCCTCCTCATCTTTAGAATATTCGGAGCAGTGACGCTCAGTAATCCATGCTGAGCTTAATATGTCTATGCTCGTCAAGGTACCATCTTCTGAGGTATTTAGAGATGTTAATTGGCCTCAACAATTAAATTGGCCTTGCCCCCAAATTGAGGAATATACTTAAACAATTAGTATGACCTTAGTCTTTCATTGAGGATGTGTCATTCTTGAGGCTGTATGATGGAAGAAATGCCCCACTCTCCTAAGGTTCTGCCTCCAAGCAGCAGAAATGGAGTGGCCTGTCCCTCACTCACATTGCAAGTTTTCGTAGTTATTATTCTAGCACAAAAAATGCACAGTGTAACCTCACCATATGCTACTTGCTAATGAGGAGAATTAGAGCTACTGCCCAGAGGACTCACCATGGCAACCACCACAAGTACCTCATTGGAGAGTTAGAAACTACAAAGCAATAAAAAATTCAGCATTTGCTTCTTCTGAAGTACAATCTTGGCATACAATTTGTGGTCCCATCTCTGTCTAGAGTGACTTTCGGCCTACAGTGTTGTTTTTATTGTAGAGAAGGAAAAAGCCTTCAGTGTCTCCTTAGAGAGCTATATGGAATTTATTTTAAAAACCAACCAATTTAATAGTGGACTCTAGGGGCTGCAGAGATGGCTCAGCAGTTAAGAGCACCAGCTGTTCCTCCAGGGGACCCACCTTCAGGTCCAAGCACTGGCATGGCAGCTAACAGCCACCTGTAACTCCGGTTCCAGGGGATAAAACACCTTCTGGTGTCTGTGGGAACCAGGTACACATGTGGTGCATGAACATACACGCAGGCAAAATATCTGTGTGCATATATAAAAACCAACACATCTTTAGTACTGTATTCTGTTTGGAGTCACCGACAAGTGGGTATGCATGGGTAATTGCCCACTTTCTACCAAACACACAGTGCTCTGTATTTTTTCTCTCCATCACAACATGAAGCAAAGCCCTGGTTCAATCCCTAGTTCAAGGTTAATTTATTTTGATTTTATGTCTATGAGTTTTGCCTGCATGTATGTATATGTACTGCATGCATGCCTGGTGCCTTAGTAGGTCAGAACAGGGTGATGGAATGGATCCTTTGGAACTGGAGTTACAGACTCAGACTGTTATGAGTTGCTGTGCAGGTTCTGGGAACCAAATCTTGGTCCTCTGCAAGAGCTGTAAGTGCTCTTAACCAGTGAGCCGTCTCTCTAGGATGGAAGTTTAAAGGAATTGTGTATTAGTTACTTTCCCCACTATTGTGACCAAATACTTGACAAAAAGTAACTGAAGGGAGAAAAGTGTGTGTGTGTGTGTGTGTGTGTGTGTGTGTGTGTGTGTGTGTGTGTTAAAGGATACTGTCTCCTGTGGCAATCAGATTCTTGTTTGGGTGGATCAGGAAGCAGGTAATGGAGAACTCGAGCATTTAGCTGCCTTTCTCTTTTTCCCCTTTTTGTTCAGTCCAGGTCCTCAGCCTATGAGATAGTGTTGTCCCCATCAGGTCTGCCCCCTACGTTAATTCTCTCTGGAAATGCCCTCCCGACACACCCAAGTGTCACTCACTAAAGCCCTAAATGTTTCTTAATCCAACCAAGTGACAGTCAGATTTAACCCCCACAAGCTGCTAGCCAGTTTAAGTTTAAAATGTTTTTTCAAGATTGCCAGTTTTATTTCTACCTCTGTTTACTTATTTTGGGGACAGACATTTCCTAACTGACAATGGTCAAACTTTACAATTTTTTTTAGTTTTAACTATGGCATGAAAACAGCATGCACTCAGTAGTAGAAACTACATGAAAACTTGAATTTGGGGACCAATGAGATGGCTCAGTGGGCAAAAAGCACTTGTCACCAAGCTTTGTGATGACCTGAGTTTGACCCCCCAGTACCCACATGGTGGAAGAAGAGAACAGACTCCCACAAGTTTCCTTTGGTCCCCCATTTACCAGGTGACACACACAAGCGTACCTCCCACACACATACAAATAAGTAAATAGATGTAAAGCGGTTTTGTGAATTTTGGTCTTTTTCCTGAGACTGATGATATGCCATAAAGCCTTTTCTTATAAGACTTGGACAGTGAGCAGTGGTCACGAGTCAGAGCTCCAAGCCAGCACCCAATCACAAAGGGAAACAACCCGTGTTACAGCGTACCTCTTTCGATGTTATTAAAAGTTAGTTGGGTGCATAGGCAGTTGTAACTTATATTTTCCACTTAGAGTGGTTTTATCAGGCTATCACCCTCTCATCTCAGGACCATCTGTGTATTATTACACACATGCCAATTGAGGGCTATAATTTGTTTCTGGTGAGCTGAGTCCTTATATCTAGAAATATCTATTTAAAAAACAACCCAGCATGCACACAGGCGTGTCCGTGCTAGCTGAGGTCACTTAGCTTTGCTGAGGAGTGGTCCCCTTCAGCTTTTATTTAGAATGCATTAGATGCTGACAATATCCTTAACACATGCTTGTTAATGCTGCTGCTGCTTCTTCATTTTGGAAATATTTCCACTGGGTATGTTATTTTCCTTCAGAAAGGATTTGCGTTTGATCCTGGGCAATGAATAAGGCTGAGGGCAATAATGACACCCATTAACTCTGGGTGAATAGTGAAAGGACTCAGAGCTGAGCTGGCTCTGGTTTTGATTCAATTCCACCCAAGGTATGTTCCTAACTAAGGATGGGGGGATTTCCTGGGGCCCCCTCATTGCTGAACTCTGTTTTCTCTCTTACCCAACTAGTTACCAGGAGCTCTGCCCAGCTCTGCTGCTCTTTTTTAAAAAAATAATTAATTAATTAATTTTACATCCNGACTGCAGTTTCATCTCCCTCCTCTCCTCTCCTCCACCCCCCACCACTCCGCTCCTCCGTTTCTCTTCAGGAAGGGGCAGGCCTCTATGGGTATCAACAAAGCGTGGCATATCGAGTTTTGATAAGACTAAGCACCTACCCTTGTGTTAAGGCTGGGCAAAGCAATCCAGTATGAGGAATAGGTTCCAAAGAGCCAGCCAAAACATTAGAGACAGGCTTTACTGCCATTGTTAGGAGTTCCACAAGTAGACCAAGCTACACAGCTGTCACATATACGTAGAGGGCCTAGGTTGGTCCCATGTGGGTTCCCCGGTTGTTGGTTCAGACTCTGTGAGTTCCTATGAGCCAGGTTAGTTGTTTCTGTGAGTTTTTTTGTGATGTCCTTGACCCCTCTGGCTCCTATATCTTCTTCCTTCTCTTCAGCAAGATTCCCCAAGTTCGTCCACCACGAGCAAGTGGGCTTCATCCCAGAGATGCAGGGATGGTTCAACATACAAAAATCTGTTAATGTAATATACCATATAAACAAACTGAAAGGAAAAAAACACATAATCATCTCATTAGATGCTGAAAAATCCTTTGACAAAATTCAACACACCTTCATGATAAAAGTCTTGGAGAGATCAGGGATACAAGGAACATACCTAAATATAATAAAAGCACTATACAGCAAGCCAACAGCCAACATCAAATTAAATGGAGAGAAACTTAAAGCAGTTCCACTAAAATCAGGAACAAGACAAGGCTGTCCACTCTCTCCATATCTATTCAATATAGTACCTGAAGTTCTAGCTAGAGCATTAAGGCAACAAAAGGAGATCAAGGGGATATAAATTGGAAGAGAAGATGTCAAAGTACAGCTGTTTCAGATGACATGATAGTATACATGAGTGACCTCAAAAATTCTACCAGGGACCTCCTATAGTTGATAAACACCTTTAGTGAAGTGGCTGAATACAAGATTAAATAAAAAAAAAAACCAGTAGCCCTCCTATATACAAATGATAAAAGGACTGAGAAAGAAATCAGGGAAACAACACCTTTCACAATCGCCACAAATAATATAAAACATCTTGGGGGTAACTCTAACCAAGCAAGTGAAAGACCTGTATGACAAGAACTTTAAGTCTCTGAAGAAAGAAACTGGAGAAGATATCAGAAGATGGAAAGATCTCCCATGCTCATGGATCAGTTGGATTAACATAGTAAAACAGGCCATTTTACCAAAAGCAATCTACAGATTCAATGCAATCCCCATCAAAATTCTAACACAATTCTTTACAGACCTCGAAAGAACAATACTCAACTTCATATGGAAAAACAAAAAAACCCAGGAGAGCTAAAACAATCCCGTACAATAAGAGAACTTCTGGAAGTATCACCATCCCTGATCCCAAGCTCTACTATCTGGGAAGAGGAAGGCTGAGTCAGGAGACGCTGTTAGCCACCGCCAGGAGCAGGAAGATGTGAAGGTACTGGTAAGCCACGAACCGTGTGGCAAAGTACGGATTTATAGAAATGGGTTAATTTAAATGTAAAGCTAGTCAGTAATAAGCCTGAGCTAATGGCCATACAATTCATAATTAATATAAGGCTCTGTGTGTTTACTTGGGTCTGAGTAGCTGCAGGACCACGCTTGAGCCCAGGCGGGACACAGAAAAACCTTTTCCTACACTGCTACAGAGCTATAGTAATAAAAACAGCATGGTATTGTATAAAAACAGACAGGTGGATCAATGGAATTGAACTGAAGACCAAGACATAAATCCACACACCTATGGACATTGAATTTTTGACAAAGACAAAATTATACAATGGAAAAAAGAAAGCATCATCAACAAACAGTGCTGGCATAACTGGATGTCTATATGTAGAAGATTGCAAATAGATCCATATCTGTCACTATGCACAAAACTCAAGTCCAAGTGGATCAAAGACCTCAACATAAATCCAGCTACACTGAACCTGATAGAAGAGAAAATGGGAAATAGCCTTGAACACATTGGCACAGGAGACAACTTTCTGAATAGATTACCAGTAGCACAAGACACTAAGATCAATAATTAATAAATAGAACTGCATGAAACTGAAAAGCTTCTGTAAGTCAAAGGACACCATCAGTAGGACAAAACAGTAGCCTACAGAATGGGGAAGATCTTCACCAACTCCACTGCCTTTGAACTGCCTGGTTTTGAAAGTGGTGAATACATGAAAACATCCAAAAATACTGGCCTAATCTTTCTGGCTTTCATCTTTTTCCTGGATTTTGGCTCTATAATCCTTCACTGTTTGGAATATACTTAGATTTTCTTAAAAACTATATCCAGCTTTTTTAGGTGCTGACAGTCAAGTGGTTGGTCAGAATTGCCCACACCATCATGCTGAAGGCAACACTCTTGGTACCCTGCTCAGATTCTCTTGACAATACCTTTTCCATATATACTGACCTGAAAGGCTATCCTATGACATCCTATTACATCTCTCACAAATATCAGGTCCTAAAATACCAGTTTGAAGGGACTGGAGTGTGGCTTAGTGATAGGAGTTACC
This sequence comes from Neotoma lepida, assembly GCA_001675575.1. Taxonomy (NCBI): domain Eukaryota; kingdom Metazoa; phylum Chordata; class Mammalia; order Rodentia; family Cricetidae; genus Neotoma; species Neotoma lepida. Next base: position 451,322 of record LZPO01066291.1, read on the forward strand.
TTAGAAGGAAACATGTCTTTTCCATGTGATTAAATTTAGGATCCTAAGATGAGGAGTCATTCTGGATTATCTGAGTATGTCCTGAATGGCACTCACATGCTGAGGGATGCCTTACATCATGTAGTAGACAAGATATACATAACAATTGGAATGATGAAAGGCAAGGGATGTCAGCAGTCCTCAGTTGGAAGACTAAAGGAATAGAGTCTCCCAGGGGTCTGGAAGGAAGACAGTCCAGCTGATACCTTGAATTCAGTCTCCTTCACTGACTATCGAGTTCTGCACCCCCCCAGATCTGTGAGAGAATACATTTCTGTTATTTGAAGTTACTAAGACTGTGGTATTTTGTTACAGCAGCTGCAGGAAAGGAATACATGTATGAATTGTATCATCAAAGCCATTTTATATACTTTATCAAATTTAGTTAGACAGCAAAGACTTGGAAAATACAAATCTTTGAGTCCTTTCCCTCTAGAAACTCACAATCTACTAACCTAAACAATTCTGGTCTAAGCAGATCAGGCACCCTGGCTAACAGAACAAAAATAATGAGTAAACTATGGGGGAGGCGGAGAAACCCAGGAAGCCATCTTACACAGGGTAATATTTGGAGAACTCTCCATGCTTCCTAATTCATGGAACGAACAGATGCTATAAAACAGGGATCAGGAGTGTGTTATTATGATGCAGCTTCTACAGCTAATCTTGCCATGTCTATCACAGCTCTAGAGAAACAGGACAATTCAGAGGTCCTAGAATAAGAGTAGCAATGTTACCTCTGTGTTCTCTGGTCCCCATATTATTCCCAGGGGCTTGGTCTGACTTCCAGAGAAATAAGGGCAGTTGACAATAGCTGCAAGGGGCTGGTTCCAACTCAAGTGATAGGGAAAGCTAGGCCCTTTAATGTTGCATGGGATCTGTGTGCCAGAGTGAACAGGTTCACTAGAAAGGACAGCTCTGGTTTCTTAGCATACAGTGCAACTTTGAGATATAATGGCCATCAGAAGGGAAGCCAAGGTTTACGTTTTATGTCACCAGATTTTATTTAAAGACTCTGCTGTGGCAATGTTCTGATCCCTTGCTGGCAGGGCAAGGGGGAGGAAGCCACCTCATTACTGAGGCAAAGTTCCCAGGTTCCCAGTCAGTGACACTGACACCCTTGAGATAGGAGGGGCTACTGTCTGGTACTGGTACTGGGTCTCAGCTCCTCTGTAAGTCTCCCGCACTGGCTCGGAGCAGTGAGAAGGCCTCATTAATGTTTCTTGGGTGGCTTCCGTTGGTTCTGCAGAGATGGCCTTATGACCAGTGGTGGAAGTGACCCTCCAGCAGCCTTCCTCTGATATTATTCTACTAGGAAGGAGGAGTGCATTGCTTTCCTGGGCATGAATTTGGGGTCTAAACACTCCATGTGGTCTCACCTGCCCCTCACAGTGGCTGCAATTTTCTTAGGGCTTGCCAGGGTTGGAAATACTGGTCCATACCTCCTCTTCTTTGGTTCTGCCTGGGGAAGCAGAAAGGAGTGTCTTGTCAGTACAGCCTGGTACGGTGAGTCTTGACTCCCTAGTTGACCTTGGATGGCACATGCAGACATNGGACGACTGTGTTCCTGGGATGTTTGACTTGGGTAAAGGTTACTGTTTGAAAGTTCTCTGGCTTAGCCGGGCAGTGGTGGCGCACACCGTTAATCCTAGCACTCAGGAGGCAGAGGCAGGCCCATCCCTGCTCGAGGCCAGCCTGGGATACAGAGTGAGTCCCAGGACAGCTGCCCCTTAGCCTTTCATTTCATAAAAAGGAAGAGAAATGCAACTCTCATCCCAAGTAAAAAGTCCTTCGTAGTGGTGGTCTTGCATACATTTGGCAAGGTTATTATATGAACTAATTCACTTATCAGTTAATATAGTTAATACAATCAATCTATAAGGCACAGTGTAAATAACATATGCACAACTACAGTTTCTTCAATAGCATAGCTCAAATTTCAGTTACTATAATGCTATATGGTTTGCATGTGCCCCACCCCCTACAAACTTATTGTGTTAATCTCCAAAGCAACAGAATTGGGAGGTTACATCAGTCTGTGCTGAATGATCACTGTGTGTCACTGCAGCCAAGGACAGTCCAAGTCATCCTTGCGCTTTCTGATCCACCCGTGTGTCATTCTTAAAAAACAAACAAACAAACAAACCAGGTAACTAAAGCTAGCGCAGCTGGTGAACAATGAGGAAATCGCAGTAAAGAAACAGAAGATGACGTTGGAAGTGAAATTCCACTCAAACATCAGCAGAGTGATAGGGGAAAGAGCTGACCACTGGTGCACACTGACGTCACTTCCAAGGGAAAGCCTAGACACCTACTTTGTTTAATCCGGGAAAGGCTGAGACAGAGATGTCCCAGAAGAAGTGATACTGGCAAAGAAGTGCATATTAAAGCAGATCTTGGAGATATTCCACAACATAGGAAGTGTTAGGTATAATGTTTATAGACTGACCCAAATTTAGGAAGAAGTATGACAAATAGATAAGGCACAAAGGACAAGACCCAAGGCGCTATCCAAAGTGTATTTTATAATTTTGATTTACAAAGAAAACTTCCATTGTCCCTATTTCTAAAGTTACAAACTGTATGAACTAAGGTCTAGTTTCACTGCTTTTTCTTTTGCATTTATAACAGTAGATGTTATAGATGTTAAAGTCTTAATGTTTTCACAAAAATTGCTAAAGCTCATGGACACTCATTGTCTCCCCGCTGTCCTTAGGATGGCTGTGTGATTCCAGTTCACAGTTATTTTTACCTTCCACACTGTGTGCAGGGCCGGGGCTGTCTGTCAACGCAATCAAGATGTTGGCTTTCCTGCTTTGTTTCTCTATCCCTGCCTGCCCTCTGCTGGAAGTGCCAGACATCGGCAAAATTATCCAGAGACTCAAGACACACAGGGTGATACTGACTGTGTATTGTCCCTATCCTGTGCCTCTGTTGCCCTTTGAGGCTACTGTCTTTTCCCCTGGGTTAGTCATCACATCCACATCCTGCAGATGACTCTGATGCCATAACAGCCCCGTCATGTAACTGAACCCTCTTAATTGAAGATTGCTCCTACTGTAGCCTCATATAAGCTTCTTATAGAAAGAGCTATAGGAATGTATGCTGGTCCGCTGCTGGCTGGTGCCAACTTCCACTGCAAAACTAATTGTTTTTGAAGTTGTAAATGTTAAGTCAGAGGTCATCCTTTTTAACTTACATCAAATTTCAGTTGAGAGCCCTCTGCCCAACCCCTTTTGCTTTCTGAAGTTGCCTGCTCCTGCTGGGAAGTTCTTACAGAAACATTCAATTTTAATAGCTACATAAACACTTCCTGTGTGACTGTTTCTAGACTATTTGAATTCCTAGATGCTGTTCTGGTCTCCTCTTCATCCCACCCCTACATTGTACCCTTCTGTCTACATTGCCAAATAATTTTTAACTATTCAAGTTAGATCCATGGAATTTATTTAATAAGTGACTGTTAAGTATGTGATGTATACATACTGATATGTGCAGCACAGTGACATTTCAGTTAATAACAGACTGTTGCAGGAATGTCTGGGATAAGCACTCGGACACCAAGGAAAGTGGAAGAAAGATGTCACCGATGGGCCAAAACCAGTATATTGCCTGAAAAGCTTTGATCCTGGGTCCAGTTTATAGTCCCATTTTATATTCTAAAGCCACAAGGTGGGGTGGGCAAGCAAGCAAGATTTTACAGAAGTGTACATGGCAGTCANCAGGTTGTTAAGGGCAACAGCCCATAGTTTCAGCTATTTCTCCAGATCATTGTGTTTCAGGTAGCAAGTGAAGTCATGTTTGGCAAATAGGCAATACAAGCAGTGCTTTAAGTGACTCACTAGCTAAATCAATAAATCAGTATCTAATAATTGGTCTTTTCTACCTTATTAAGACCATCCATCCAATAGTGGTCCTCTGAGATGACATTGCCTAGGAAAGCTGTGTCCATCTTCGTGCAAGCATCTCCATGAGGTTTGTACAACAATAGAATGGCAATCCTCCTGCCTCAGCCTCCCACGTGCTTGAAATGCAGGTGTGAACTACCACACCTGACTTCCACTTCTATTCTTAAAGACATCTTAGAGACTAAAATGTCATGAGTTTTCATAATGCCATTGCAGAATTCCTGATTTTATCCTTATATCTGGGGATATGAAAAGGCCTGTGTGTCATGCTTGGCACAGTGCCAAGGTACACTTGAATGCTCTCATCAACCTCTGTTGTACAAGAAGTTGTGGAGTTGCCCAGTCCTTCTTCCTGGACAGTCATGTACAGCCATGGAATGGTGTTTTAGCAAAGAGAAGAGGGCACAGTTGATGCACGCCTCTCTTAAGCTCGACTCACAAAAGCCACTTGAGTTTCTTTGTGTTGATTTCCTTACCACCCAGTGTAGCTTTTTTGTTGTTTGTTTTATTATTATTATTTTTTTAAGATTTATTTATTATGTATACAGAAGAGGGCACCAGATCTCATTACAGATGGTTATGAGCCACCATGTGGTTGCTGCGAATTGAACTCAGGACCTCTGGAAGAACAGTCAGTGCTCTTAACCTCTGAGCCACCTCTCCAGCCCGGG
>LZPO01066291.1:456359-479060 GCA_001675575.1 Neotoma lepida
GTTCAGTTCTTTATTAGACCAATCAGGTGTTTTAGACAGGCACAGTAACACAGCTTCACAGAGTTAAACAAATGCAACATAAAAGAATGCAACACATCTTTGCATCATTAACAAATATTCCACAGTATAAACGAATGTAACACATCTTCAACTAATATTCCATAACAACCCAGGGCATGGAGAGGCAGGCCCACGTTGCTGAGGAAGTCAGGGGTGGAGATGGCATAGTTGGTAAGGTGCTTGTCTCAAAAGCAGGAGGACCAGAGCTTGACTTCTAGAACCCATGTAATGAAGGTGGTGCATTTGTAACTGCATTTCTGGGAAGACAGAGACAGGTAGATTCGTGGGGCTTGCTGGTCATCCAACCCGGCTGAACCAGCCTTCTCCAGTCCCCCCAAAACAAGAGGATCAGCTCTTGAAGAATGACATCTGGCTTCTACATACAGGAGTGAACACACACACACACACACACACACACACACACACACACACACACACGGCACAGCTGGATCTTTCCTGACAGAGAATGGAAAGCCCCTACTTTTGTCTCCCAAACCTGGAACCAATTCAGATTGTTTCATGAGCAAGAAAATGTATGTTTCAGTTACTATATACATTGAAATCAAACTGCTATAGCAAACCGCCAACCCTTCTCTTCCTTTGCCCAAACACCTACTAGAAAACCTCTGAAATGAAATTTTACCAGGCTTGCTAATTATTGGCAGGAGGTCATTCATGAAATATACTCTTTTAGACTTTTGCCATTCATGTGCTTGTAAAGATGAGAGACTAAAATGTAGATGGCATTTACTGAAGTGTTTTGAAGTGGTATAAAGATTTCATCTGATGCCTTGACTGCAGATTATTCTCAGTGAGGCCTGTAGTGCTGCGCTGGGAAGCTGCTGAGGTGGTGTCCAGGCTCATAGGAGAGGACACTGATTAATTACCAAAAACTGCCATGGCCAGGGGAGGTAAGAACCATGGCATGGGCCCAAAGAGTACATCATCCTTGGGGCTGCAGCCAAGCCCCTGGCTGCATGCAGAAGGCTGTTCCTAGAAATGACTCAGATTTGCTATTAAGGCAGCATCCTGGCCATGGCTCTTATTTATAGAAATTGCTCTATCTTACTGGAAGATTTAATAGACCAAGTAATAAATGAAGTTCAGATGACCCCTGTTCCCCCACTGCCACCTAAATTTTGCTTGATTAGTTCAAGATTCAGGTATTTTTTTCACAACTCAAAAATTCTAGTTAAAGCCATTTTTATTTTCTCCGCTCTGTGAGAGTCTCTCACTATATAGCCTAAGCCAGTCTGCAATTCTCAATCCTGCCTCTGCTTACAGAGTGCTGGATGCTGCTTAATAAAAACAGTTTTGAAGGCTGGCAGGCTGCAGCGTCTGAGCAGTGGATATGCAGATGCTTACTCTCTGGTACCACAACCTCTTAAATCTATGACTGATTAACTCCTTGTCTAGTTTATTGACTGGCCTGGAAAGCAAGCTGCAAAGCAGGAAGAGTAAGAAGCAGTCTCTCACTATAAAGGAGCCTCAGGTAGTGCAAAGCATCAGACCCCTCCCTTCTCCTGGGGTGACTGGAGTTTACTCCCAGTTGCTCTCAATGGTTTGGGTTTTTTCTTTCTTTTTTGGTTTGTTTGTTTGTTTTGTTTTCTAGAGACAGGGTTTCTTTGTGTAGCCCTGGCTGTCCTGGAACTCACTATGTGGAACAGGCTGTCCTCGAGATTGGAGATTTGCCTGCCTCTGTCTCCTGAGTGCTGGGATTAAAGGCACACGCCACCACCACTATCCAGCTGATAATTTGGCTCTTAAACTACATGTACTCAGTTACTACCATGCAGAGGACTGAAGGCTGAGTTCAGCTACACATGACTGAGTCTAACTCATACAGCATCCATCAAGACCTTAGCCTGAAGGCAGAAGTTTCTGTCTCTCCAGCAGCTCCCAAATACTCATCAGCCACTTCCCAAATTACCACACAGAGGCTTATATTAATTATAAATGCTTGGCCAGTAGCTCAGGCTTATTACTAACTAGCTCTTACACTTAAATTAACCCATAATTCTTATCTATGTTTAGCCACGTGGCTTGGTACCTTTTCTTGGTACAACATTCCCATTTCTTGGTACAACATTCCCATCTTGCTTCCTCTGCATCTGACTGGCAACTCTCTGACTCCACCCTTCCTCTTCCCAACATCCTTAGTTTGGTTGCCCCACCTATACTTCCTGGCTGACTACTGGCCAATCAGCATTTTATTAAACAAATTCAAGTGACAAATCTTTACAGGTACAAGAGGATTATTCCATAGCATCAGCCTTTAACAAATCTGTTAGAGATGTCCTATTTCAAAGACTGTTGGAGAGAATTAATACCATTTCAATGCATAAGGAAATCTATGAGTTAGTAGAGAAATTAATTTTCTTTTTAAAAAAAAATTAAAATTACTTATTCATATTTTATATGCATTGGTGTTTTGCCTGCATGTATGTCTGTGTGAGAGTGTCCAATCCCCTGGAACAGGAGTTACAGACAGTTGTGAGCTGCCATGTGGGTGCTGGGAATTGAACCTGGATCCTCTGGAAGGGCAGCCAGTGCTTTTAACTGCTGAGCCATCTCACCAGCCCCAATTTAAATAATTTCTAATCATAAAAAAACAGATCTATCCAAAGTTGAAGGATAGCCCGGAAAATAGCTAATTTAAACAGTCCCACAACGGGTCAATATCATGAAAAGACTAAAAAAAAAAAAAATGGTTGAAGGATTATATCTTACATGACATTAAACACAGGTCCAACTAAATAGGATACACAGACAATAGACAAAAGAGTATTTCTTAGTGTATTGTAGAAAGTTAAACTTTGTGTTTGATAAGAGGATTGTAACATGGCTGCTGGTTGGGTGAAAAGATCGTGGAGCTAGGGATATACTTGTTCTTAGACACGAATATATGTGGGACCTCAGACTTGTCTCCAGTGATGTGTGGTACCCACAGAAGAAAAGTACCCCGGGAACAGCAGGTACAGGTGGAGCAGTTATCAGGCCTTGTGGTTGTTCCAAAGTCACAGCTTCTCTGTTGCTTTGAAATTTTCAAATGAAATTCAATTTAAAAAATGAGAACATTTTCAATAATTTATATTTTACATTACTGCATCAAATTCAGTGTTTAAGATAGGGGTGATGGGGCTGGAAAGATGGCTTAGCGGTTAAGAGCACTGGCTGCTCTTCCAGAGGTCCTGAGTTCAATTCACAGCAATCACATGGTGGCTCACAACCATCCATAATGAGATCTGGTGCCCTCTTCTGGCCTGCAGGTTGTACGTGCAGACAGAACACTGTATATATATAATAAATAAATCTTAAAGATAGGGGTGAAAATCAGTAATTTCAACTCTTCAAGTATAAAATATATTGCTAAATGTGGTAAGTAACACCATAAACTTGTAATTTCAGCACTTGGGAGGTAGAGGCAGGAGGATCAGGAGTTCAAGGTCATCTCTGGTAATATATATAGCAAGTTTGAGGCCAGACTGGGTTACATAAGACCCTGTCTCTACAAAGAAAAACATCCGTGGAGAGTATGGGGGGGACCTTATCCATGATTCTGTTATTACTGGTGATCTCTGTGTGTTTCCAGCTTCTTTGTGCCTGTCCAAGAATGGAGAAGATATACACACAAACATTAAAGCAAGAAGTTTTATTAAGAGCAAAGAGAGTACAAGTTATTGCAAAGGGAGGCGGTGGAGAAAGTACTAAAGTGCTCAAGTTATTGTTTGGGGTGTAATAGGAGGAGGTAGTTATCACGGTGCAGTTATTGTTTGGGGTGTAATAGGAGGAGGTAGTTATCACGGTGCAGAGCAAGGAGGAGGAGGTAGTTATCACGGTGCAGAGCAGGGTGGTTCTCTATTTTGTTTGACAGGTTTAAGTTATATAAATAACCCCCTCTCCATGATACACATGATTTCAATCATATGTACTCCCAATCATATGCATTGGGCACTAGATAACAAACAATAGATTCTTCTTAAAAGTTCACTCAGAGGACATAGTTTGTCTTATTTTGCATACACTCAAAATCAGTCTAGGCCATATCTGTGCCCTCATTTCCATACTGGAATACGTTGGAAAATATTTCAATAGAAACTGTCCATGAAAGATGAGTCTTTGATAGTTGTTAGGGGTGGAAAAACGTACTTCATTGTTCAGAGTGTTGTTGTGTATGCAGCTTGATGCAAGTTGGAGTGCTAGGTTGCTAGGTTCGTTTTGGGAAGAGGGGTGTGTGTATAGCACCACCCCCAAAGTGAAGTCCCAAGTTGCTAAGCTATTCCCTATGCTTGCCTACCTTACTTTCATTTCTCTTTTTAAAAATACATGTTTTTATTTTTAATTGATACATTTATTTATGGTATAGACTATGACATTTCTTTATCTTTTCTTTTCTTTTTTCTCTTTTTTGAGAAAGGCTTTCACTATGTAGCTCTGGCTGTTCTGAAACTCACGCTGTAGACCAGGTTGGCCTTGAACTCATACCTCTGCCTCCCGAGTGCTAGGATTAAAGGCATACACCATCACCACCTGGCTGAATATGGCATTTCAATAAATGAATATAATATGCCATTATTCTATCTTTTTCACATAACTATTATACTTTTCCTTTCTAATTTCTCCCATATATATGTTATTATAATATATTATGTATTTTAATAGAAACTGTCCATGAAAGATGAGTCTTTGATAGTTGTTAGGGGTGGAAAAACATATTATATATATATAATATATTATATATATGCTGTGGGATGTCTTTCTGTACGCTGTGAATATCTGTTGCTCTGATTGGTTGATAAATAAAGCTGCATTGGCCTATGGCAGGGCAGGATGGAGCCAGGTGGGAAAATCTAAGAGAGATAGGGAAAGGAGAAAGGAGAGGAAGGGGACAAGCCAGCTACCACCCAAGGAGCAGCAAGATGCCAGCAGATTGGTAACACCATGGCCACATGGCAACTTATAGATTAATAGAAATGGGTTAAGTTATAAGAGCTAGCTAACAAGAACCTTGAGCCATGAGGCATCCAGTTCATAATTAATATAAGCCTCTGAGTGGTTATTTTATAAGTGGACTGTGGAGCCAGATAGGACTGGAGAAACCTTCTGGCTATATATATATATATATATACATATGCCATCACATGACAATTTTCATTTACTTTCCCTATGTAACAGTGGACATTCCCTAGAATTTCCTACTGTAGTATATCCCAAGCCCTCTTGATGATTACTTCTTAGTAATCATAATATTAAACGCTGGAATCTTATGGAATGGAAATATTAGAAATGAGACAAAATCACATATTATGAGCAAGACAGGCAAAGCTTCTTTATTGTAAGTGATATTGGACAACTCAAGCCAAAGGCAGCTAGCAAAGGCCAGAGGCCTGAACAAGGGAAGCAGCAAACTTTTACTGATTTTCTGGGATGGGGTGTAGTTTGGCGATCGTCTGTTGGTCACAGGAACAATTTTGGAAGACATTTTCTTGCTTGTGCACAAGCATTCTAACATTGACTCTGCAGGTTAGCTGGCCTCTGGGACCTAGTCAGGAACTCCTGAGCTATTCATTGTCTTATGTGAACATCCTGACNTCATGGTATGGTTGGGGCCTTATGGTTGGACAGATGGACAGCTGGTGCTTACATTTCAGAGAAGGCACAGGGTGGGGAAGAAGAAACACATCGTGTCTCCAAGAGGCAATAGGCCAAGTTAATGCTACATTATAGTTGTAGACAAAAATCTCAACCAACCAACATGCCTAAGGCTTAGTAGAGTCTGACTCAGTGGTCGATGCAGCAAAGGAGACAGACTTAATATGAAGGCAGAGATGCCAGTCCATCTTAGTCACCCATCAGAGAGGCTGTAGTAGAGCCAAGCGTGCTGGTGTGGGCCTGTACTTCCAGACTTAGGAGGCTGAGGTAGGAGAAATGCAAGTCTGAGGCTGTCCTAGGCAACAGTTCCAGGCTATCCTGGGAAATTTAGCAAGCTCTTGCTTTTTAAATCAATATAAAAAAGGTCTGGGGATGTAGTTCAGTAACTGAGTGCTTGCCTAGCAACCACAAGGTTGGGTTCTATCCCCAGTACAAAAGAAAAACTAGAAAGGTTGGTACTTTAGGCTTTCAGGTTTTTGCAAAGTGTCCAAGGCACCTGCAAACCCTCCCTCACCCAGATCTTATCTTCAGCAAGCTATGGGATGTCAAGAATGTATGGTGTCCGCCAGGAGGAGAGCTTTTTAAGTTACTAGCACAAGAGAAGCCTGAAGGCATAATTGAGTCTCTGATTTCTCACAGCGCCTCGTGTCTTTGCTTCTTGTTTATGCGGCCACCTCTAACTTGACTGGTTTGATATTGACTTAGGCCAGCAGTTCTCAACCTGTGGGTCTCGACTCTTCGGGGGTCGAACAACTCTTTTACAGGGGTTGCCTATGACCATCGGAAATATCAGATATTTACGTTATGATTCATAACAGTAGCAAAATCACAGCTATGAAGTAGCAATGACAATAATTTAATGGTTGGGGGTCACCACAACATGAGGAACTGGATTAAAGGGTCGCAGCATTAAGAAGGTTGAGTACCACTGCCCTAGGCTTAGAGAGGTCCTTGTCTCTAAATCGTTTGGCTTTTCAGTCTTAACTTCATGTTTTATGACCGAGCTGTCAAAAGCATGCTTTTCCTGGGTAACAGGGTAAGGGCCCAGGACTTACTTACCTTTGTCCCCTTGCACAGTACCTAACACTTTCAATTTCACGCCACAATTTGATCCTTTAATGATGCCACAGTTTAGATTTTTAATTAATGATGTCTCGATAACAGTTTTGTTTGACACTTTCTCCGCATTCTAGCTCAGGTGTACATTTCTGCAGGTAGGTTTTGGGGTCTAGTGACAGTTTGAAGCCTACTGGAAACACTAAATGACTAAGTGCAGTAGTGAGGCTGGATGACAGCAAGCCACTGCAAAGAGCTCTCTGCACCTGAAGACGTTCATACTACCCCTCCCTCAGCTCGTTCTGAGCTTTGTATCTCTTTGCCACCCTTTAGATGAGGTTTCTCAAACTGAGACCAAGAGGTCTGTGTGAGTAGCAGGGGTCCTTTAAGCTTTTGAAATATTTTACCCAGTAACATGAAACACTTCTCCCATGAAGCACGGATGAATGAGCTTAAAAGTGGTGTTTCTGACCCCATGGAGCCTTCGTATGATGCCAGCCCCAGTCAACATGCCCACTGCAGCCTGAGACTCTAAAACACCTCCTAAACTGTTCCCAGGCTCCTGACCCTTTCAGCTGGAAGGTTTGAGGGTGATTTGTAAGGTGACAATAGATGACTAACACAGATTTTGGATGTGGGATGTGGGCAAAACAAAAGCATAACATGGGGATGAACACTTCATAAAAGAAGCTAAGTAATTATGAGCATATCAAAAGGAGATCATCATTAGTCATCAGGAAACATGCATATTAAAACCACGATGAATACCACTGTACACCCACCAGGAAGGCTAAAATTAAAAAGAGTGACAGCTCCAGCTTTTGGTGAGGCCATGGGATGTCTATGGCTCTCACGGATTGTGCAAAACCATGCAGTCACTTTGAAAAACTAAAGAAGTTTTCATGAACCGTTTGCTGTTGACCTAGAAAGTTGCACAGATGGGTTTATACAAGAGAAATGGTTGTGTGTGCTGAAGAAAGGAAGTGAACCTATAGCACTTAGCAGTTCCACGCATACAGGCCTAAGCTGCAAATAGCTCAAGTCACTTACCAGCTGGGGACTGCTTACACAGACATGGTTTATGCAGCAGTGTGGTGCTCCTCCACTACGCAAACGGGGAACACACACACTGCAATGGAAGGGTCTCAAATGCATTACTTTGAGTACAAGTGGTGCCCACCACCTGGTTCTTTATACACCATTTGAGACACAAAACAAACCCATGATGATAAAAGCAACTGGTAGTTATCTTTGGTTAGTAAGCTGGTAACTCATGTTGACCAAAGTCAGGAATTCCATGAGGTGATGGCGATTTTATCTGGATGGCAGTTATCTTAGTTAGGGTTTCTATTGCTGTGATGAAACTCCATGACCAAAAAGCAAGTTGGGGAGCAGAGGGTTTATTTGGCTTACACATCTACATTGTATGTAGTCCATCACTGAAGGAAGTCAGGACAGGAACTCAAACAGGGCAGGAACCTGGAGGCAGGAGCTGATGCAGAGGCCATGGAGGGGTGCTGCTTACTGGCTTGCTCCTAATAGCTTGCCCAGCCTACCTTCGTATAGAACCCATGACCACCAGCCCAAGGATGGCACCACCCACAATAGGCTGGCCCTCCCCATCAATCACTAATGAAGAAAATGCCCTACATGCTTGCCTACAACTCTATCTATGGAAGCAATTTCTTAATTGAGGTTCTTTCCTCTCAGATAACTCAAGCCTATGTCAAGTTGACATAAAACCATCTAGCACAGCAATCGTATTGGATTGCTATATATTAATTTAAAAAACTCACAAAAGGTACTCTAAGATTTGATCATTTTATTATAGTACGTAAATTCCGTCTTGACACATAGCAAGAAAGGAAACAACAAACTCAAGTCCTCCTGTGATCCTGGATCACGTCTTTTATTCCTCCAACTAATTTATCTTCTCAGTCCTCCCCGATGCCTGCTCCCATGTCAGGCTCTTCATCCAACTCTTCCCTCTGTCAATAATCTATGAACTCAAATATCCTCAACCCATCTTCCTCCAGTTGATCCAGGACTTTGGTTGCCATAGCAATGGTTCTCTGGAAAGCAGACCTCAGGCAGGGATTAAGTGTGAGTGCTTTGTGTGGGAGGTAGAAGCCCACACAGCTGGTTGCCTTGTGTGTTAGTTTCCTAGGACTGCTGTAATGGAGTGACTGAGGTCCTTAAGACAGCAGAGATGTACTGCGCGATAGAAGTTCAGAGAGTGGAGGTGTGGCTAGACCATGTTTTTTAGGCAGCTGGTAGGAGAGAATCTTCCTTGCTTCTTGGAGCGGATGTTTTCAGAAATTCTTCCTAGGCCTGTAGATGCCTAACTCCAATCTCAGTCTCCCTTGTCATTTAGCAAAATCCTCCCTGTGTGTCTTTGTGTCTTTTTGTAAAGATAGAAATTTGGATTAGAGTCCACCACCCCCACCCCATGACTTCATGTTACCATGATTACACATGCAAAGACCTTATTTCCAGGTTAAGTCACACAAATATAGGGTGTTAGGACTTCTGTGTATATTTGTGGGGTACCATTCAATGGTCACACAGGCTGTATGAAGTATCTGTGCCCTGGAGTAAAAGATTTTTTTCTTTCAGGATTTTCTTCCATTACTGAGTCAAAAAATTCAACAGTAATGCTTTTTTTTTTTTTATTAGTTGAAAGCTTATTTTAACTATGTGTGTGAGGGGGCTCACTAAAGAAACTTTTGAAATGGCTGTTCCATTAGAGGGAAGGTTTTTATTGTGGGTAAGGGAGAAAAAAATATCCAGAGGCATCTGGAAGAGTCCAGAGCAAAGAGTAAAAGAAAGAGACTGGACATGGCCAAGACTAGGGAATAGCAAGATATTGAATATTGAGAGTAGCTTGGGGGAGGGAAGCCCTGAGCTGGAATAGGCCTGGGAATTTAGGGTAGAAGAGGAGTCAAAGGGACCAGGATGCTGGTGTGGGGGCTTTGAAATGTATAATTATGGACTGAGGGAGCCTGGAGGCCAGCATGGGCTTTGATATGCTGACAGACACCCACCGGTATATGTCANTGGAGAGTCAGATGTCCCTTCTGCCAGCAGCAAGGGAAATGCCTCCTTTTGAGATCAGAAAATTCATTTCACAAGTTCCTGATGAATGCTGGATTTTATCTAACTTCCAGAAATCCTTGTGTAGTCCAGTTTGAATTAAGCCAAGACTATCATTTCTGGACATAGGCACTGTCTTTTGGAGTTTGGGAAATTTGTATTTCCTTTGGACCTGACAAACTATACATAGTAACACTATACATTATCTTCCTATAAAACAGGAGAGGAGGAACAGCTGTGTCTACACTCTTCTAGAGAATATATAACCTGAATTTTACATTAGCCCTGTAGAACCTGGTGGTTGGAAGACAATCTCTATACATTCCCAAATCTACGTTTTCTCTAGCTCTCATGGTATTTGGTCATTGGCTTTAATTCTGGCTCCCCAAAGAAATGTTTTTGTTTGTCTATCAAAGGTAGCTGGCCCACCAAGTGCCAAAATTTCATAAATATCCCTCACCTCATAAAACTTTTATTCAAATACTTTAATCTCCTTCTCCTTAATTATTAAAGGTTTGCACAAAGGCAGTGGGGTCTCCCTTTCTTCATTTTTTTTTTTATTGTGATGACGATTTTAAAACTAGCCAATCCCCAAAGTCTGTGAGGTCTAACTCCAGCCAATGGGGGAAGGACACACTCACTACATGTGTTGAACCTCCTGCCCCTGTGTGTGTGCTTCCAGTTTGGGTTCTGGTGCATGTTTTTTGAAAAAAAAAAAAAAAATCCTTGCATAGCTACTTTCACTTTGTTCCTTTGTGTGACATTGAGACTAATCGTTGTTTCTAACAGTTGGTTATATTTAAAGTGCAATTGAAACTACATAGGTAGCTCCTTTTCAATTTAATAAACTTTTATATGCCATGATCATACGGTAAGTGAACCCAAACAAAATCTCTGTTTCTAAAACCCACAAAGAGGTCCAGGGAGAAGGCTCAGAGGGTGAAAGCACTTGTTGCTGGACTTGACCTCCTGGATGAGAGGCTGGGGACCCACCCACGTGTTAGGTGTTAGGTCCCAAAGAACTCAGGATAAATGGCTAACCACGGTGTCTATTTAACATACCAAAGTGCACTATGTCTGCCAGGCCCTCTGAGTATCACAAGTACCTGTTACAGAGTCCTGGCTCCTCTCAACACTCAACATCCTCCTCCCCAAACCTCTCCAGTCCCTGAGCTTCCCTTCCCCTCCCCCAGCTTCCATTCCTATCTAACTCAGCCAGCCATTTTGGCTATGTGTGCTCTTGGTTCTTCTCCCTCTCCTGGTCCTCTCTTTTGCCCTTCTTTCTTCTCTTCCTCTCTCGCCCCGCCCCCCAAAGTCCAGTCTATTCCATTGGCTACACCCAGTCTGGACTCTCTCAGACGCCTCAGGCTGTACTCTCCCTCATATCTACAATAAAAACCATCTCCTCAACTATACCTTGGAGCGGTCATGTCCTCATTCTCATTCAGAAGGAGAAAGTGGACTATCATTAGTTGTCTTTGAACCTCCATATGAATGCCATGGCACATATCCACCCACACACATATATACACATACATGCACACAAAACACATAAAATGTGAAACAACAACAACAAAAAGCCTACAAAGAAATCTAAGAAGGCCTAATTTAGTATTGTAAATATTGAGGTTCTAAACATGGACCATTTGTGATTTTGATTTATCGGTGAAACTTAAGACCATTGTATTATTATAAGCAAAATTGTAGCCATTTCCTATCCCTTCTACTACTGTTTTAAAATTGTAATCCAGTTATCCTTCCCAGATATGGACATATCTGCAAAACCACAACCTTTTTAATATAAGCCACAAATTAGAGCTCTCCTGATCGGATGTTTTAATTACACACTTGTTCCTTAGAAAGCTCAAGGGCCCACAGAGATGTACTTTCCTAATGAGTGTGGGATTGCTCACAACTCCCAGGTGAGTCGCCTCACCTAGAAAGGCAATTGTTTTTGTTGAGTGGGAGCGCGCACGGAAGGTGTAGAGGAGGAAGCGGACTCCATACAGTCNTCGTTAGCCCAAATCACAGCTGTTACACTGCAAGTGTCACCTGAGGCACTGGAGTGGAAGGGAGATGAAATTCCATGGGGAGATGCAGAGACACGGATTCTCNATAAAAACNCCCAAGTACAAAGGAAGAGAGAAAAGTGTTGAGGAGGCGGTAACTGAGCAAGAGCTTGCTTGGTTTCATGTGTCAACTTGACTGCATAACGAGGTGCCCGTTTTTTGGGTGTGTCTCTGAGGGTTTTTCTCCATGAGATTAGCATTTGAATCACCAAGTTTAAAGCAGNTTAGGGGGACCCACCTCTCCCTGGGTGCCAGGCAGGTGTTAAACATTGTCAAAGTTCTGTGAAGACTTGTTAAAACCACCGTTAGCAAGAAGTTTATTGTAGGAATACCTTCTGAGGTTGATTTCCTGTTAGTAAATAAGGAAAGCCCTAAGAGCTAGGGTGATGGAACTCCCTAAGTGACAGTTTTTAGACTCTCCCACAATATTTTGGCTGTCTTGTGAGGAATGTCAGTCAAATAGCCAGCTGGTCTACCTTTATGCCATCACTGGCCATGTTGAATGCTCCTTGGACATCGTGAAGAAACTACATGACAATCGCAGCTGCTTTCTCTGCATCCAAAGGTGCAGCTCCAGCCACACGTGGTTCAGACAGCTTTTGCTTGACTTTCTCTGCATCCATTTCCATCCAGGCAGAAGGGGAGCACTCCTATGGTGGTCTAACAGAGGAATAGTTGTGACTGGTGCAAAAAAAGACAAAGGCGTGATTGATGTAAACAGGGTCCTTCATTTGCATGAAGATCTATGATTGGGCCATGCCCTGTGTCTGGCTGCATGGGAAGACAGCTTTGTAAGCTGGTCAGGAGGCACACTTCTGTGCAGCCTCTCTGGTATGGCAACCTGAGGCCCAATAAAAAGATTTCTCTCAGGAGGCCCTTTCCTGCCTGCTTTTGATATCTGACGTTGGTAGAGTGGGCTGAGCTGGAAACAAGAAAGGAGAGGTGGCAGCAAAGACATGGGGCAGCTGACAGATGGAGTCACAGACGTGGAGAGCTGGAGAGCTGCCATGGCTTTGAGAGCTACAGAAGAAGTGGAGCCACAGGAACCATGGTGACCTTGCTGGTGGCCTTGACAACTTGGTAGTGATGGTGGCAGAACTGCCAGAGTGGTCACAGAGCAGNGGTAGCAGAACTGAGGAGAGAAACAGTTTCAGCAATGGCAGCAGGAACCAATAGGAGAGCAGGTTTGGAGACACTACAGTGTCATGGAGCTGCAACCATGCCACTGTAACGGCAGTGGAAGAAGCAGCATCTGCCGTAAGGTCTTAGNCTCCCCAGGGCCAGGAGATGGAATAGCAGCCACTGCCAAGGGCCAGGGAATCCCCACACCTAGACCTGTGTATTAGTTCTGTTCCTATCAAGGCGCCTGTGGCGGTTTGAATAAAAATGGCCCTCACAGNTTCATATACTTGCATGCTATCAAATAGAGCACATCAGAGAGTGGCTCTATTTGAAAGGATTAGGAGGTGTGGCCTGGTTGGAGTGGGTGTGGCTTTGTTAGAGGAAATGTGTCACTGGGGTTGGGCTTTGAGGTTTCAAAAGCTCGAGCCAAGTCCACTGGCTCTCTCTTCCTGCTGCCTGTGGATCCCAACATAGAACTCTCAGCTACCATGTCTGTCTGTGTGCTGCCGTGTTCCCTGCCATGAGGATAACAGACTAAGTCTCTGAAAGTGTAAGCAAGCCCCANTTAAATGCTTTCTTTTATAAGAGCTGCCTTGGTCGTGGTGTGATGGAGATATTGTTCTGTATGCTGTGAATATGTGTTGCTCTGATTGATTGATAAATAAAATGCTGATTGGCCAGTAGCCAGGCAGGAAGTATAGGCGGGATAAACAAACAAGGAGAATTCTGGGAAGAGGAAGGCTGAGTCAGGAGACGCCAGCCACTGTGGAAGGAACAACATGCCTGTAGACTGGTGACCGGTAAAGCCACAGAATATGTGGCAAAACATAGATTAATAGAAATGGGCTGAATTTAAGTATAAGAGCTAGTCAGTAATATGCCTGAGGTAATGGCCAAGCAGTTGTAATTAATATAAGCTTTTGAGTTATTAATTTATAAGTGGCTGCGGGACCGCTGGGTGGGCTGGACCGTGTGGGGNCCNGCGGGACCCAGACAAAACATTCACCTACAGTGGTGTCTCTTCACAGCAGTAGAACACTGACTAAGACACTGCCCAAATACCAGGGGAAGAAAGATTGATTTTGGCTGTGGTTTCAGAGGCTGGAGTTCATCACGGTTGGGACAGCATAGCAGAGCATGTTTGTGCATATCACAGTGGGCTAGGAATTAGGGAGCAGGTGTGAGTATGCAAGCATAACAACATGGTCCTAAGCAACCGCCCCACCTCCTGCTGCCAGGTCCCACCTCCCAAAGTTTTCAGNCACTCCCAATGGTGCCACCAGCTAGAGACATGAACCCACCAGAGACATTTTGGATTCAAATCATAACAGCTCAGGAGCTGTGACATGGTTAAGGACTTCCTTGGCCTACACAAAAGATAAAAACTCTTTTTCACTCCAGGGCTAAGGATCCCAGCTCTTGAGGCCTACAGGAAAGCTGTGATGTTGGAAAGTACCACCTGTTGCCACTCCCTGCTGCCATCACTCTACTGCCAAATGCCACCAAAGGATANAGAAGCTTCCAGAGACCAGATCTAAGAACTTTTCCTTGCCTACCACCACTTCTCTCTAGGTTGAACAGGAGGACCCCAGTAGCTGATTGGCAGCAGATGCAGCAAAACAGGTGTTCCTCCCCAAGTTGGGAATCATCCAGTCTTAAGAAACTTCATAGAGCAAGAAGTAGAGGAAGGGGGGATTTGCATTCTCCTTTCCTTGAACACAGGCATCATAGTCCATGTTTCTCTGTTTTATATTATATTTATATTATCAGTATCATTGGAGCCCAGATCTTTGAACTCAGTTTGGATCATACCACCAGCTGTTTTGCGTCTCTATCTTCTAGAAAGTACGTCACAGGCTTCTCAGCTCCTATCATCATGGAAGCCAACATGATGTCAGTGAACACCCAGTCTACCATGGACTTTCCAGGGATGGGAAGATGCAGGACTCGACTTGATTTTTGCTGCTGTGCCTTTGATTTCCACACGGCAATAATTATCCAGAGTTACATATGTGCAGCTCTCATTTGAAGAATAGCAGAGTTGTGCAGAGAGTGAATGGTGCTGATTGTGATAGGAAGCTCAAAATAGCTTGAGTAGGAAGCGTTATNGTTTCTTAGGGAGAACCATCTCCTGAGTCCTTCACAGTGGAAAATTTGTAGTTACAGAATGTAAATAGAGGACTATCAATATAAGGGACGTCAATGGTTTATTACTATGTTTCCAGGAAACACAGAGGGTACATATTATTTATCTGTATTGTGCAGAGAATAATACCGAAGAGTTATTGAATGCGTACTTTGCACTTGGTGCTTTGTTACAAGACTTACAAGCATGATTCTCACGTATAGTGCCATGAATATCTCCATGTACCGATGTAACAGAGTCTCTCTCTCTCTCTCTCTCTCTTTTTTAGACTAGGTTTCTCTGTGTAGCTCTGGCTGTCCTAGAACTCACTCTGTAGACCAGGCTGGCCTCAAACTCATAGATATCTGCCTGCCTCTGCCTCCCGAGTGCTGGGATTAAAGGCGTTCACCCTCCACCTCCCACCCCACTCAAAGCAGAATCTTAAGTAATTCATTTAAGGCCAAATTTTTAGTGGAAGAAGGAATTGCAATTTGAACTGAGGGGCCTACCTCCAAACTGATAACTCAGCTTCTGCTCAGATAAACAAAATGCAGCTTGAGCATTAAATGGCTTACTTAAGGGCCAGTAGGCATTAACATATACATTATATAACAGCACTTTACACCCAGTGGGAGGTCTGTATTGACCATGTCAGCTGTCATAGAGAGAATTCACTGAACTACAAGGAAAGGACTAGGCAGAAAATAACTTTTTGCCAATGATCAAAACAGGTCTAGAGAACACTAAAGTAAATCAAAGCTGTATATTTGAGTATTCAGAAACCAATAAAAATTCCTAATGAAGATATTTTGAACATGTAAAACATTCCATTACTAGTAGAAAAGTTCATGATCTATTAAATTTTTCAAGCCTGCTTGAATATATTTATACACATTTAAAACATAAATGATTGAATATAGACAGCCAGTTCTATGTGTGTGTTTGTGGATACACCTGTTTGTTTGTTTGTTTATTTAACATTTATTTTTATGTGTATGGGTATTTTGTGTGCAGTGCTTGTGGAGGCCAAAAGAGGGCATCAGATCCTTTGGAGCAGGAGTTACANGTGGTTGTGAGCCACCATGTGGGTGCTGGGATTTCAACCCAGGTCCTCCAGAAAAGCAGCCTGTGCCCTTAACCACTGAACCACCTCTCTAGCCCGTGTCTGTGTCTTTTTTAAATAGAAAAGTTTAGAATGAAGTTCACTAAAATATTAACAAGGTCACCTCTAGGTGATAGAACTATAATCTTTATTTTTTCTCCTATAACTTTCTTTTTTTTTTTAAATTTTTCCCCATCAATGCCTGTTCTCCACCCCCCCACTACAGTAGATAAGTTTATTGTTTCTTTTAGACAGTTTTATCATGATGTCATTTACATGCCGTAATATTCACTCATTGTAAACTCATCATTCAGGGATTATGTGAATTTATGACGTGTGTGTTCCTCACTACAAGCAATTTTNATCTATTTCTTGAGTTCGTGATACTCCCACCCCACCCCGACCCTGCTGCCCAGCTCCAAGCAATTCCTGATCTACATTCTATCTTTATAAATTTACCTTCTCTAGACATTTTCCAAAATGGAAANATTTCGTGTGTGGTCTCTTCTAGTCTGGTGTTTTTCTTTTATGTCCTTTAAAAGAGGGGCTGGGCCGGGCGTGGTGGCGCACGCCTTTAATCCCAGCACTCGGGAGGCAGAGGCAGGCGGATCTATGTGAGTTTGAGGCTAGCCTGGGCTACCGAGTGAGTTCCAGGAAAGGCGCAAAGCTACACAGAGAAACCCTGTCTCGAAACTGTCTCTTATACACATCTAGATGTGTATAAGAGACAGGTGTAAGGGTGTGTGTTCATGAGTACATGCATGTGCTTGTGGGTTGTGATGCCTGGAGAGATGGCTCAGCAGTAAAGAGTGCTTGCTGCTCCTGCAGAGGACCTGGGTTTGGTTCCCAGCACCTACATGGGAGCTTACGACCATTCATAACCCCAGTTCCGGGGATCTGACATCCTCTTCGGACCTTCATGGGGACCAGGTGTGCATGTGGTACCCTTACATACATGCAGTCAAAACACTCACACATACAAAATAAAGTAANTAAGCCTAAGAAAGAAGAATTAACAAAAAAGAAAGATAGAAGAATGTTCTTTGATTCTTTGCCTGGCCTTTTCCCTCTTCACAATAACAGTAATCAGTAGACACTCTCCTTTACTTTTGTAGTTCTTGATAACAGTCAAATCCCATGAGAATAATCTGTATATCAATAAGACTGTGCCTCAGGGGAATAATTTCTATATATATTTAGTTCCTGAGATGTTTCCCCATTCTTATATTTGAATAACAGACTATAACCATTTAGTTCTTATCACTTAGTTATTTTGGACAGACTTTATATTCTCATTCCACTGACAGAAACAGCAGAAACATCACTTTGAAGTTAGACATACCCAGCTCCAGTTCAAGGGAAGGGAGGTGGCTCTAGTGTCTGGGTAATGGGCCCTTTGTGGCCCTCACTGTCATGGTGACTCACTGGCACCTACCTCCAGGATGGATGGAGTCATGTACATGCTCTGAACGAGCTAATAGCTGCTGGTGCTCCTTCTAGATAATATTTAAATAATTCTGCTTATCCTTAGAGGTAAGTCAGTGTCCCCCACATAACAAACAAAGCCCCTGCATTTTACCAGACAGATCTTAACAGGCTTCATCTGTGTGGGAGACTTCCTGGGGACCTTACCCCCACAACGAGTGTCTTCCTTTAAGCTAGTCACTTTTCTCCCTCAAAATAAAATTTTCACTATTTCATTCCATTTTCAAAGATCTTTAGTGTCCCTTGTGGAGTATCATCTCTCTGTCTCNGCCTCTCAGATGAGACTACATAAAGAATACATAAAGAATGCTGCCCACTGCCCAAAACCTAGTGGACTTAACAAATAGCGAATATTCTTAGCTTTGTGACCTCCCATGGCTACCTTGAGCTTCTGTGTGATGACAGGTGATGTGTTGTCCTTTTCTCTTCTGGCTCCTTACTTCCCAATATTCCTCAGGCATTTCGAGCAAGCATTCAGTAACCTTGAAACGTTCCAATAGCTCTGATGCCTTTTTAAACAAAACTATTTAGAAGGCACGTCTCCTTCAATCCATATAAGATGACATCTTTGGAAATCTTAATGTGGTATAATATGTTAAGTGATATTTATGGTAAATAATAGAAATGAACAGAACGAAGCTCAGCCGAGGGACTAGCCTGGGCAGGGAAGCGTTGCTGAAGGCAGTTGGTGTCGGGGTCTGAAACCAGATCCTGTCTATTGGACATGGGGAAATGGAAATTTCTCTGGAAAGATTTAAGGTCAAGGTTGTTTTATGAGAACAAAAGCATCCCAGAAGGCATGAGCTGCTTCCTTCTCCCCAGGTTCCCTGAATCTGCCCTGAAGGGGTGTGTGTGTGTGGGGGAATAGTAGCAATGAACAAACAAAGAGGGCAAANCAATGTCCCTTTCCANCCTTGCCTGTTCCTAAATGTATGTCACAAACATCAAAACAGCGCTTGGTAGGAGTCCAACAGATTTAACTTGTCCCCAAATTCCTGAACAACCGTCCTTGTAAATTTGTTGCTTTTTGGCAGAGTATAACTGAACAACTTCCAGGCATAACATTTGGTGTGAACACCTACGGGAGACAGGCAGCTGTGGCCACCCTCAGCACTGGGTCAGGGAAGAGGAAAGCTGTGGGAGAGAAGAGGCTACCACCCAAGTTTCTGGAGTGCCCAGGACCTTGGCTCCTTGGCTTCCAGATGTGAATCCCAGTTCTGCTTGGGACTCAGGGATACCCCATTATNAATTATTTCTTTTCCTCATGCTTGGGTCATGGAGCCCAAGCAAGTCCAAGTTTCAAGGCCAGTGACTTCAGTTTGCACCCCCTCATTATCCTCTGGTCTCCTGGGCCCTTCTGCCTCAGTGACCACACTGCCTCTTTCTGTCCTTCCCAGCTCCCAACGCCCCCAACCTTCAGAATAATTTACCCTTTGGGATCCACATCCAGAGACCGTGGTGTCCCCCACCCCCACCTCATGGCAAGTCTTCACAGCCCTGCCCTCCCTCATCCCTATTTAAAGGGAAGATTGCAAAGGTGAGCCAGGAGCAGCCCGCAAGTTTTGACAGACGCTGAGGAGGACTAATGGGTTTCTAAGGAAACGGAGAGGCAGCAGCCATTTTAGTGGCATTTGCCGCACGAAAAATATATAGAGTCTGACATCCCCTCCCCACGAGCACCGGGGTGGCACCAGCTGCAGAGACCCCGAGGTGAGGGTGGACGCGAGCCTGGTAGAGCGGGGCACCTGCCGCAGGTGTCGCGGGGTCTCCGCTCCTGGCGGGCGGGCGGGGTGGCAGGGCTCCCACGCGGGCGCCGCAGTGCAGCGCGGGCCTCGCGCCTGGCCCGCCCCTCGGTCCCCGCCCCGCAGGCCGCGGGAGCCCGCCGGGAGGCGCGCGGGAGGTGGCCGCGGCCCGGGGCCACCGCGCGCCGCTGCCCAACATGGTCGCTGCGCACGCCGCACACTCTCCGTCCTCGGCCGAGTGGATCGCCTGCCTGGATAAAAGGTATGCGGGGCGGGGTGCGGGATTTGGATCGCGGGGAGCCACTCGTGGGGTGCCACCTGCGGGAGAGCATTCCACGTGCCGGGAACAGAATGCGGCGCCGCGGGGGACAAGGCGCCAGCCTACCCCGGTCCCCTTCCGCCCCGCAGACTCCACGCTCCACTCGTGGGTGGGTGGGTGGTTTCCCTTGGCGTTAAGACCTGGGAGAGTGTGTCCATACCGGCTTCAGACTGTCCAGGCCCTCAGGGTGAATGTCATTTAAGTTTCCCGGAGGGGTGGGGTGGGGGTGGGGGGCTCATGCAGGTACAGAGTCAGCTTTTTTTGTTTCTGAGAACCAAGAGTGAGGGACGCAGTGGAGCTGTCAAGTCCCCTGGTGAAATTCACAGCTCTCTTTCCTTGGGCGCTCACTCAAGGTCTGTGTTAAGAAGGTCACGGGGAGGTGGCTTCTGCCGCTGCAGAGAAGACCCTCACTCTAAAGAGACATTTAAACCTCAGAGAGTGTTGACTCTAGCCAGCCTCTGAGGAAGGTGCTGTGGGTGACAACGGATTACAGTGGTTTCCAGGCTCTGACAGTGTAATTTTCTGTTTGTCCAGATTGCAAATTTAACAGTAAACATTACACAGTATGTTAGCAATTACAGGTTATTACCCTAAGGAAAAAGGTGATGCATCTGAACTTTGGAAGAAACAAGCAAAACGTCTTGCAGAGTGAACTGCCTCTGAATCTCAGAGTTTGGTGCCAAAGGCCAGTGGTTTGCATCTTGCAGCTATCTGCATGNTATCTGTATTTGCATTTGCGGGAAATATTTTGTGCTCTGCCATATTGAAAATTTTTCAATGGACAGATTTGTAACCGGATCAAACTTGAAGATCTTAAGTGCGGCCTGCTGTGCAAGCTCTACTATTATGGGCCTTCGATGAAAAGATATTAACTAGTTGAGAAGAGCTAAATGTAACTCATTTGAATAACGTAATATGACAAATGATCTTGACTTTTAGTTACCACACAGTAGCAAGAATATTTTTGGCAGGCATTGCCCCATTTCTGACTAAAATGGAATATACTAATATTAGAGAAATTACATGCAATAAACAGTAAGACAGTTGAAGAGATGGTTAAGTCATACAGAATTCTGTGGAGGAATTAAAGTCCTATTTCAGCCGAGAGCCTGCTAATGTGATCANTAATCTAAATTTAATACTTTAGGAAAAGTGAATTACAAAACAAGAGATAATCAAGAGCTTGCACTTAACCTATAAATAGCAGTGCATCCTCGTGAGTGATAATTTTGGGTAGTAAGCAACATACTTCACTTTGCAGAAATGCATAGTGTACAGTTTTTGAACAGTCAGTAATTCAGTGGAAATTCTTTAGTCAGTGAGTGCTTATTGCAGAGTCAGAGAGCAGTGTGAGTGGGATGGATATGATGTNTTTACCTGCGCATCTGCCTACCTGGTTGTATTTGGAATGNACTTCCAGAACATGGTGCCACAGTTTAATGCCACCATTCATAATGGGCAAAAACCAAACCAAACCAAACCAAGTCCTCCCGAGCCTAGTGTTACTGAAATGCCAGTGAATGGACAGACCACCAGAGCTCTCCAGTTCTGATCTTGCACTTATCTCTTTTACTTCCTGAGTTTGAAAAATGAGGCTGTGAGTGTCTCAAGCTCACTTCCCAGCAAATGGGTGGATAAATGGAAGGGAGGAAGAAAAAAAGGTGCCAAGTGCGTTGGAAACTAGGAGATGCCCTGTATGTGTTTTATTTCCTGGTGTGAAGACCTCATTGCCTGTTCTGTGGCCTTGATCCCAGAATTCCTAAGCAGAGCCATTTAGGAGCNGCTGGTTCATTGCAAGCAGCCAGGGGAGGCATATTTCCAAGTGTCCTTTTTAAATGTAGTCTGTTAATTTTTTAAAAGAGAGAATGAAGGCTGAAAGTGTGGATGAAAATTGTCTGGGAAGCTCCCTGTAATGCCTCTTTCCTGGGGGCATCGCCTTTAATGCATCTGAGAGGCACAGTGTCAATACCTTGTTCCAGGCACGGTGCTAGGCATTGAGGGGGTGCAACAGATGAGAGTTGCTTCCTGGCTCCGGGTGCTGATGGCTTTGTGGAGGGGTAGCTAGGTAACTGTGTAACTGCAGTCCAGTGATAGATGTTTTAACAAGAATGTTAAAGTGCTTTGGAAATGCAGTCAGGCCTGGACNTAAGAGGCTGAGGGCTATTCTACCAGAGACAGAGAATAGGGAGGTCAGGACAGACAGACGAGAAACTTGGGCAAAGGCACACAGATGTGGAAAGGGACTCCCCTTTCTTTCCCTCCTCAAATTCCTTTTGTGACCATATCTAGACTACAGGAAGATATGCTCTGTTTTCTAAATCTTTTATCATGGACATTTCCAAGTATGCATAAGAAAAGACGGAATGATGCAGTGAGGTGGGATTTGGGACTGTGCTGCTGGGAACATAGGAAGTTCAGCTGAGAAATGTAGTTGTAGTTCAAATGTGTGCATGTGCCAAGTGACCAGGAGTGTGGATATTTGGAAAAAAGAGGAGCCCAGAGACTGGAAGAGAGTGGAGTAGAGGAGAGGGTATTTATTGTTGATGGAGATGGCTCGGTCAGTCAAGTGTCTGCTGTACAGACACCTGAGTGGATCCCAGCACCTGTGTTAAAAAGCCTGGCAATGCAGCAAACATCTGCAGACTCAATGAGGGATCATAGACAGGAGCTCATTGGCCAGCTGTCTACCAGATTGATGAGCTCCACTTTCAACAGGATACCCTGTCTACTAAAATAAGGTTGAGAGTGACGGTCAGGGGAGACACCCAGCTTTGACTTCTATGTGTATGTGTATCCACATGTCTAATACACACACACACACACATACACATACACACACATACACACACACACCACATACACACACCACACACACC
>LZPO01066291.1:485012-507849 GCA_001675575.1 Neotoma lepida
GAAATACTACTTTGTCACGTTATGTTATAATCTTGATATATTGCTCTATCCAACTTTTTAATATTTTCTGAGTGCCATCTTCCCATCTGTCAATGAGGGATGTAAGCTGGTGACTTTGTAATAATATTTCTTTCAGGTTTTAGTATCATCATTCTTCTAGCTTCTTGATTTTCCTCTGTTTTATTTCCCTCTAATTTAAAAAAAATTATCGAAGATTGATACTTTTCTTAGAAAAATGTTTATTATTTGGTTCAGGTGTTTAATTTGTAGAAAGTTTTTTTTTTTTTTTAAATGACAGATTCAAACTGTTTAGTAGATAAAAGACCACTCAGATTTCTGTTTCTTCTCGTCATATTTTTGATAAGTTCCTTCAGGAGTTCATTCATTTCATCCACGTTATCAGATGTATTGGCAGAGTACCTCTGAGTTACCCTCTGCCATGTCTGTGACCAAATACCTGAGAGGAAGTGACTTACGGGGAGAAGAGTTATTTTGGATCACAGTTAAGAGGCAGGGAACGGTTGGTGGCAGGGGCCCCTNGGTAGCTGGTGACATCAGAGCCTTACCTTTTTTATTTGGTCTGTCACCATCATGTGATGATGGCACCCATGTTCAGGGTGAGTCTTCCCTTCTTAGTTAATTCTTTTTGGAAATGCCCTCCCAGGCAGAGCCAGAGGTGTGTCATCGTGGGGGAAAATGTCTACTCAGGTCCTTTGCCCATTTTTCAGTCATTTTTTTTTTGCCATTGAGTTGTATGAATTCTTCTGTCTTTTGGATATTAAGTTCTTACCAAATACATAGTTTACAAATATTTTCTATTTTGTGGGTGGCCTTTTTATTCTATGGATTGCTTCTTTGCTGGGAAGTCCCTGGTTATTTATTTATTTATTGGTTTTAATTATTTACTTTCTTTGAGATTTTTTAAAAAAATTATTTCTTTGATTTTTGAGATTACTATATAATTATAAAATTCCCCCATGCTTTCCTTCCTCCAAATCCTCCCACATATTCCTTCTGACCCACTTTCAAATTCATGGCCTCTTTTTTCACTAACTGTTGCTACATGCATCTACGCATACATTCCATTCCTGTGTCTTTATACTGTTACTTGTATGTGTGTGTTCAGGGTTGACNATTTGGTATTGGATAACTAGCTGGTGTGCTGCTTCCTGGGGAAGACTGTTTCTCCTGCTATTACGTGATTATTTATTGAATATGCCACAGGAGGGTTGGGTGCTTAGATCTTCCATGCCATCTTCATCAGCTCTTTAAATCTGTGTCATAAGAAAGCTCTGCCTCCAATGTCCCTTGCCGTTCCTTTTTCTTACTTCTCTGCTTGCCCGCTTCTCCCTGCCTCATGCTTTTTTCTCCCTTCCCCAAAACAAACGTGGTGTAGGCAAAGATCAGATTGAGTCATTTCCTTCCGACTGCTCATGCATTCCTTTATTCACTTAGACTTGACTTGGCTTTCTATATGCCGGGCACTCTTGCTGATTGCCCATTAGTGAGAAAACNAACAAATCCCTTGACCTTGTGAATTGAAATACCAGATGAGAAGATATTCAGTCAGTCTTCAGGACATGGCTGAGTACCTGATTATGTGCTAGACCCTCTTCCAGCTGGCACAGAATAGAGTAGTGAGCAGGGACAAGTTACCTGTGAGAAGTGCCATGAGCTAAAGGTAAAAGTATCCAGGAGTGGGGATATGGAAGTCAGTAAGTGCAAACATCTATACTGCCATGTTCAGTGGTGACAAGAACAGTGATGGGAGAGAAAGCAGAGAGACGGAGGAGAGACCTAGAGGCACTGTTATTTGAAAGAGGATGGCCAGAGAGGTCTTCCTACTGAAGTAATGTTTCCTTCAAAACCTTGAATGAGCTGTGAGTTACTTGAATCTAATTTAAATCCAGGGTGTACCAAATGGATGATGAGACATTGTAGAGAGCAGAGTTGGATGGGTGCCCATGGTGAGGATACAGGCTGAATAAATATGGTGACATCCTTTTGTGACAAGAGCTGACTTTGTAAAAATATCCATATTTTGTTAACTAATTTTATTGCTGTAGGAGATGATGGTAATTTCATAAAACGGAGAAATGAAGGCTTTTGGAATTCTTGGTTATCTTGTAAAAATTACGCTGGTTTATTTATTGAGTGAGCATGAATGTATGTGTGTGGGAGGCCACATGTGTGACATGGTACATGCGTAGAGATCAGAGGAAAACTTGTGGGAATCAGTTCTCTCTTGCCTTGTGGGCACTGGGGATCAAACTTAGGTCATCAGGCTTGGTGGCAAGTGCCTTTGCCTACTGAGCCATTTAGCCAACTGTGGGCTATTTTTTAAATACTATTATTTAGAGATATATTTAAGAATGGGACTGGAGCCTGGTGGTGATGGTTCATGCCTTTAATCCCAGCACTGGGAGTGGGGAGCAGAGGCAGGCAGATCTCTATGAGTTCGAGGCCAGCCTGGTCTACAAAGCGAGTTCCAGGACAGCCAGGGGGCTACACAGAGAAACCCTGTCTCAAAAAACCAGGAAAAGAAATGGGGTTGGAGAGATGGTTCAGTAGCCAAGAGTACTTGTTGGTCTTGCAGAGGATGTGGTGGTTCAAGTGAGAATGGCCTCCACAGGCCTGTGTGTTTGAATGCTTGGTTCCCAGTGAGTGGAACTCTTTGAGAAGGATTAGAAGTATGGCCTTGTTGGGGGAGATGAATTACTGGGGGTGAGCTTTGAGGTTTCAAAAGCCCTTGCTAGGTCCATCCATCTCTCTCTCTCTCTCTCTCCCCCCTTCCTACTCCCCTTCTCCCTCATCCTATCTCTCTCTTTGCCTGATGCCTGAGGATTAGGATGTAAAGCCCTCAGCTACTGCTCTAGCACCATGCCTGTCTGCTTCCCACCCGCCATGATGATCATGGACAAACCTCTGAAACTGTAAACAAATCCCCAATTAAATCCTTTCTTTTATAAGAGTTGCCTTGGTCACGGTGTCTCTTCACAGCAATAGAACAGTAACTAAGAGAGGACCTGGATTTGGTTCCCAGAATCGTGGCTCACAACTACTCATAGCTCCAATTTCAGGGGAATCTGATATGTAGCATAAGTTTCTCTGGTCCTACCTGGCCCCTCGGTCCCATGGCCGCTTATGAAATAATCATTCAGAGGCTTAATATTATTTACAAATTGTATGGCCTATGGCAGGCCTCTTGCTAGCTCTTCTATCTTAAATTAACCCATTTCTATTAATCTGTTTTGCCACATGTTCCGTGGCTTTACCAGTCTGCTGGCATGTTGCTCCTTGTGCAGCAGGCTGGAGTCTCTCCAGACTCCGCCTTTCTCCTTCCTGTCTCTCTCCTTGGATTTCCCTCCTGCCTCTAAGCTGCCTTGCCATAGGCCAAAGCAGCTTATTTATTAACCAATGGGAACAACATATATTCACAGCGTACAGAAAGACATCCCCCAGCACTGATACTCTCTTTTGATCAACACACACACCAAGTATACACGTGGTATACATACATACATGCAGGCAAAACACTGACACATAAAATAAAATAAACAAACACTCCCCATTTTTTAAAGGTACAAAGAAAACACAATTCATTTTGGTTTTCACCCCTCTCATTCTCCTTCTTTCCCTCTCTCCCTCTTTCTCTCTCCTGCTTCTCCCTTTATGACTTTCAACAGGATCTATAGTGTAGTGTAGTCCACCCTGGACTTGAATTCACCCCTCTATCTCAGCCTCCCAAATTCTGGGATTATAGGAGTGCGCCTTTGCCGCGCCCCCCTCCACCCTCCCTCTGCCTTTAGAGAATGGCTGAGTGTCCTTCAGCTCAAAAGAGGCAGGGGTGTGAGTGTTGCCATTACCTCTGTTCTAAGGATGGTCTGGAGTTTTCTAAGACTGAAGTCCTAGAAGGAAATGGCCCGGAAATCCTGCCAGTTTCCTGTTTGAAAGATTTGTTTTCTAGCTTGAATGTGTGTGTGTGTGTGTGTGTGTGTGTGTGTGTGTGTGTGTGTGTGTGTGTGTGTGTGTGTGTGTGTGTGTGTTGGGGGTCATATCATGGTTTCCTCAGCACAATTTAGCAGTATATTTTATTTTCTTATGTCAAAAATTGAAGCCCACTTGAGAATAACAAGTCTGTTATGACGATGCTAGGGCAACTGCCTGCATTAGACTTCCCTGATGGTATTTGAAGACCTAAGTTGTGGGGCTGGAATTATCTGGCTTCTGGCCAGGCTTTATATTTTATTTACTTAAAACACTTTAAAAACTTACATCAGGAATCCTGTGTAATTATCCACATTACTAAGGCACAGATAAGGGAGTCCTCTCTTGCTACAACAGGGGGCTGTTGTAGAAGGCAGCTTTATGCCTAAGGCAGCTCTCTCTGCACAGCCAGCCTGGGAACCCCACTAGCTTAGTGTGAACAGAGCATGTCTTCCTGTGCTCACTCACCTCCTGCTGCTGTGGCTGTGTATTATTATAAGCTTGTGAATACACCTTATCTTCCCTCAATTGAATTTGATGCTATCTCTACTGCTTTGCTTCCTACCTTTTCAGCATGTGGTTGGATATTTATCTTAACTTTGGAGGCTCATTTTAGAATTCAGCATTCAACAGGTTCTCAATGTTAAAGTAAATTTAATTTTTAAAACCCCTGTGGGTTTAGAGGATTAATATGTGGTTTGTCTCTCTTATCAGAAGTTCTAGCCTCAGGAGAAATGGACAAGAAAACCCAGTGTGCAGAAAAGTGTGCAGAAAGCAGAAGTAGGGGCTAGTTAATTCTGGCATTGTTTTGGTTAATGAAATCAAAATAAGTTAAATATATGAACATATTATTCATCATTCTTAGGGAATGCATATAGGTATTATTGAGAAGAGAGAGTGAGCAATGGTAGTAAAAAAAATAGCAAGAGATTACTTTTAGAATATGAAACAATTACCTAAAAGTAAGATTTTCTTTATTTTTTCATTATAGTTGAACTTGATTTTATGTTATTTATTCACTCANTGTTGGTTTTTAATATGCCACAGTCAAATTCTGCCACAGGAGAATGATCCTGTGAGCGGAATAGGGAAAATGGTTTAAATCTATTTCTTTTTTTCTTAGGATGAGCAGCATGTATGACTGATTTCATGTGCTGTGTTCTGCTTATTTGTATTATTATACAGGGGAGACTTCATTGACATGAGTTTACCTCAAGGCAATAATCATGAAGGAATTAAAAAGATCTAAAAATATTAAAAGTTAGTGAAAAAGGAGTTATGGAAGAGGAGAACATTTAAAGCTCTTGATTTTAGATATAAGACACACAGCTGGGACAGCAGTACCACGGAAATGCTTACCTATGACCCAGTTCCCATCACCTCCTCCTCTCTTGGGCTGGGGGGTTGGGGGGTACAGGACTGCACAGCACCTCTCTCTGCTCCACTGTCTTTCTGAGATTATTACCAAGTAACATGTAATAACATCTTTCTCCTTCCCAGATGGAAAACGACACTGGCTTTGACAAGTTACAGGCTAGAATTGAAATTTTTTTCCTTTTGGTTTTTGAGACAGGGTTTCTTTTTGCAGCCTTGACTGTCCTGGAACTCACTCTGTAGACCAGGCTGGCTTTGAACTCACAGAGATCCTCCTGCCTCTGCCTCCTGAGGGCTGGGATTAAAGGTGTGCACCACCACTGCCTGACAAAACTATCTTTTAATTGGAGTCAAATAAAAGAATTGTTGAAACCTTCTCAACCCGGGGAAAACTGGTCATAGATTTTGCTGTACTCTCTGCAGCATTTTGGTGTAAGGTTTTTTTTTTAGTCCAGACTCAATGACTTTGTGACCTTTAAAATGAACATTCTAGAATACTTACAGAATGATCATTTCCTAGGTTACTAAAATTTTTATAAATATAATTTTTATAGTTTTTTTTTTTTTTCTTGTCCCTGAGACAGGGTTTCTCTGTGTAGCCCTGGCTGTCCTGGAACTCACTTTTAGGACCAAGTGGCCTCGCAGTCAAAGATCTGCCTGCATCTGCCTCCTCTAGTACTGGGATTAAAGGCGTGTGCCACCACATCTGGCTTGGTTTTTATAAATATAATATTTATTGGCTGAAATCATATGGATCACATGGATTAAACTTTTTTAAAAACCTTTTTGGTACCCCTTTGGGACACTACAAATACTGTAGTTGGCAGAATGACAACCTATTCCAATTCTTAGCCTTCACAGTAATCTTTCCACCATGGGTGAATTCCAGGAGCCCTGTAAGGAGCCATTTTAGAACACTTGCTGTACTCAGATGTACCTAGTTGATGGTTTCCCATCTNCCCTCCTACTTAGACGCCTGGGGCTGACATTTCCCCCTGTCTTCTACCTCTCTTGTTGACCAACCTCTTACTAAGAAAAGGAAGGCAGACACCCGGGGCCCCACCCCTGGAAGAGGACTGAGGATGGCAGGGCCAGCCCAGCTTGAGACTGTTCAGAGTCCCACTCTTCTAAATGTCCCAACCATTAACAACAAAATCTGGGCTAATGTGGTAAGGTGCTTAATGTGCCATCTCTGTCAGAAATAATTGTATTTCTAATAGGAATTCTTGCAGAAGTGGAACCCTCAACTCTAAGAAGATCAGGGTGAGACACAGGGGGAGCCTGGTGGCTCTTCCAAGCCTCACCCTGTTGATGTGCTGCAGGTCCTGATGTAACCTGCACCAGTTCTAATGCATCCTCTCAGACGTCCCTTTACAGGCCTTTCAGCTAGTCAAGAGTTTTCATGCTTTGTTCTAGATCATAGAAATCTCAGGCATAGAGTTCTGAAAACCCTCCCAAAATGTGAAAGTTGGTTAGAATGTGTTCTGTTTCGGGGCATAAGATTATTTTGTACATGTGGATAGCTGGAAGCCTAACAGTGTGATTATTTGCAATTTTTAGTTACAGTATCCGTAAGTTAGTTTTAAAAACGTTTATCTCCTAAATCATCAATATTTAGCATTACTTAATAATTCTAGTAGAAATGCTTAAATGATATTTCTTGTGACCTTTTCCGAAGTGAATGGATTATTATTTTTCTCTTACCTGCTGCTAATGCTCAGTATCAGCTGAGACTCAGTCTCTTGAATATAAGTCAGTATCTCGTGGGATAAAATTGTGAGTTTGCAGGATGTGGATTATGTTTTAGTACTAGATGCTCCAATGATTTATAGTTATTTTTAGTTTGTTTCTGTCTTTTGTGCTGTTCCTTGCTTGCTGCCCTTTAGATTTCTGTCCTGTCTCTTGTACAAATAGAACAGCTTGTTTCTGATCCTTAGGATTTAGGACAGAGGTAACTGAGTTGAACAGGGCTGTATGCATAATGTGAGCATGTGTGCTTTGTTCCCCCTGAGTCTTTCTCCTCAGAGTAAAACATACGAATTTCAGAGTTTTAACAGTTGGATCATTGGTTTTGGTTTTACAACTTTTAATCTTATGTATTACATAATCATACTTGGGTTATTTTTTTATTTATAACTTTAAAATTATTAGCTGAATTTCTGTATAAATACTCTTCGGTTGGTGTGTTTCTTCAATGAGATTAATTCCTACATTTAACATATATTTGTTTAGTGTATAGGAGACATCTTCTAAGTCCTTAGGATTCATCAGCAGGCAAAGAAAGACACCCTTGCTTTCAGAAAGCTTATTTTCCTAACAGAGAAAATAGGTGATGGTTAGTAAGCATAATGACACTATAAAGTACAATTTATGTTCAAAAATGATATGTATTATGGAAGAAATAAACAAAACAAAAAACCCAGCAAGAGATAGGGAATGCTATGGCGGAGATGTGGAGATTGTAACGTGAGTGTGATTAGGATAGGGCTCATCTGGAGTGTGTTTCTGCAAAGAGGCAGGGATTTGAACTAAGCATATGTTTAGGGTAAGAATTCTCAACAATAAGAATAGCTAGTGTGGAGGCCTTCGTGTGNATACACGGATTATTGGAGGACTAGTTAGAAACTGTCTGTCTTAGGTTGAGTTCTATTGCTGTGAAGAGACCCCCACGACCATGGCAACTCTTNTAAAGGAAAACATTTAAGTGGAGCTGGCTTACAGTTCAGAGGTTTAGTCCATTATGATCATGGTGGGAAGCATGGTGGTGTGCAGGTGGATGTGTTGCTGTAGAAAGAGCTGAGAGTTCTACATCCAGATCCATAGNCAGCAGGAAGAGAGAGACACTGGGCCTGGCTTGAGCATTTGAAACCCCTAAACCCACCCCCAGTGACATATACCCCTTCCTCCAACAAGGCCACACCTCCTAATCCCTGTCAAGTAGCTCTACTCCCTAACATCCAAACACTCAAATATAGGAGCCTCTGGGGGCCATTCCTATTCAAACTACCACACTGGGGCTTGGTAAATGTGGGGGAGAGTNGAAGTCACACTGAGAAACAGGGCAGGTCATGAAGGGACTGAATGGCTCTTACAAGGGTCTCAGCTTTCACTCTGGGTTTGAGTACAAGGATGGCACAACAACTTGCATTATTATTATTATTTTATTTTTAAAAAGGTGTGTGTGTGTGTGTGTGTTGGGGGGCACTCATGAGAATTATAAGCATGTGTGAGTTGCCTAATGTGGGTTTGGGATCGGAATTCTAGTCCTCTGATAGAGCAGTAAGCACTCTTAACCCCTGGGTCATTTCTCTGGCCCCCTTGACTTACATTTTAAAGTATNGTTATGATTACAATGCTGAGAAAGTTGTGGAGAGCAGGCCCATGGAAGGGGAAGAAAGACCTAATAGGAAGTCTTTGCAGTCATCAGGTGAAAGAAGAAGGTGGCTTAGCTCAGGAGGCAGCAGTGAAGATGTGAGAATTGCTGGGACACATGTAGGGTGGATGGGTTCTGCCCATGAGTTGAAAGCTGGACTGTGTAGTGCTGTGCTTTTTGAGGCTTGGGTTCTGGAACCCTGACTAGGGGTGGTGAGGGACTGAGGAAAGGACAGACACACAGACACACATAGAGTAAACTGGGACTGCGTGGAGTCTGCTACAGGTCTCAATCCAGAGTTTATTAGGCACAGCACAGAGGGAGGGGTTAGCCAGTCTCTGTAGGTGAGCTGTCTCAGGCTGTGAAAATCATAGAGGAAGCTGCCGTCACTGGTCTCTGTGCACACTGACCAATTGTCCATAAACACTCAGACTCAGACTGTCGGGGAGAGCTTTGCCATTCCTCTCTGAGCCTCACCCAAGGGAAGGCTTTGTCACTCTCATGAGGCTGAAGAGTTGGAGTCCCCACATGACCTTGCTCATGTCAACAATACACATCCACTCAGGACTTGACTTGCTCAGTGCTTCCTCTACTTCCTACAATGTAGGGAACAAGGCCAAGAATAATCCTAAGAATTTTAGAAGGGTCACGGGGCCACCTGTTTTACTGGAGAAGGCTGTAGATAAGGCATGTTTGGAAGGAAAGAGTTCAGATGTGGACCTATTGAGTTCACAGTAGACATTCAGCTGTTGTGTTGGGTAGGAGATTGAACACGTGACTGTAGAGTCTGGGAGGCAGCTCTGAGCGGCAAATAGAAGTTTAGAGATCATTAATATGCAGACAATATTTAAAGCCATAAACTATTGAATACCAAAGAAGTCTTGGTATTAGAAGAGAGCATTCTGGAGGAAGGGGCGTAACTAACAAAAGAAGCTGTGTGGGAGGAATTTATGAGCAGAAGAAGAAAGAAAGGAGTATGGAAGGAGCTTTGGAAGGCAAAGGAAGATGTTTTAAAATATCCAGATACACTGTCATGTTGGCAAAATGTAAGAAAAACGAGGGTCTGAAAAGTCCACTGACTGGGTTTTTGTTTGAGGTTTCTCTATCTTATGGTNTCTCCCCAGCCTGCTTTGCAGTCAGGCTGACTGAAAACTCTGTGTCAGGTCAAGGCAGGGAGTGTGAGGACACTGGCAGTGCTTACAAGCAAAACCACAGGATTTACACCCCAGGTACAGTGCAGATGCCTAGCTGATTGATAGCTTTGGCTGCACTGAGGCCACTCAAGTTATAACACAGGAAAGGGGCAGTCCAAGTCAGGAAGCTGAAAAATTGAGAGAGGGAGGGGCAGGAGACGAGAGTGAGGATAACATGGCTGCAATTAGGAGATCTTAGAGTGTTGGTTCGATGTAACAGATGGGGAAGAGAACAGGGAATCAACATCCCTGAGACAAANACTGAACACCGAGCTACCACAGCCGAGGCACGCAGGCTGCCATGAAACACAGAAGTGGTATTATNANTAAAGCCAAAGTGGGCATGTCNCGAACAAATAAGCAACATATGNCTTATTGGTTGCCACGTCACTGGAAACATATTTGCTTGGGAGAAGGTGTGGCCTCTGNAGAGTTTCTAATTCCCGAATACCTGCTTTCGGTACATATGGAGGTTGTGAAATTATACCTACCCGGTTTACCTGAGAAAAATTGCTACCACAAAACAACCGTGGTTGTAAATAAGATGGAGTGGTTGCANTTCTCCTTCCCTGAAGCTCACTTGTGAGCTCTGATATTATGTATAAAACAAACAGAAATGCGATTTGAAAAGGTGAAGAGAAAATAGAGAATGGGTTTGGGGTCCCTTCTTGCTGGAGAATGACACAGTGGTGAGTCCTCTGAGTTTTTGGGGTTTTTTTTTTTGTCTTTTTTGTTTTACTTTTGCCACATATATATCCCAGGATGGGTGTTGGAATATACAGTGATTCAGAAATATTAAAAACAAAACACCCTTATAAAAATTATCCTAAGAAAAGCCTGTTTCTCTATGGTCATAGGACCAAGAAAAGGGACAGCCCCGATGAACCACAAAACTTCTAGACAATAATGGCTCTCTTTCAGCCAAACTCTACATAAATGAAGGGCCCACTTCACCCCTGTTATCACAGACCCAGCACAGAGTCTAATTTCTTCTTCCCTTGTGTGGCTGTAATGAAGCAGCCTTGCNTTGCTGCCAAGATTTTAAAGCAGCCATCATAAAACTACTTCCACGAACAACTGTGAGCACATTTGGAATAAAAGAGAAAACAGATTATCTAAGCAGAGAAATAGAAAGCTCTNGGGAATAATTATTTTTAAAAAGAGGAGAACGGAAATAAGAGAACNGAAAACCACTGAAATTGAAATTGAAAAGTCAATGGATGATTCAGCAGTGTAGTGAAAAGGATGGAAGACACTCAATGAACTTCACGATGAGATAATACATTGCAAGAGGGGGAGAAAGTCCCNAACAGAACAGCCCCCAGGAATTCATTACAAGACGTATAAGCTTGTGAAAACTAAGAACAAAGAGCAATGTTTAAAACCAGAATGTGCTTTTTCAAAAGAGACATGCCATCTTGTGTATAGGGAGAAACAAAACAATAGTGGATTTTCTTATCAAAAACCATGGAGTCAGAACGAAACGAGGGAATGAGTTTCAAGTGCAGAGAGGATTGTCAGTACACAGCCCTTTGTTTATTGAAACCATTCTGTAAGAATGAGGGGGAATCAAGGCGCTCTCAGACGGGGACACCCAGGATGTGTCACTGGCCATCCTACCCAAAAGGAATGACTGAAAGAAGTTCCTGAGAAAAGAAGGAATCTTGGGATATCAGGAAGAGAGGATAACGGAAAGAGGAAAACCACAGGGCACAGGCGAAGGGAGACTCAGAATAGCTGCGTCCCACACACAAGAGAGATGCATGAGGTGGGCGGGGACTCAGAGGTGTCTTTCTCCAGTATCCTGAAAATCACNCCATCCTTTTAAAAGCTCCCCAGCAATGCTCTTCACTCNGAGTGCTAGNATGATGTTAAGTAACGAGTTCCTGCTTCCCCTCTGCTTCGCATCTTCTACCTATCAGTGCTTCCTCTGCTCTNGTNTAGCCNGCCTCTCAGAAGATCACTCCAGAGATACAGACAGCCCTCTCCCCACCCTCCACTACTTCTTGCCAGACTGTGAGGTTAGTCACATCTGCATCACTGACAATTATAGTCTTTATGGAGTCCTCAGAGTGGTTTAAAATTCTTTAACCAATGACTGTTCCTTCTAGTTAGCATTCATTCNTTTTTATTAAAGATTTATTTATTTATTTTATGTATATGAGTGCTCTATCTGCATGCATGCCTTTGATCCCACTAGAGATGGTCCTGAGCCACCATGTGGTTGCTGAGAATTGTAATCAGGACCTCTGGAAGAGCAGCCAGTGCTCTTAACTGCTGCTAAAAGCCTATAGAATTCATTCTTACTTTACCTCTTACCTAATGTGGTGATTTGAACAAGAATGGTCCCCATAGGCTCATATATTTGAATACTTGGTCCCTAGTTGGTGGAACTGTTTGGAGAGGATTAGGAGGTGTGGCCTTGTTGGAAGAGGTGGGTCACTGCAGGTGGGCTTCCAGGTCTCAAAAGTAGACACACCATTCCCAGTTAGCTGTCTTTGCCTCCTGCTTTCGGATAAGGATGTAAGATCTCAGCTACTGCTCTGGTGCCCATGCCTGCTTGCTGCTGCCATGCTCCCTGCCATGATGGTCATGAACTCTAGCCCTCTAGGACTGTGAATCTCCAATAAACTCTTTCTTCTATAAGTTGCCTTTGTTATGGTGTCACTTCACAGCAATAGAAAAGTAGCTAAGACACCTAACACTGATTAATGTCTAGGGTCACAGCAGATGAGTTTGTGTGTATNTGAAGAGGCCTTTTGTGTGGGGCTGGGGCTCCCTTGCAGATAAAAGACATTGAAGAAGGGATGGCCAACAGTGGACACACCCAGATATGGGTCTATCCCCTGCCTTGGGCAGTCAGAGATGAGAGACAGGTAAGAGANAACAGAACAGCCCCCAGGAATTCATTACAAGACGTATAAGCTTGTGAAAACTAAGAACAAAGAGCAATGTTTAAAACCAGAATGTGCTTTTTCAAAAGAGACATGCCATCTTGTGTATAGGGAGAAACAAAACAATAGTGGATTTTCTTATCAAAAACCATGGAGTCAGAACGAAACGAGGGAATGAGTTTCAAGTGCAGAGAGGATTGTCAGTACACAGCCCTTTGTTTATTGAAACCATTCTGTAAGAATGAGGGGGAATCAAGGCGCTCTCAGACGGGGACACCCAGGATGTGTCACTGGCCATCCTACCCAAAAGGAATGACTGAAAGAAGTTCCTGAGAAAAGAAGGAATCTTGGGATATCAGGAAGAGAGGATAACGGAAAGAGGAAAACCACAGGGCACAGGCGAAGGGAGACTCAGAATAGCTGCGTCCCACACACAAGAGAGATGCATGAGGTGGGCGGGGACTCAGAGGTGTCTTTCTCCAGTATCCTGAAAATCACCCCATCCTTTTAAAAGCTCCCCAGCAATGCTCTTCACTCCGAGTGCTAGAATGATGTTAAGTAACGAGTTCCTGCTTCCCCTCTGCTTCGCATCTTCTACCTATCAGTGCTTCCTCTGCTCTAGTCTAGCCGGCCTCTCAGAAGATCACTCCAGAGATACAGACAGCCCTCTCCCCACCCTCCACTACTTCTTGCCAGACTGTGAGGTTAGTCACATCTGCATCACTGACAATTATAGTCTTTATGGAGTCCTCAGAGTGGTTTAAAATTCTTTAACCAATGACTGTTCCTTCTAGTTAGCATTCATTCNTTTTTATTAAAGATTTATTTATTTATTTTATGTATATGAGTGCTCTATCTGCATGCATGCCTTTGATCCCACTAGAGATGGTCCTGAGCCACCATGTGGTTGCTGAGAATTGTAATCAGGACCTCTGGAAGAGCAGCCAGTGCTCTTAACTGCTGCTAAAAGCCTATAGAATTCATTCTTACTTTACCTCTTACCTAATGTGGTGATTTGAACAAGAATGGTCCCCATAGGCTCATATATTTGAATACTTGGTCCCTAGTTGGTGGAACTGTTTGGAGAGGATTAGGAGGTGTGGCCTTGTTGGAAGAGGTGGGTCACTGCAGGTGGGCTTCCAGGTCTCAAAAGTAGACACACCATTCCCAGTTAGCTGTCTTTGCCTCCTGCTTTCGGATAAGGATGTAAGATCTCAGCTACTGCTCTGGTGCCCATGCCTGCTTGCTGCTGCCATGCTCCCTGCCATGATGGTCATGAACTCTAGCCCTCTAGGACTGTGAATCTCCAATAAACTCTTTCTTCTATAAGTTGCCTTTGTTATGGTGTCACTTCACAGCAATAGAAAAGTAGCTAAGACACCTAACACTGATTAATGTCTAGGGTCACAGCAGATGAGTTTGTGTGTATNTGAAGAGGCCTTTTGTGTGGGGCTGGGGCTCCCTTGCAGATAAAAGACATTGAAGAAGGGATGGCCAACAGTGGACACACCCAGATATGGGTCTATCCCCTGCCTTGGGCAGTCAGAGATGAGAGACAGGTAAGAGAAGAATGGTAGTATACATCCCAGAACAGGAGCAGGCATCTCAAGAGAGTTGAATTTAAGCACCTTGACAGTGTTTTAGCTGTAGGATTTACTATTCTAGATTTAGGTATTAAAATATTGTATAGTTTGACCCTTTTNAAAAGCTTGTCTGTTCACGAATGAATGTGGGAGCTCTCTTCTATGCAGGTGGAAGTCTGAGGACAACTTTGGGGAGTTAGTTCCCACCCTCCACCTCTCTGAGGCAGGGTTTCTCTTGTTTCTGCTGCTGTACTATGTGATCCACGCTGGCTGGCCTGTGAGCTTCTGGTGATCCTCAGGGGGATTCTCCTATTTCTGTCTTCTCTCTGACCATACCAGCATGGGTATCACAGATATGAACCACTACATCCAGCTTTCTGCCTGGGTTCAGGGATCGGACTTGGGTCATCATCAGGCTTGTGTGGCTAGTGCTTTTGTACTTGTTTTGTATTAAAGAATTTTAAATGTATACACATTCACATGTCCTTTGAGGGTAGCTAATCTCACTAAGGAAGGAAATATTACTCAATTTGTTAAAAAAAAGTACTGTCATTTCAGGATCTAATTCTTTCTAGTTCACCATTAAACATACATGATTCCTTTGTAAACCAGATGCCAAGATGCTGCAGACGCACCATCCAAGACTCCTGGCATTTTCCCATGAGTCTGAATTTTGTTTGGTTTCTCAGCAGAGATTAAGTTGAAGGAAAGTAGGTGAGATGAGTGTGGCAGGAGATGTTACCTTACTTGTCTCTCCAGTGAATATCACACCCATGAGCTGTAGGCAACAA
Source organism: Neotoma lepida (assembly GCA_001675575.1). Classification (NCBI taxonomy): domain Eukaryota; kingdom Metazoa; phylum Chordata; class Mammalia; order Rodentia; family Cricetidae; genus Neotoma; species Neotoma lepida. The sequence goes on from LZPO01066291.1 coordinate 500,208, forward strand.
GCTTCAATTTGGAGGCCTATAGAGACTGGACTAGGTCCAGGGGGGTGGAGCTCGCTGCCTATCCCATAATGCTATTTTTCAAGAACACAAAAGAGGACAAACAGAACACACACACACACACACACACACACACACACACACACACACACACACACACACACACACACACAAACCCATCGGTGTTCAAAAAAGGAATTAGAAAGATACAGACAGCAGCCTGTCCTGTTCCCGGGCACCGACAGATGATGGGATTTAACCTTCAGTGGCTATCACAACCAGATTCAGATTGGAGTTAGAAAACTCTGACAGATTGGAACCTTCCGGTTCCACCAGAAGGGGGGCCCTGAGTGTCCTCAGGCACCCCACCACCACCACCAGGAGGGAGTTACCNGAGCAACTGCCCTGCCTCCATTGGCCTGCAGATTGTGTCCAGACACCAGATCAGAACCAAGACTGAACAAAGAAACATCAAGACACACCCAGACTCACCGACTGGCAGAGAACAGAATGTGCTCCTTTGAAAACTAATGAACTGGGGGTCCCCAGCACTTCCCNGCCAATGCACCAAATATAGGGTCAGAGGAGATGCTGAAGGAAGACTCCAGACTCAAATAGTATGCAAGAGCAAAGAGCGTTTATTAATATTCCAGCACGCATGTGGGGTCATTCATCTGTACAAAANGGTGATGACCCTGAGAGGAGCAGAGCATGCAGGTCCTTTTAAGCATAGCTAAGGGGAGTTTTAGGGACAATTAGGTCATCTCACATATAATTGGTTAAGCAAGCAGCAGTTACATTAGTATATTTTTAATTGGCAGAGGTGTAGTCTTATTATTTTNGGACATANTTGCACAAGCTTGGGCAAGTCTGAACATGACTCAGAAGTGGGCTTCGGGATTTGCCCGTGAGACGTTGTGAGGCTGACTCAGGCCTTGTTTTTGTTTTCTCTCTCATCTCTGAATATAATTTGTTGATAAATGGCCCTTTGTTGGGAGAGACATCTGTTTGCCCCTCTCAGAGAAGTGAGACCTAAATTCAGTTGTAAAAGTGGGGAAGTTTAAACCCTTCAATGCATTTAGGGACACCATGGCTGAACTCATGGCCTGCTCTGTTTGTGGGGACCACTTTGACTCCAGTATCTGTCTAAAACACCTTCCTTCTGGGTGATGGGGATGGACAGGAGCTTCCATAGAAATTTCTGTTTGAAGGAATTATTCCTGGGGAACATCTCAGAGTGTCTGCACTTTTCTGACACCAGGAATAAATCTGGACAAAACCACTGGACTGTATTTCATCAAATTTTCTTCTAAACAATTCTGAATTTATCCTCAAGGAAGTTGTGAGCAATTTCTGCTGTGGGTATNTTTTTTTAATTATTGTCTTGCTTCTTGCTATAGCTGCAAAAAAAAAATGTCCTCTTTCTCTGGGATGAGGATTCATCTAGGGAGAGGTGATAGGATCGTAGATAATATGAAGTAGAAAGGGAAGACACTAGGGATGGGAAGGTTCAAGCAGGGAGGGGTTGGGAGATAGGGTATATTTTGGGGCTGGTGGTAGATTAACCAAAATGAAGGGAGTACAAAAGCCATATGGAAACCTACTGTCTTGTAATGACATTTAAAATTTTATTTTAAAAATGTTTTTGGGGAATACCCTGCAAGGTAAGAAAAATCTGTACCCAGGAGCCATGAGTTATTAAACAAAAACCCCAGTGCCAGGATTGGGCTACCTTCTTAGGAGTTGTTGGTTAGGGGCCTTGGAGGATCCCAAAACAATAAAGGTTCTTGCCATTCCTCTTGTTTCCACCAAAACTAGACAGTGCGACTCTCTTCCTGAAGATACCGCACATCACAAGGAGACTGTACTGACTAGTGTTATGTCAACTTGATACAAACTAGAGTCATCTGAAAAGAGGGAACCTCAGCTGAGAAAATGCCTCCATAAGATCCAGGTGTAAGGCATTTTTTAAATTAGTGATTGATGGAGGAGAGTCCAGCCCGTGGTGGGTGGTGCCATCCCTGGGCTGGTGGTCCTGGGTTCTATAGGAAAGCTGGCTGAGCAAGCCAGCAAGCAGCACTCCTCCATGGCCTCTGCATCAGCTCCTGACTCCAGGATCCTGCCCTGCTTGCGTTCCTGTCCTGGTTTCCTTCAATGATGGACTAAGATATGGAAGTGTAAGCCAAACGAACCCTTTCCTCCCCAGCTTGCCTTTTGGTCATGGTGTTGCATCGCTGCAAGAGAAAGTCTGACTAAGACAAGGACATTAGGNNCCATATTTAGTGACTTACGTTGTTTGGATATGTGAGGTTTTCATTGACTGGGACAAAAATATATGTACTGTTTGCACACAGACAGCCNCAGCTCTCTGCCAAGTGAAATCTTGGGAATCAAGGTCATTGAAAGTATGTGTGCAACAACAGACAGCTGTTCATATTGTATTGTTTAGATGTATTGCCAAATTAAAACACAAAGAAGGAAAATATACATGTTATTTAATTTTTTTGTTTTGGCTGGTATTATGCGCTAGGGATATTCTTTAGAATGGAACATGGAGCTATTTATAATCTTGTTTTTGTAAATGAAATATTTGATTTATCACATTTTAAAGCAATTTCAGTTGGAAGTTGCACTAACTGTTGTGGGAGCCAGTAGATTTTTTTGCAGCCAAAGTGGGGAAAAAAAAAAAAAGCAAAGCTTCTGTGGATTCATCAAGAAATAGCACTTCCTGGCAGGGATGCTTGGGCGGAAGAGAGCCAGCTGTGCCTAGTGACATCAGCATCCTCAGCATCCTCAGCATCCCCAGTCTCACCCCAGGCATGTCTGGCTGTTTCTGCCTGCAGTGCTGATTCTGGTAATCTTGCTTCCCTTCTGAGTACCACAGGGTGCAGTCTCTCACTGCACATGAAAATATTATGGCCACTTGCTTTTCATGAAAAAGAAAGAAAGCTGTGCATTGTCCAAGATAAAAACCAGCAATCTGCATATTCACATGACAGGTTCTTGTAAAAATTCTGAAACAAACTTTTCTTGCCAAATCTTTTAGTAAAATTGATGCTCAGAGCAGTCACTCTTTGCGTTGCGTAGCTCTTCAGTGCTCCTCAAATTTTCACCCAGAAAATGAGCTAGTTTGTTAATTCCATCAAATGAAAATAAAGACCATTACCCAAATTCTTTTAGTNAAATTAAACAAGCTTTATTTTCTGTCAGACAGGCTAGCTTCCAGAGTGGGGCTTGAGAAAACAGCATCAAACACAGGAGAAGGTGGGGTTAATATTTATATTAGCCCCCAAACTGCAAGGCTAGGAGGTTTTCAAGGTTTTTTTTTTAATTTTTTTGTTACATAGGAACTTGGCAGAACATTTTAAAATTATTTGAAGGAACATCTTATCAGGGTGGAGGTCAAGATATAGGGTGTGGAACATGTCAAATTCCAGAAAATGGGTCAAGACCTGGTCAAACCCAAATTTTACAGAAAACAGGAATGAACTTATTTTGACCTTGTCATAAGATGGCTTTTAATCTTAAGATGGAGTCAGGCTGGTCAGTCAGGGTTCCCAGTGTTGTTGAGAGGCACTAAAGTGGCAATAATGAGCAGGGGCCTTGGATCACTCCTCTGTGTACACAGCAGATGGATCATACCAGAGAGAGAGGTAGGAGCAGAGCTAGGTTAGGCTCTGAGGCTTTGAGGCAGCTGTCTGGGGTCATCACTATCCCAGCAGTTCTAAACAGCAACAGAAGGAGAAATGGAGAATATAGGCTTGTCCAGGNTTCTGGATAAAATGCAAGACAATGGATTAATTTGAATTTCAGATCAATGGGAAATTTAAAAGTATAAATGCATCCCTTTTATTTTAATTGAAAGGATATACTTACATTGAAATTATTATTTACCTGAAATTCAAGTTTTGGAGAATTGCTGTATTTGTATTTGAAAGATTTGGTGACTTTTAGTTTAAACAAGCAAACAAAACAAAACCCCCAAACTTTCCATATGAAGAATACTGCTTTGGGATGGAGGATCTGTTTTGGAAATTTTAATTTTTTTTATTACTGTGAATGTGCATGATGAGTGTGGGGAAAACACGTGTCATGGCACATATGTGTAGGTCAGAGGTCAATTTTGTGGAATTGGTTCTTTCCTTCTGATTTTTGTGCGGGTTTTGGAGATCAAACTCAGGCCACAAGGCTTGTGTGGCAAGTGCCTTTACCTTCAGAGCCAGCATCCAGTCCCTGGAGAGTCTGTCTTTTTTAAAGTTTTTAAGAATATTTATTTTAGGTTTTCTAATCCCAAGTGGCCAGTCCTAAACACATGTTCATGCAAACAACACTAAATGGACTCAGTAGTATGTGTGTACGTGTGTGTGTGTGTGTGTGTGTGTGTGTGTGTGTAAAACAGTAATACTAAAATAGCACAGAGGTCATGACTTTGAGTGGGAGTTGGGGGATATGGCAGAAGCTGGAGACAGGAGAAGGAGTTGTAGTAAAGATGTAAATATAGCATTCATGTTTGAAATTCTCAAAAAATTAAATTAAAAATATTCATATTTATTTACGTGTATGTCTTGGCACCATGTCATGTGCATGGGCTNTTGGAGGTCAGAAGAGGACATTAGGGTCTTNGACCTGGAGTTACAGGCAGTGTGAGCCATCCAGTGTGAGTGCTGGCAGCCAAACCAGGGTCCTCTGCAAGAGCAGCAAGTGCATACGTATATTGAGCACAGTGCATCTGTGGAGGTCAGGAGACAATTTGCAGGAATTAGTTCTTTCCTTTTACTGTGTGGGTCCCAGGGATCGAACTCAGATTGTCAGGCTTTGTGCCTTTACTCACTGAACCATCTCATTGGCCCAAGGGGCCATCTTACTAAAGTATTGGGTTGTGGGATAAGGCGATAATGGGTAACCACAGTAATCTAACTTCCTTCTGTGAGGGTGGCACTAGTGAATTCCGGGGTTAATTCTGCTGTGTCTGTGGCCATGTGTGTGCTTCTTGTGTGTATTTGCTGCTTGAGGGAGGCGAGGTGGCCACTGTTGGACTGTTTGGGGACACAGAGCAGTATCTGGGGGCTGTCCTGGCTGGTGCCTCTCTTCTGCCCAGCTTAGAGAAATATTGAGCCAATAGTAAGACAATGTTTGAAGCAGACCCCACTCATCNATCTGCCTGGGGACAGTCACACATGTCTAGGCGACCCTGAGTAGAAGAATTTTGGTAGAGAGAGGCACCAAGTGGATGGGGCTCCAATCCAGGCTGTTTCCAATGCATGTGGGGTTTGCAGGAAATTCTTCAACACCTCAGATCAGTTTCACCATCTGAAGGAGGATAATTCCTACCTTACAGGGCTATTGTGAGGGTCGGATGGTTAACAATGTAATTCATTCAGCTGTTGAACTGAATGAATGTTGACATCTTAGGTTCTGTTGTTTCCTGAGTAGTCACAGTTATAGAATGAGTCCTCTAGGCCAAAACTTCCCAGCAATCATAGTTGTACCCAAGGGTCTAATTTCTGGAGCCTGTGGGGTCACCTGAGTTCAGCAGGTACCCACATGCATCAGTTTACTTCATCATGATATGCAAATATAATTTTCTATGAGTCAGTCATGACTTAAGAAAAGTTGGGATGGGCTGGAGAGGTGGCTCAGAGTTTAAGAGCACTGACTGTTCTTCCATAGGTCCTGAGTTCAATTCCCAGCAACCACATGGTGGTTCACAACCATCTGTAATGAGGTCTGGCGTCCTCTTCTGTATACATAATAAATAAATCTTAAAAAAAAAAAGTTGGGGCATACTGGAGTGACTTATACTCAATAGAAATTTACCCACAGTTTTGAAGGTTGAGCTATCTAAGACAAAAAGCTCATGCGTTTAATGTCTGATGAGGGTGTTGTAGAATATTATTTTCAGGTGTGTTACTTTTGTTTATGTTGCATTTGTTTAACTCTGTGAAGCTGTGTTACTTTGCCTGTCTGAAACACCTGATGGTCTCATAAAGAACTGAATGGTCAATAGCAAGGCAGGAGAAAAGATAGGCAGGGCTGGCAGGCAGAAAGAATAGACAGAAGGAGAAATCTTGGAGAAAGAAAAGAAGGAGAACTAGCAGCCAGAGAAGGAGGAGGACTCCAGGGGCCAGCCACTCAACTACACAGCAAGCCACGGAGTAAGAAATATTGAAAGGNATACAAAAATAGAGAAAGGTAAAAGCCCAAAGGCAAAAGCTAGACAGGATAATTTAAGTAAAGCCAGCTAGCAACAAGCCAAGCTAAGGCTGAACATTTATAATTAAGAATAAATATTCGTGTGTGATTTATTTGGGAGCTGGGTGGTGGGCTCTCAAAAGAGTAAAAAAATAAACAACAACATGAGGGTTTATTTTCTGTTTCCTAGATGGTGTCTTCTTCTTGTGTCCTTTCATGTTTACAGAGGCAGACAAACTCTTTTAGCTTTTATAAGGATGTATCTTGATGCATGATGGCAAAGCCATCATGACTTGATTGCTACTCCAAGGTCCCATCTCTGAATTCTCTGAATATTATCACCTTAGGTTAGGATTTCAACATGTGACTTTGGGGTAATACCAACATTTAGACAATAGCTGTACCGTTCCTGTGTGTGTGTGTGTGTGTGTGTGTGTGTGTGTGTTTGCATACGCATATGAGTGTGTGTGGGTATGTGTATGTACACGAACTTGTGNAAGCCAACGGTGGACTTCAGGTGTGTTCCTCAGTGGTTCTTTACCTTATTTTTTGAGACAAGCTCTCTCTCCACATATGGAGCTCATGGTTTGGCTATCTGACCCAAAGCCCCAGGGATCCTCCGGTTTCTGCCTCCTCAGTGCTAGGATCATGTGAGTGCTGATGTTCTAATGGAAATCCTCATGCTTGTGCAGTGAGCCCTTTCCCAGTGGACTATCTCCTCAGTCACCAAGAGTACCACTTTTGAAAAAGGTTTGGGGTGGCTAAGATGCAGCGTCATGGTGTCACNGTCTACGNGTTTCGGTCTGTGAAAGCCAACTTTGGTTTCTGTGTTTAAAGACTTTTGGTTTTGCTGAGGAAGGAAATACCCTAACAAAACACAAACGGGAATTTAAGAATACATGGACGCTGGAGCCAAATACATTTAGAATTTAAAAAAAGGACTCAGTGTAAACTCAATAGCAGTGAAAGTAGAAGACATTAGGAAATCTAGAGANCAAGTCCTGACTCTTCTCATTTTACAGAACCTGAGGCGCAGAGATAAGTCAATACCCACGTCATATCCGTAACGTACGTGAGTTTTTTTTTTATCCTTACAACCACATTTTATAAAATAAAATACATCCTTTCTACAAATTTCTCTCTCTCTGTCTCCCCCACCCCCGCGCCCGTGCCCGCTTTTTCCCTCTGGAAGTGTTGGAGATCAAATCCAGAACGATGTAATTTGAGGCGAGTACTCTACCACTGAGTTATTCCCCACAAGCCTTCAGACTTGATATGGGGCTTAACTTGCTCTAATGGAGATTGAAATGGTACCTTGGGCAGTCTGTTTGCAGATTCAGTAAACCTGTGTGCTCCTGTATGTTCTGCTCTCGGTGTTTCAGTTGTGGCTGATTCCAGAGTATACCTACTGTCTGTCTAATGTGGGTTTTTAGTGTGTGTGTGTGTGTGTGTA
>LZPO01066291.1:535946-560508 GCA_001675575.1 Neotoma lepida
GCTCACTATACAGCTCTGGCTAGTCTGGAACTGACAATATAGAAGACCAGACTGGCCTCAGACTCTCAGAGATCCATCTTCTTTGCCTCCCAAGTAACTGCTTGGTTGAGAAGCATGAGCCATACCCAGCCTAAGATCTGATAACTCTTCAAAATTACAGAATAATTAAAAAAGAAAAAAAATCTTCATGTGTTTACCACCGACAATGATCACATCTATTGTATCGATTAAATTACTCTGACTCCCCCAGAACATCTGTGTAAGCCGCATTTCAACGGATGCTTATAAACAGTGTGCCAGGCCCAAAGTTTCCTAGCTCGGACGGCGACCTTAACCGCTGGTGGCATATAACCCTGGCCTTCACAGCACCACCCCTATTTTCATACNGCACGCATGAAACAAATGTGCAATGGCTCTAGTGAGAACGCCTGCTTTAAGATGGGAGTTTTCCATAATGCAGACACACAAAGCAGATAAATTAGGGGTGATTAGACACAGTACAAAAGGATTCTTTGATTTACGGCAGGGATTGTCAGAAGGGTTCCTTTGAATCCGAGCTCCCCCAGAGAGCTCAAGTGTTTTGCAGATCATTCAAACCACTTGACATCCAGACTGGGGGGACAGGGAAACTTGGAATTTAAGTGTTGAAAGCCGTCATTAGATGAAGCTTAATACAACTTGACTATAGAGAGTCTCTGTTGTTTAAATAATAGCAAAAATATAATTTGCTTTTTAGAAGGGTAGAAAACCTATACATGTGTGGCACTGTGACTGAGTTAGGAATTATAGTTTCCTTTGTATTGTTTATTTCTATCTAATTCTGGCAAGATGGCTCAGGCGGTAAAGGTGATTGCTGCCAAGCCTGACTACTTGAGTTCGAGTCCTGAAGCCCACATGGTAAAAGAGAACCAACTCCCACAAGTTGTCACACTGACCCCCACGGCGTGCTATGGTATGTGTGTCATGGCGGCTGTCCCCCAAATAAATAAATGTTTAAAACATGTATTCTGCTATTAATCTTATTAAAGAGATTGTGACCATTTCACNGAGGACTCAGGCAACCTTTTGCCCAAAGCNGGGGAGGANGTGTAATCAAGGCCTACGATGGCTCAGGCCTTCTGCACCAGCTTTGTATGGCTCCCTGTGCCTTCATGTGAACCTCCTTTGCCTGGTGCTTGGTACCTATCACCATGGGCTTGCTGATGTCTCTTGGCTTAGTGCCAGCAGCTGAGGTAGCTGCAGATTTGTGCAGCGAAGGCCCAGGCAGGCTTAGGGACTGGTACGCGCAGACTGAGGTACATATGTCTCACCTGAGAGATAGAACCCTAATTGAGAAAATATTGTGCCGTAGGCAAGCAAGCCTGTAAGGCATTTTATTAATTAGTGATTGATGGGCGAGGGCCCAGCCCACTGTGATGGGACATCCCTGGGGCTGATGGTCCTGGGTTCTATAAGAAGCAGGCTGAGCAAGCCACGAGGAGCAAGCCAGTAAGCAGCACCCCTCCATGGCCTCTGCATGAACTCCTGCCTCCAGGCTCCTGCCTTGTTTGAGTTCCTGCCCTCACTGCTTTGGATGATGAACTGTTATATGGAACTGTGAGGGAATTAAACCCTTTTCTTCCCTAGTTGCTTTTGATTAGAGTGTTTCGTCACAGCATTGATAACTTTAACTAAGACAGGGAGTCAGGAAGCAGGCCCNGGGGGGAGCTGGACCTGCACACAGNCTGACNTGGAACTCCCCACAGAGTGACTACCAGAGAGCCTTGGGCTCCAGATTGCCTGTATTGTCAAATGACATGTCAGTATGTTTTTCCAAGGATCAGTAGGAACAGGCTGTCTGTAGCTAAGTAAAGAGATGGACTAGTTTCTGGTCTCAGTTCTTCCCATAACTGGCCTGTTTTGGACAAGATACTGAACATCTTNGAGTCTGAGTTTGTCTAGCTTATGAAACAATGGTAATGGTGGTGATAGTGCAGGATTATAGCATTCCTAGCCTCAAAACCCTAAATGTTTCAAATTCTGAAACTTTTTGAGTGCAAGGGATGGAACATTCTATATCTGATCCCCTATGACAGGTAGTTCAAACACAGTTCAGGGAATGGANTGATGGCTCACTCGATAAAGTACCCACCACAGAAGCACCAGGACTTGTGTTCAGGTCTCCGGTACCCATGTGACAAAGCTGGCTTGGTCACACATCTCTGTAACCCTACTGTGACAGGGACTGGGAGAGGTGGAGACAGGTGGATCCCTGGAGCTCGCTAGCCAGCCAGCCTAGCCAATTGGTGAGTGCTGAGCTCAGTGAGAGACCCTGTCTCAAAAGACCCTGCCTCTGGCCTCCACGTGTGCTCCTGTGCATCCCCATGCACATGTGTGCACACATGCATGCACAAAACACAGCTCAGTGTATGTACGAACTTATTTGGAATGTTGTATAAAGTTGTTTTCAGATTATGCATAGGGAAGTATGACACAGAAGTGGTTTTGTGTTTAGACTGAGGTCCCTTCCCATATATATAATATATACAATGCAAATATTCCAAAATCTTAAAAAATGGGAAATCTAATCCCAAGCATTTCACTCAACCTCTCTTGTCAATAAGATCATGAAAGGGTAACTAAGCATTTGTTTTGAGTTGTGCATTCATTATTCAAACAACATGATCTCAGTTTTGAAGGGTGAAAGACACATTACAGTCAAAACCGTGTCCAGTCATGGCACAACATTCCACCCACATGTATGCAGATCTCTAGTCCCAGGGGGATCCGACATCATCTTCTGGCCTCCAAGGACACTGCACACTGGTGGTGCACAAATATACATGGAGGTAAAATACCCATATACACAAAATGTGATAATTAAGANAATCTTTTTCAAGTAGAGCAGTAGGTTTCCTCTGTGGGAAGCTGGGCTCACTCCAGAGAAGGGCAAGGAAGCTGCTGGTGTCCCCCACTGTCCTACCTCTTTGTAGGAGGATGTGCCTTCAAGGCGTCAGCCCAGCTCTGCTCTCCAGCAGGGTGATGATGCTCCAGGTAGACCCTTGCGTGTGTCCGGATCTGGGAAGAAAGCTACAGTGTTTTGGGAAGAAAGCTACATTTTTTTTGGGAAGAAAGCTACAGTGTTTTGGGAAGTAGGTGGGTGTAAAGAGTCTTTCTCTGTCCCACCAGCCAGCTTCCAAATAACGACAAGGAGACATTATTGATTATGAAAGCTCAGCCTTAGCTTAGGCTTGTCCCACTAGCTCTTATAACTTAAATTAACCCATTTATATTAACCTACATTTTGCCTTGTGGATTTTTACCTTTCATTCTGTATGCCTGACTCCTTCCATGTCTCATTGGCATCTCCTCTCACGCCTAGATTCATCTCAAGTTTCCTCTCTCTGCCCGGAAGTCCTGCCTATCTCTCCTGCCTAGCTATTGGCCATTTAGCTCCTTGTTAAACCAATCACAGCAATATGTCTTCGCACAGCGTACAAATATCCCACAACAGGTGGGTAACCTGGTAGGGCTCCAGCAGCCTTGGCTCAACCCACCTGCATCTCAGGAAGTTGTTTACATTCCTGAGTCTTTACTTCTCGTTTGAAAGGTCCTCAAAGCTAACGCAGAACAGGGCATTTATTCAGTGTTCCTACGCTCTCCAGCCGGTGCTGATTGCTTTCTTCATTTTCTATGGCACTGAAAACATTTTTTCTCAGTGAACAATCCACAGACAAGCAGAAGTCATAAACACTCTCCTGAATGGTCCCTAAGAGATAAGCTTGGTGATGTGAGTAGCCTTGTAGCCTATGCGTCAGCTTTAAAGAAATCTCATGTTGCATGTGGAAACAGACATATTCGGCAACAGGCAGAGGTATCTACAGGGATCCAGGCTTTGAATTCTGATCTGTGGGGTATAGTGAGATCGTANTGTGGATACAGGATCTTCTACAATTACCCACATTTACCTTACCTTCCAACCTGTGTTCACAGCAACATATCAATCCTTAATCCCGATGCTTGGGAGTATGTTTGGATGTGATTTTATTTGATATTTTTTTTTCCTGGAAAGCCCAGATTCCAATGTCAACAAGGCGAGGCACCCATGGACTGCAAAGATGTCAGTTAGCCTTTAGAAAGAACAAACGGTTTCTGACCCTTCAATCTCCCGGTGCTCAGTTATCTCAGTGCCTAACCAATACCTCCCATATCCATTCCAATTCCTAAGTAAATTTGTCCTAAAAATTATTCGGAACCTGATGAAATCAAAGTTTGAAGCTGCAAACAATGCAGAGAGGTTTCCTAGCCTGAATTTCAAGATGAGAACTTGTGTGCAGTTTGACTGACATGCTGGNTGGAATCCAGGTCCTCATGCATCCTAGGCAAGTGCTGTACCAGTGGCTGTTGTCGTTTGTGACTCCGTCTTTATTTGACTGGATCAAGCACAAAGGAGGAGATTTAGGAAGGGCTGATCACGCAGTCACTTCTGGTAACAGTATGGATCCTTGGAATCAGACTGTGACTGGGCACCTTTTACAGTGGACATCACTGTTCAGTGGACTATTCCAAGCAGTGCAGGTAGCAATACCACCACAACCGAGTTTTGGAGTTTTGGACTAAGACTAGGCCTGGGTAAATTGAAAGCTCCAGGAGAAAGCAAGCATTCCATCTTGTGTCTTTATTACAAGAGCTGTTCTCTCCCAAGAAGACAGGTCATGTAGAGTTCCACAGCCCATGTTTGTGTATGCTTTGGTGATAACATCCATGTGACANGAAAGGAGTGAAGAAGATGCCTGACTAATCTGGAAGCACCAGCTAGTTCCTGTGTAACTGAAGTCTCCACAGCCCTCTTGCTGCAATCCTCATGATAGGTCTCTTTCATCACCACTAGCCGTGCTGTGGTGGTGGCACACACCTTTAATCTCAGCACTCAGGAGGCAGAGGCAGGTAGATCTCTGAGTTCAAGGCCAGCCTGGTCTGCAGAGAGAATTCCAGGACAGCCAGGACTACACAGAGAAACCGTCTTGAAAAACAAAACAATTAAATAAACGAGTCCCCACACTGGAAAGTATGTATTAGGCAAAAAAATTGGTCCTGAATTAAATTGATAGAAGAATCCAGTGGTCTAGTGGGAGCCTCCAGGGATCCTGTTATTTTAGGGGATTTGTGGAAGCCTATGATTTGTCACAACCCATCTCCTGTGTCTACTAGAATCTGAAAGTTACTCACCAACTTCCCGACTACTGATATTCAGTTCTGGGTGTGCTTGTTGAATGAATTTGTTTGCAGATGTTCTTCTGGAAAATGTATCAGTGGCTGTTCTTAAATTTGCCCCTGATCTTTTTTCCTTTTCTGAAATATTATTGATTTTTATTTTCCTGAACATAATTTTAGAGGGTAAAATCTTTGCAGAAGCAATTTACCATGGTTCAAGGGGCTGGATTCTTGTGTACATTTGTCTCAGTAATGTGATTGCAGAGTCACTAACTGGATCTTAATAATATTTGCCTCTGATTGTGTACTAGATGTATGAAAGGAGAAGTGTGCCTTCGAACTTGGAGGATCANCCCTGTGTGTCTCCGTAGCTTATAACACCTGCAGATTTAATCTCCAGATGGTTTTGAGCGACTATTTGCATTGTTTGAAAGTAGTTAGGATTAAATATAAATGTTCTTGCCAATATTGCATATAGAGAGGAATTAGCTTTTACAATTTCTTCAGAACTTTCTTGAGCATGGACTCAGGACATTTTATAAACAGCTCCACAGTGCTTTCTTTGGTGCTGCTTTTCCTCTGTTATGGCTGCAGGAGGCAGCATGACACAAAAAGCTCGGCATCTCTAGTCAGAAAGACTTAGAACCTGGCTCTTTGCTGCCTGAACTGAGGCCTCTGGGAGCTCACCACTCAGACCTTCAGTTTCCCAGGGACAGTAGCAGTCCTGTTCCAACTTCCTAAACATTGTCATCATTCCTTCTTACCAAAAGGACCTAGTCCCCTTTCAGTAAATGTTTCTTCTTTTCTTAAAGCATCTAGTAGTTTTATAAAAAGATCAGATTATTATCATTAGCAGAATTCTCAGTATCCACAAACTAGAAACATCCTAGTGGTCCCTAGTATGAGAATGGATGAGCAAGTGGTAGCATGGCCACGGAATGCAAAACTACTCACCTACAAGAGGAAAAACATCTACTGACCCACGTGAGAATGTGGGTTACTCGGAGCTGTTACACTGAGCAAAAGAAGCCAGACACAGATGAGAGCCTACTGCCTGTCTCTTTCTATGGAAAGTTCCCCAACAGGCAAAGCATCCTTCTGAGGATGGAAATCAGGGCTGTGATGTCCTCTGATGGGAGGGTCTTGACTGGATCAGGGATACAGAGAACCTTGAGGGCTGAAAGAAAGGTTCTAAGTCTTGATTGGATATCATTTATATGAGTGTCTATATTTGTCGAAATATGTTGAACCATACAATGAAACTGGACATTTATTTTACAAAAATTATACATCAATTTAAAGAAAAAGCAAGTCTCTTATCCATTGCATCTTTAATTTTCTGATGACTTTTTTTTTTTTTTTGGTGCGGGGTTTGTCCTCAGGATGCGGTGACCATCTGCACCCTGGGAATTGGGACAGCCTTTGGAGAGTCCATACTGGACAACACGCCCCGCCATGCGACCATCGTTACCAGAGAGAGCAGTGAGCTCCTCCGTATTGAGCAGGAAGACTTCAAGGCACTATGGGAGGTGAGCCCCAAGGCGTCCTGTCAATTAACGTAGCTGCCAGTGAGAGAGCGAACGGGCACGGGAGCACTGCCGCATGGATAATGGCGTAACAGTCAAGCCTTAATGTGTGCTGTGCTGAGCCGGTGGATGGAATTTAATTTTCAAAACTTGTTTTTGAAATGAGTGAGTGAAAAAACCATTTTGACACAAGACATCCTGTTTTTTTTTTTGTTGCTAATTTAGTGCTTGCTCGATTTTCTGTGGTTTGACATACCTTATAATTATTTCTTGAATGACCATAGAGTGTTTTATGAATTTTTCTCTTTCCTATTCCACAGATGTATTCTTAACCAGGGAACAAAATACTTTGACATTTTCTTTTGCATTTTAAAAATCATTATTGACACATTCCCGGAGAAAGTGGAATGAATGGGGTTAACATCTGGTTCATTTAAATGCTTTTAAAAATGATGTGCTCTATAATAAGGTATGGAAAATGGGGGGCCGTAAAGATGTCTGGTTACTTGCCAACTTCCAAACGCATAGGTGGCACAGCAGTGGATGGATGCCTCTGGTCCCATTGGCTTTTGCATTTACCGATGCTTCCCAGCATCCCTTAGGGCACAGTGCTCATTTATGGGAAGTGTGAGGAATACATCATCTTAGATGCAGACATGGAGGATAGAGCACTCATCAAGGCCTGGCCGAGCCTCGCATCTTTTATGTTCTCATTCCTTTTCAGCTCCTGTAGCTTTGGATTTTAACCTGCGGTGGCTCCTTGTCTTTGTCCCTGGCTCAGTACGTCTAGGAGTCCACCCATCGAGCTGGCAGGCTTCGCCACTTGTCCCAGTGTGGCTAAGATTTCAAACTTGATTTAAAAAAGAATTTTGTGTAATCAAATCGTTTCCTCCAGAGCCAAACAAGTGACTGATACATTGGAGGAGCTAGCCTGCAGGTGGATGAGCCACGATGCTCAGCCTTAAAAGTCATGCGAAGCTTCGGAAGGCCTTGCTGGTGAAGCCTGTTACTTTTGTTCTTGGCGGCCGTGAATAAATTGTGGGGTTGCTTGTTTGAAATGTTTCTCTTAGAAAATATTAAAGAGCTCCAACTGCTCTGTAAAGTTCAGAGACAAAGCTCGGGTTTTTTATGAAGGAAAAGTGAGTTTATGTGAGGTGTGTGGGCAAAGATATTCTGTCAATCAGAAGGGGCCAGGTTCGGGGCAAATAAGCAAGTCGTTTTTGTAATGGGAATTTGGGAAACCAACTTAAGAAAGGAAGCCATTCCTAAAGGCACCGTGTGCCATGGTAGCTACGCTGTGTGTCCAGTCATATATCAGCCTGATAGGGGAGCTTTGGGGAAATCCAGAAAAACACTTATTTCAGTTAGGAGCCTGCAGGGCTGTGAAGGAAGTTCCTGAGAAGTCACTGCCTACGAACATTAAAACAATCTGTAATACTGTTCTTCAGACAAAATAATAATGCAATGAGCCTTTGCTACCGGCTACGTAGCCCCACAGTTAACACGCGGCTGAATTTGCTTCATCTTGCTTTTCGTTTGAGGCTCTTTAATGTTCCTGAGACATCATGACATTTCATCCTGAATATTCAATATGTATCTCAAGGAAATTAGTGTCCTGCTACAACCCATAATGCCACCATGTGCATAGAGTGAAAAGTAGTATCCTGATATCTAATAACCAGTGTATACTTCACGTTTCCCCAGTTGTGCCAAAAATATGTTTTATACATGTGTGTGTGTGCATGTGTGTGTGTGCGCNTGTGTGTACGTGTGTGTACGTGTGTGTATGTGTGTGTATGTGTGTTTGTGTGTGCGCGTGTGTGTTTGTGTGTGCATGTGTGTGTGTGTGTTTGTGTGTGTGTGTTTTAAACCAGGCTCAGGTGAAAATAAAACCAAAATATATTCTATTTAATTGCAATGTTAACGCTTGCTCTGCTTAGCTTTCTCTGTGTCTCTCTCTCTCCTCCCCTTTTCTTCCCCTTCTTTGTTTCCTTCTCCTCTTGACATCGACTTCTGTACAAGGCCTGGTCAATTTTCTCTCACCTACAATTCGTCGGACCATTTCTCACCCTGTCTTCATTGATGCCTCGACCCAGGTTTTCTGTAAATAGATGCTAGGGCTAAGTATTAATTCAGTCAAGTCAGATGCTTGATTTGTTTCCCAGAAAATGTGGAGAGGTTGCTGAGGAATACAGCAGGAGGCTCACAATGGCTGTCTACTGGTGGGGATGCTTCTGTCTCTTGGGTAGCTTGCATCTACATACCTCAAGGCTGATTCCCGTTGCTATTCCTCTTAGGGATGAATTGTTAAATGAGGAAACTAACCCTGTGGAATGTCATGGCTGCCTCTGGCTGCCCCAAAGCTTTCCTTGTGTTTTCTAGCTCTGTGGACCACCCATCACCTGTAGCTTGAGAGACTGACTTCTGATCTCTCTAGTCAGTGACTTGCCTGTGACGGGGACAAGACCCAGAAAGCTCTTCAGTGCTGAAAGGAGGGGATGTTCTTATCCTGACTTCTTTTACAGGTCAGGGACCGGAAACTCGTACCCAGAGGACACAGTCAGATGCTTCTTTCCAGTTGTCTGTTCATGTAGCTAAGCTCGAGGTGCGAGCAAGGTGTTCAATCAGTGCTTAAACCATTTGAAGTGAAAATTCAATAAGCCTCTCATGTAGCAGTCTGTTAATCAAGGCTTTATTAAAGGGCATCCATGTGCACACAGGGTGCATATAATCCCAGGAAATTGTACAAGTCTAGAGTAGCTTCTCAGGAAAGCTTAAATGGTGCTTACTCTAAGGCTTATTTATTCAACAAATNCTAAGTAGCTCCCATGTGTCAGGCACCAGTGAACAAGACTGTCAGGATTCTGTTCTCAGAGCAGGGGCTAACGCTTTGCTATCTGGAGGAGATGGCAAATATGTCAACAATGTAATTTCAGAATATGACACGTCATTGTCATTAAATTTTGCTTCTAGTCTCTGAATATTGGTCTATACTAGTGGCATATATAGCACTCACTGCAAGCAAAACATTTGATAACCAAACACTTTTTTCTTGATTATGTCAAATAATATGATTTATAATTCAGCCATCCAGCCAGCCATTGTACTGCTAAGTGGCTCTGTTAGCAAAATTAAAATCCAGCATCATTCTGAAACCCAAGTTGGACTTGTTAGAGAACATGTGAGGCAGGNGTCTAGGATGCAGGTNTGGGTGTTGTTGACCTGTGAGCCTCAGAGAAGGCATCCGCCAGGTCCAGAGCACAGAGCTGAGGTGAGGTCAGACATTCCAGATCTTAAAAGTAAGAGAACCTCAGTCTGGCTCTAAATTTGCATGTTCATCCCTCTCGTCTGGTCATGTGGAGGGATGCCACAGGGGTGGTCTATTTTATGGCGAGAAACCTTATATTTAGCTTGGGGTCCTTAGATTAGCTGTTAACTCCACTCAGAGGGCTTGTAGGAACTGAAATGGTGGCTCTTAGTCATCAGCAGCTGGCACAGCCTGAGAGTGACTGTGCCAGCAGCTGCATGAATCCCCTGGTATCCCAGGCCTGGGATTTGAGCAGAGAGCTAGGGAAGTCCCTCCCCTTCCCAGGTGGAAGGTGGGTTCTCCAGGCTCCTGCAGANGTGCCCTCTCCATGCTCGTGGGAGGTTTTGAAATCCTGCTTAATCCCATTGCAATGACTCCTGGCTTTTTGTGGTCTCTTATATTCTGAATCAAATAGGCAGCTCTGGGATATTTAAAAAATTGTCATGATGTGACTAGAAACATTTCCTTACATCTAACCAAGGGGACAGTTTGAAAGCTTCTTGTTGTCCCTTCTTATATCTTCCTAAGGAAAACCNATTTCTTCTCCTTTCTTCCCATATTTTAGTTTCCAATTTATGGTTTGATTTGAGGATGCTGGGTTGGTCCATTGGAAAGTCATTCATGCTTTCTTAGCTGAAGCGAATTATGGGAAATTTACTCCACGTGGGTGAATAATGCTCCCTCTTCTCATGCCTCTTTGACACGTTAGCCAGGGTCTAAACCATCTGAGTTTCCAGGGAAATCTCAGAAGGGAAAGACAGACAAAGAGGAATGGGGCATTGGAGTGATTGGAGACAGTGAAATTTCTGAATTGCATCCAGGAGAAAATTAATTTGAAAGTCTTGGGCAGCCGTTTTTAGTTCTTGAGACAACTATAATTTATAATTTAAGCTCCTTGACACCCAGTGGCATTTTTAGGCTCTGTAAGGAAGTTAAATGGCAAAGCAGTTAAGTGGAGATCTGGGAATTTAAACCCATTATTAATAGTTGATCCAAGGTTATAGGTATTTATGATGGATGGTGGAATAAATATAAAATTGATTTATTATCCAGTTCTATGATCTCTTAGTGCTNACAGCCTGAGGTTTCTGATGAGAACAATGGGTCTCAACCTTCTTAATGCTACAACCCCCTAATCCAGTTTGTCATGTTGTGGGGATCCCCAACCATCAAATTATTTCATTACTACTTTGTAACTGTAATTTTGCTACTGTTATAAATTATAATGTAAATATCTGTGTTTTCTGATCATCTTAGATGACCCCTGTGAAAGGGTTGTTTGACTGCCAAGGGGATCACGACTCACAGGTTGAAAACCACTGGTTCAGTACACTGGTATTGGGCTGTTATCTCATTTTTCTCTTTATATTTAATATTGTATTTCCATGATAGTGCTTTGGAGTTTGTCTTGAGTTTGTCTTGAGACAAAGCAATGAGTGAGTACAGTGTGTTTGGAAAAGTGGATGAGAGAGGCCTTCTTGGTCAAGTTCAGGAAGGACATTACTGGACACNCTAGAGCTAGCAGTCCACCGCAGTTAGAAGCCTTTCGGTTGCATAAACATCATTCTGGAATTTTTTCCTTCTACTGTGAATCATATTTGAGCATTTCCAAATAATATATATTTATGAATACATTTTCNAAAATTTAAAGATGCTAATGAAATTATAGCATTTTTAAAAGTGGTATTTTAAAATTATAAATTGAGCTTTCTTAATGAAAGTAACTACTGAGCTATGATTGTTACCTGCACAATTTTTGGTATACTATCATGATTTTATTTCATCCAGAGGATCATTTCTGGGGTGTGGTGATTGGCAGGGTTTATCCCCCAAATAAGCCTGTAGTTTCATGTCTTATGAGATACATAATTTAAATGGTAAAAATAATAAGTAGATCTGGGTGTGGTAACACACACTTTTAATCCCAGCACTCAGGAGGCAGAGGCAGGTGGATCTCTGAGTTCGAGGCCAGCTTGGTCTACAGAGTGAGTTCCAGGACAGCCAGGGCTACACAGAGAAACCCTGTCTTGAAAAAACAAACAAAAAAATTAAATAAGTAAAAATAAATAAATAGAAGAACATGTTTCTGTCTTAGGAAATCAATCTGTAACAGGGATATTTTTCAGAGCCANGAATGCTATTGAAGAAAGGTATTTGTGTCTCTTCTATTCCAATTTTCAGAGGGATATCTTGTCTAGAAGATTCTACCAGGTATGTTGGCAATTATGAAGCACTTTTTAGCTACATTTCTTCACTGCTTCCTTTACATTCATAGGGGACAAAGTGATTTTTCCATTAATAATCTTTGGAGCCACTGTGAGAACAGGAATTGTTGACATGACAGCAGGCTGGTCTTTGCTGACACGTGTTAAAAGCCATACTGTAACAGTGCCTTCAGGAGGTGTCTGCTCCTGCCTGAATCGGCCCGATGCCCCTAGCTGTCTGCAACTGTCACGAAAATGAAAGCCAGATACCAAAAACACTGTCTCTGAGAACACAGATGTCANGAGTCAGCCGGGTAGGTTTTGTGGTTCCATTCCGCATGTTCGTACCAGGTTATTTTACTTTTGCATTAGTGAGTAGTTGGTGGACCAGCATTTCAGATGGTTGTCAAGGGCCTAAGAGGTGTCCTGTCCTCAGATCCACACCTTCATCCTAGATAGCACTGGAGGCTGGGAGCAGAGGACCCTGCTTCTCCTGGGGCAGAGGACCCTGCTTCTCCTGGGGCAGAGGCCTATGCTGACTCTTAGCAACTTGGGATTTTCTACTGTAGGGTTACTTCCCAGGCCAGAAATTTGCATCAAAGGCCCAAGAAAAATACATCCAAAAATAAACATGAAAGCCAAGACTTCATGCCAGGAACTCCAGCCACACACATCCTGTTGGCTGGTTCCCTTGTCTCTCTCCTCAC
Organism: Neotoma lepida; assembly: GCA_001675575.1. Lineage (NCBI taxonomy): Eukaryota > Metazoa > Chordata > Mammalia > Rodentia > Cricetidae > Neotoma > Neotoma lepida. The sequence goes on from LZPO01066291.1 coordinate 548,884, forward strand.
AGCTCTGATTCTTTTAACCCAAGCGGAAGCCTGCTCCAATGACTTGGACCTGATGCNAGCACAAAGGTCTNGCTCCTCAGTCCTCAAGTGTCTCCATGGAGTGACAGAAGTGACTCAAATCCAGAAAGGAAAGGAGTGAAGGTATCAGGAGCAAACTAGAGTTAAAAAAAAAGAAAAAGGAAATCTTTTACTACCTGTGACTGGCCAAGCTTTCCTGGAGAGCCTTCAGCACTGCCCCCTCTCTGAGGATTCAGAGGCTATCTGCAAGATTTGGATAGGGACCTGTTGGTGATGAAGGCACACTGTGCTGTTCAGATAAAGGCTAGCTACTCACTGGATGTCTGAGAACTTCCAGCAACGGACGCATGCTCTACAAGGTCAGAAGGGTGTTTGATTCTTTAGTGAAGGGNGGGAGATTGGGAAATATTATATGTCATGGCTTTTATTTGGCTGGAGGAATTATGCTCCAGAACGTTTCTGGCTTTTCTGATTATGTTCTGTCAGACCTAAATATGTACCAAGGCACAACCATAATTTTCTTTCATCTTTGTTTGTGAGTGTCTGGGTTAGGGGATGGGGTGAGTGGTGGTTCATCATAGGATTTTTAATATATTTCTTGAGGCTACGGTTCATAAGTAGGCAGAATTATATTGAGTGCATCAATATTATGTGGTGTGTGTGTGTATAAATATATATATGTGCATGTGTGTTTATCTAGTGATGTATTTGAACGGCATACATTAAAAACAAACCTGGATAGGGAAACAGATTGAGGCTGATGGTATTTTGTTTCCTGGATGCCCGGTAGGTATTCTGCCAGTAGCTCTCAGATTATTTGAAATCCTTAGTGTCTATGGGAATTCTGTTCCATTATTGATGACGGGAAGTCCGACCAGCTCCCATGTTGTGACCCCACTGTTTCTCAGAACTTTCTCAGGGGATCTGAACAGATCAAGGCTTGGCTGGCAGGTGCCAGGCATACCCAGATGCTGCTCTGCAGGCCAGTTGGCAGGGTGCANTAACCAACCCTGCCTAGCCTAGGCTCGTGCAGATGTTCAATTTGACAATGTTCTGCTCTACTCAGGTCTTGCAGGGTTATGCTAACCATTTTGAAGTGCTCCGTGACTGTGGTCTGTCTCCGTGTGGTTGATACCCCTCCTAGCCTGTCTCCTGAGAGGGGGCCTCCCAGTGGCCCTCCACACTCACTCAGCTAACCCCTGGACAGTGTGCCCTTCTAAGAAGGAACTGTAATACCTGAACAAACGTACTTGGCTCCCACCACGTGGAGTTGCAGAATCCACTCCAGCTGTCTGTCTGTGGTTTATCATGTTGTAAAGACAGACAATCAAGGACATCAATACAGGATGAACTGAATGAGGCAAACCAAAAAGTACTCAGAGAAAGTATACAGAAGGTGACAGAGGAGCACAGGGAGAGTGATTCCTGCCCAGGCTCTCATTTTATACTGAAAAGGCTCTGCCTGTGAATTCTTGTGTGGCTAAGTAGGCAGTTTCCCAGCCTCCCTCAAGCACTGGGACCAGTTAACCAAATGACCGCGTTGGAGTCTGTCTGGTCCCCAGGGAGAGGGCAGGTTCCTTCCTCTGAGATTGTGTCTCTGAGCTTTGGGTTCTCCTTCTCTGTGGGGTCACCAGGTCTCTCAGGGACCTCATGGAAGGGTCATGTGCTGTGTTTCCAAACACTAGATTTTGTTTTCTGTTTGAGTTCAGTCATCATCTGGCGAAANCTACTCTGAGGTTTAATGCCTCAGGCAAAAGCAGTTCTAGCTAGAAAATGTTAAGAGACTGAGTCTTCCAGAATTAACTTGTGGTGAGGACCAGAGGGTTTGTTAAGCTCATTATGTGTAGAAAACCCTTGGTCATGTGGTGATCTTNCTCCCCGGGTCCAGATTCCACTACAGGCTTGGGGTACCTGGGCAGAGAACATCTGACATCCAGGAAGACTGCAGGAAATTGGTTCACAGTGCTGGCCTCTGAGTTCAGGAAGTCTCGCCCCAGTTTGACCTCCCTGACCTCAGTGTTTTAGAGCAGTCTAGCCCAAACCAGTAAATATATCATAGACCTTCCAAGGTCATTCATGTGATCTAGTGGTCTGGCCCGCAATGCTCGTCTGTTCTTGACTTAACCCAGGACTGCTGGGTGAGTTTCTGCAGGGGTCTTCAGCCTCCTGGGCCCCTCACTGTGAAATAGAAGTCTCTCTTCCATTCTGGGGCACTGACTGGGGNAGGTCAGGACTGATGCCAGTCTATTACTTATGTGTGTTACCTGTCCAGAACTTTAGTGTTTCTTCCCCTTCGGTTTGCAAATGAAAGAAGGCAGAACCACAAATGATGTGGATGGAGAAGATAAAATATAAGGTAACGGGGTGTAGTGTATCAAAATGTATTATTTGGAAGGGATGAAGAATTCTTGNTATCTTTCTGGTTCCACATTAGAATCATCAGGGAAGCTTAAAAAAAAAAAAAATTCCCAGGCCTGTGCATGCCCTAGACTAAAGAAATCCAAAGCTCTAGAGAAGGTGGGCCCAACCCTATGGCCTCTTAAAGTGCCCTCAGGGGGTCTCCAGGCAGCCTTGCCTATGCACAGAGGGATTTGCCAGGCCATTATGCCTCTCTGCTGATTTCAGAGTGCCCCTGACTGGTGTCCTTGCCCAGGGCTCAGGCTCTGTAAATGTCCTCTGTTACCCTGTGTTAGATTTCCTGTTGTCTTTTTCCTACTTTCACAAACCAGGTTTAAGCCACACTTAATAGTGGCGGTCAGTACTTGAGTGAGAATGTGGGGGCTATTCATGAATTACAGGTGCCCATGTAGTACAGTTATTGAACATGTGAAAATGAGGTGCAAAATCACCCCGAGCTTACCCCATCCTATGAGCTCGCACTCTCGTGGCTGTCAGCACAATGATGTCTATGTTGGTTCACATCAGAGACCCCGGGGAACTCCGTAGTACCCTGTGAGAGAGAAGAAAGGAAGGGAGGCAAGCCATGTCTGATGTTATTGTAAAGTTTGGGATTTATGTGTCTCCTGAGAATAGTGGGAGCCTTCGACTGTCCCTGGTCTACAGCTTGAGAATTACTTCTTTCAGAAATATTTCTGGAAAAACAATACTAATTTGAAAAGTGTGCACACTACTAATTCTTCATAAATATCATTATGTTACACACTCTTCTACTGAGCTGTATTCTGGCCTAATTGTACTTCTTTTCAATGACTTTCATTCTGTCACCAAAAACATTTTGGCGTAGCTGTTACATCTACCTTGGCCAGCATGACTATAAAACATATACATATGTGTGTATGTGAATGTGTGTGTGTGTGTGTGTGTGTGTGTGTGTNCATTCTGTCACCAAAAACATTTTGGCGTAGCTGTTACATCTACCTTGGCCAGCATGACTATAAAACATATACATATGTGTGTATGTGAATGTGTGAATGTGTGTGTGTGTGTGTGTGTGTGTGTGTGTGTGAGTGTATGGATTGCTATTGAAAAAAATCTTTCTTTGGCTGTTAGAGGGGCCAGGCTTTCTTATTTATCTGTTTACTGGCTATATTGTCTCTTTTCCCTCATGCCATTCATACGTACAGTAAAACTTATTTAGCAATTCATATAGACGCATTACTTGTTTGAGACATTTATGCTCGCTAATAATTAATACCCTTTTTATTTGCAAATATATTTGCCCTTCACTCTTCATAATATTTTATGGAAATTCATTTAAAATCCATTAAATTCACTGTAAACCTAGCTCTCTCGTGGTTTTTAAAATTTTGTTTTGAAACTTACCATCTTCCTTCCATTCATAGGAGGTTTGGAGAGTCACGTGATGTCCGTGTAGCTAGGAGTGGTACTTGAATGAAGTTGAAAAACCTTCCATTGTCTCAAAGCTCTCAAATGTATTTACTATCAAATGTTNTAAGTTTTTTTCTCCTCTTAGTTTTAGAGAGTATTTTAGATATAGCAGAACTCCTTTAGGCCAAGGTCCTGGGAATGGAGTATCATCGGGGCTCGCTGCCATCGGGGCTCACTGCCTTAGAGTTAATAAGGCTCCAGGTGAAGGCATGGGTGGTGGTGTTTGTTTTGTTCTTTTACTCTTTAAGGGGGGGCCACCACANAGCTCCCAAATAAATCACACACGGAGGCTTATTCTTAATTAGCTTGGCTTAGTCTCTAGCCAGCTTTCTTAACTTAAATTATCTCATCTGTCTTTTGCCTCTGNGCTTTCCCGGTTCTCTTACTTCTGTATCTTACTCTTACTCCGTGGCTGGCTGTGTAGCTGGCTGCCCCTGGAGTCCTCCTCCTTCTCTGCCTCCTAGATCTCTTTTTTCTCCTCCTCCCAGATTTCTCCTTCTGTCTATTCTCTCTGCCTGCCAGCCCCGCCTATCCTTTCTCCTGCCTTGCTATTGGCCGTTCAGTTCTTTATTAGACCAATCAGGTGTTTTAGACAGGCANAGTAACACAGCTTCACAGAGTTAAACAANTGCAACATAAACAAAAGGAATACACCTTAAATTAATGTTCTGCAACACCTGGGGCTGGGTGGGGGTTGGGAGCAGCCCAGTTATTCCAGTTTTCCAGGTGCCTCAAAGTTTCCACCACATCCTTAGTCTGGTTTTCACAACGGGGTACCTCCAAGGAGCTTATTTTCTCCAGAATCCAAAACAAAATCCAACTTGTTTTTCTGCATTGCCAAGTAGAGGTAAAAAGCAGCTGGTCCCACCTNAAGCAGAAAGAGAGTATTATCACAGGAGTAAAACAGCTCCAACAGCTTCTGGAAACTTCCACTTTGCCTCTTCATCTGGGGTCAACTTGCTGTAGGCAGAAGATACCTCAAAACATATCTTGAGTCCTGCTGTGGTCACCATATTGTTGCTAGATTTAGGGGTCACAGCCTGTGCCTTAACAAGCCAATTAAAAGAGCCAAGTTACTAGTGAAAAGTAGAAAAAGGAGATTTGGTCCATGTGGCCACATTGGGAAGAGGGGCAGAGAGATTCAGTGGCACACCCTACCCCTCACCCCTGCCATCCACCCAAGTGCATCTTTGTGTTTTAAATTTTAAGTTTGAATTTCAAAAATTTTTAATATGTATACTATCTTCAGAAAAAAGATTAAAAATTATCTTTCCTCCTCCTTGCAGCTTCTGCTCTTCCCCCTGCCCCCTCCCGACTTCCCTTTGGTATACCAGGGCTTCTGGCATGCCAGGCAGGTGCTGTGCCACTGAGCCACATTCTCAGTCCTCCAGTTGTTTCTTATAACATCTGTCTGGACCCTCTTTTAGGATGTACACCAACATTTCCTTAAGATCTCTCTTCTGGACTTTTGTGTGNTGGTCTCTGATCATCCCTCCCACTCCTCTAATGCTTGGTTTCTCTACGANGTCAGTGATTGATAGCTGAAGGCTGGAGCGCTAGGTTCTGACTTGTCCCCATGTCATACTCTNCTTCCCAAACATTTACTAGTAAAGGGTTCCATATACACAATGGATAGCATTCTTAACAAGATGGTGATAAGTAAATGATAAGTAACAAATTAAAATCCTTGGGCAAAGGCCTGATGATAATCACTGCAACTCAGGGCACAGTGGTCTCAGTCGTNGATGCCTTGCTCTGCTAACACGTTTGAAGAGAAAATTTTGGTGTAGCTGGGGATTGCTCTTCTTAAATTCTCCTGTGTTTGTTGCTTTAGACTTTCTTCTCCTTCATCTGAGTCCCTTCTCTAGACTTTTTCTGAGACACCAGACTTATATTTACCCCTTCAACATTTTATTCAAATGTTTAGAAAGGAGAGAGAGAGAGAGAGAGAGAGAGAGAGAGAGAGAGAGAGATGAGATCAGCCCACATACAGTCAGTCCTGGGTTCCTCTGGTCCTGCATCTGTCGATTCAACCAACCATAATAACACAGTCTAGGGGTCCTGAGATGATACAGTCTAGGGATCTGGATCAAGTTCAATTTCTCTGCCAGCTAAAGAGTTAAAAAGCAGGGAAACTCTGAAGTAGGTAGCAGCAGGGAAACCTGAAGCACCATAGGCAGGATTAGCCATTGAAGGAAGGTGTGATTATTGGGGTGAAGAAAACATACACACAGTAGACATACAGAGAAAAAGACCCTCTGCAAAGCAGGACAGGGGTAGGGGGGACCCAGGAAGCCGAGTATCCAGCCTCTTCCTGGGGCGTGGAGGGGGAGGGGAGTGTGGGGGGGTTTAAAGCTTCTGAAGAATTTTCCTCTCCTATTTATGGTTGGTCAGTTTGAAGACAGACAGGATGGCTGATTGGTCTGCGTGACACGTCCTGATCTGGCCTTGAACTTGATGAGCCAGGCCATCAGCAGGAGGCCTGCTGGTGGAAGAAAAAGCTGCCAGGCTTTTGTCTCAGGTTGAGAAGAAGTTGGCCACCTATTATCTAGTCATGATCACTCTCTCTCCCTATTTGTCTGCCTACCAGGGAGTCTGTCTAGCTCCTAGGCTCTCAGTAGTTTGAAATATTTAAAGAAAATATGTCTGAACATGCACAGACTTTCCTGTCATTATTTTGTAAACAGTACAGTGTAATAACTAGTTAGGAATAATTTACATTGTGTTAGCTATTACAAGTAATGTAGACTTGATTGGCATGGGGGATCAGGCCTGTAATCCAAGAATTTGGAGGTGAATTTAGTAATTTGGTAATTTAGAGTTTAAAGTTAGCTTGGCCTATACAACAAGACCCTGTCTTAAAAAAATGAAAACAAAATACAAATACGAGTATTTGGGAGGCTACACATAGGATTTCATAAATACTACATTTTATCTGAGAGACTTGAGCTTCTGTGAACTTTAATGGTTGTGAGGGGTCTTAGCGCCAACCCTTCACAGGCAGCAAGGATGACTGTAATGCTGACCACTTGAAAGCTGTGGCAGCCTCCCTGACAGTTTGCCCTTCATATTTCAGGTTGGCTTCCCCCCTGCTTCTCATCCTAACTAGTCCCTTTGTAATCGGTTGCTTGCTTGTACATTTACTGCTTCCTTTGCAATCCAGCCCACCACCCCCTGTCACCTCCTTTTTCCTCCTCAAGTCAGTGCAAAAGAGGCAGGGAAGACCACGGCCCGGGATCTATCTGATCCTGGTGACATTCCTGACCTTGCTTCTCAATTACGGTGGCCTCAGGGCCGTTAGAGTATCTGTCCAAACCCCTTTACCATTTGTAAAACACAGTTCTAACTAGTTGGATTATAGGAGGAAGAAAGTACCTAATGTAATCAACCCCTTAGCCCAGAGGAAGCAGCCAGCTCTGGTGTGATAGGGACGGACACACAGACAGCAGGGTTTCCTAAACCCAAGGGGCCCATTCTAATGTCCAGTGTCTCTCACTGCTGCTGGGAGGCAATGTTCATACTACTGACCCCGAGACTGCAAGTTCCTAAATTTTGCTCTACACCCCTTTCCAACTGTCTTGCCTCTGTTGGCTGATGTGCAGATTCTATCAATCTAATTCCTGTCAGTAAGTGTTAGCTGAGCATGAGCTGAAGGCCAGGATCTGAATGGGCTCTAGGACGCAGTAGTGGACAGCTGGTGGCCCTCAAAGGTGCTCACTGTCTTAATAAAGACACTTTGTGGAAATAAGTGTTAAGACGTATTGATCACGGCTACAGGAAAGGTTCATGGAGGCTGGAGGGGGGGGGAAGAAAGAGCATCCTCTGAGGAAGTCAGCAGTGGGTGTGGCCACTCTGGATGTGACTGGCAGGTTGCTGCTGCTGTGCACAGGCAGTGGACAGAGTACTTCTGGGAACACATCTTCCTGTGGTGAAAGGCTGAGTGGGCCTGGACTACAAGGGCAAGCTGCTGTTGTTTCCAGTCTCTTCCTGGAGAGAGGTACCTCAGAGACAGCCCTTTATGAGGGCTGGAATGTTTTGTTGTTGTTTTCATTAATTTTTGTTTGTCTTGTTTTGTTTCGAGACAGGGTTTCTCTGTGTAGCCCTGGCTGTCCTGGAACTCAGTCTGNAGATCAGGCTGGCCGCGAACTCACAGAAATCTGCCTGCCTCTGTGCTGGGATTAAAGGTGTGAGCCACCACCTGGCAATTTATTTTTTAGAGAATTATTATGCTGCCCACCTACCCAGTACACTGGGAAGGGTAAAGACAACACCTGCCCCCACACCGGGCTGGGCACTATGGGAAGTGTGAAAGTAGGTGGTGGAGTGACGGGAGAGAAAGAATCGAGGAAAAAGGTGGTGGAAGACAAGCGGTTTGTGCGCTATCAAGTGAGGTGGAACTGGATTTGCTATTCTTGCTCCTTGGGAAAAGGTGACTTACGCTGCCCATCAAGAGAGCCAGTAACAAATGCAAAGGCTAGTGGCCCTGTGCCTTCTTCCTTTGAGAAAACTGACCACTGAATGAGTCACTGTGACTCCCAGAGCAGCATCCTAGGCCAGGAAGAAGAGCAGTGCCTGCAGAAAGGGGTCGACTGACTGGACATGTCCTGCTGTGTTTACTTCTCATCAATGGCCTAATTGCTAATCTCTCCAGTTGTTCAACCAGGAGCTTGTCGACTTATGTTGAACTGCAGTTTTACTGTGCTGCATCTAACTTTGGCCAGAGATTTATTTCCATTGGAAGCTTTGGGTTGGACGAACACTTGAAGATGCCCAGAGACCTCACCTGCAGCCACACTGAGTGGGCAGGGCAGGAAGAAGACACCTAGAGGCCCCGCCCAGTGTGTGGCCCCAGCAGCACGGGCCTCTATGACGTGCAAGTATGGGGTGGAGAGATGAGAAAGAAAGAAGGGAACAGCTTGAGCACTATGAAGAGAAGCGGATCTGAAGACAAGAGGNTAGAGAGGAACAGCCTGATGTGAGTAGCCTGAGAAGCCACCTGAGGCCATGGTGGAGTCCCAGCCTGTTGCACTGCTGTGGGCCATGTTTGGGTCTGTGGCCATGAAGCAGCAAGAGTCTGTCTCGATGTCCATGACCCATGTTACCACCAAAGGTCATGTGGATGTCCCTGGTCTGCACTGCCTCCTGGGATCGTATTGATACCCAAGAGCAGGAGAGCTNGTCCTGCCTCTCACCAGCTGCAGCACCAGGGAGATTCCAGCACCTCGCCTGGACAGCACAGCAGAGCTGGCCCTGGTGGTGTAGATGCTAATGAGCAGGCTCTGAGATCGTGAAAACAGGAGAACTGCCCCTGCCCCTTGCTGCCTATGGCATTGGGCATTGGGTGAGCTAACCAGGGCGGTGCTGGAGAGCTTGCCCTGATGGTGAGGACAAGGTAGAGCTGGCGGGCTCACCAACCCAGCTACCACCCAGGCCCAGAACCAGGGCTATGAGTCAGTCCACCCCAACAGCCACCTCAGCTATGAACTGCTGGAGCACGTGAAGGGGCTGGTCCTGCAGATCCAAAGCTGCAGGATCTCCAAGACACAGGGCAACAGCAGGATATCCAAGGAGTCCCAGTGGGGTCCAGTATCAATAGTGTAGCAGAAGCCAGAGGCCTTGAACCAATGACTCTGCAGTGAACACTTGCAAGTAAAGATGTATGGACTAAAGGGTTTACTGTGTGACTCACTGTGACACACTAGAGCTTCCATGATGAGATTTTTATTTTCTTTTAAATGTTATTTTATTTTATTTTGGGGAGGAGGTTACAAGGGCAGAAGGTGGATACGAAGGGACGGGGAGATGAACGGGATGGGGCACATGATGTGAAAGATACAAAGAATCAATAAAATATTTAAAAAAAAGATTTATTTTTTTGTATGTATTTTTGCCTCCTTATATGTGCACCACATGTGTGCCTGTGTCCAAAGAGGTAAGAAGAGAGTGTCAGATGCTCTGGAACTGGAGTTGTGAGCCACTGTGTGGGTGCTAGGAACTGCACGCAGGTCCTCTGCAAGAGCAACAAGTGCTCTTAACCACTGAGCCATCTCTCCAGCCCCTGACAGGGTGGGTTTTGGAATCCTCCCATCTCCAGTGATCCACCCCACAGTCTTTCAGAGGTCACATGTCTGCTGGTTCTCCCAGGGCAACACACCTGGCACTCACACAAGAATACTGAAGGTCAGCCTCCACGCCCCCCCTGTCTTCTTCTATCCCAAGAAGCAGTCCCAATGCCATCTTCCTTGACACTCCTCTCAGGTCTGTCATCTTCCCTGACACTCCTCTCAGGTCCCGTGGGCAAGATTGATGGTGTAGGGAGAAATAATGGAAACTTACACATGGGCTGCCTCTTGGAGGTTTAATGTTAAAATGAAATACAAGATGGGAATGAAGCTTTCTTCTGTGGAGAACTGAGCTATGAGATCAAAAAGAATTCCAAATAAGACAGGTTTCTGTGGAAGCCAAGGTGTGCTCGGGGGGCTGGGGGATCAGGAAGCCATGCCTGCCATTACTCAAATTCAAGGAAAATGAAGGTCCCTTAAAACCAGCAAGAAGCAGGCTAAAGGGTCCTGAGCCCAGAAAGCCTGGAGCCAGAGGCCAAATGTGACCCAGGGGGCANACCTTGTCTAGATACTCTGGAGCCCACCTACCGTGGAACTCAGGACGTGCATATGTTACACAGGCACTCTCCTGCTGTAATAGCCTTTGGCTTTTGTGTTTTAATTTTTAAAAGTCTTTCTTAAGTTGCCTATTGTGGCCTTGAACTCACTCTGCAGCCTAGGCAGGCCTTGAACTTGTGAGCCCTCTACTTCTGTCTCTCAAGCAGCTGGGATCACAAGGCTGATGGTGGAAGGTCTTTACCAGTCACTGCTTTCTGCTTGCTATGGGGTTTTGCTGATACTGGCTGGGCAGGNNTTGTCTGTCAGCTCTGGGTTGGAGGTCACAGAAGGTCCAATCTCTCCACATCACTTTCCACCCTGTGTTCTCCCAGGACTTAGAGACATCTTCTCTGGTTTATGTAGAAGAAAGATGAGCCCTAGAGAGAATCTCACTGAGGGATGCCCAGCCTCAGGCCAGATCTGATTCAAGAACACTGTGGTCATTTGGATCTTACATTTGTGTGGTGGGTCTCTGTGAGTAACAAAGAATGAACAGTAACAGATAGACTTGACCCACTACCAACTGACCACTGGAAGCATTCTTAATTGTTTACATGTGTCAACTCTTTAATAGTAAGTTATTATCAACTTGGTCTCGAGAACAGGATTGAAGTGTGAAGATTTCAGTTATATAAACATCTGGAATGAAAAAAATCTTTCAGCTGGGTTAGGAAATACTTGAGTAGATTCAAATGTTCACTTTCAGCCTACAGGAAATGCAAAAATCTCATTTCATCCCTTGACAGACAGGTTGTATCAGGCACTACTAATTGTGGAATTTGTGATCCAGAGGGGTAGGGATGGGTTCAGGGCCCAGATGTTTGACCTTTGACCTTGCTCTATGTGTACACATTTTTCTGAAAAGTCCTGTATCCTTTATTCTAATCTGATAGGTATCTGTTGCTGCCCTCCTAAGATCAGAAACATTTTCTGCAGAATCAAAAAGATAAAGTGGATTAGAGAGCCTGAAAGAACACTGGAAGAGCTCAGTAGAAGTTTACCATATTTGTACAGAATTTGATTAGTGGAATGGAAATGGAAAAATAATTGTTATCAGGCTTTAAAGCTTTGATATGGCTATCTCAAAACTTAAAAAATG
>LZPO01066291.1:560871-574335 GCA_001675575.1 Neotoma lepida
ACCAAGCTTCCCAGTTAATGATGCCAATTGGGCTGATTAAGCAACTTGAGACAAGGGTGTTTGAAGAAGTCAGCCTCGGGGCTAGGAAGATGTACAGTGGGATGAGCACTTGCTGCACGAGCATGAATCNTCAGGATCTGAGTAAGANGTTGGGTGTGGCTGCAAGCATGGNTATAGCCGCAGCACTGTGGGAGACAGAGACAGGGGGATTTCTTGGTCTTTTTGTCTGCCAGTCTAGCTCCAAGTTCAGCAAATACCCCATCTCAAAAACTGAGGCAGAGGGTGAGTATAGAAGACACCCAACATTGGTCTCTGGCTTCTGTACATGTGCATGTACATGTACCTGTATTCACACACTAACATATAACACAAACACACAGACATGCACGAAAAAAAAGAAAAGAAGAAAGAAAAACAGAAATTAGCCACAACCCACACATCATTCAAAGCAAGAACTTTTGTTTTTATTGTTTATTTTTTAATCTACCATTTCTCTACTTATTTATGTGTGTGTATGTGTGTGTGTGTGTGTNTGTGTGTGTAGTATTTGCATGTGTACCTGTGTGTACAGGTGCACATGCTCATTTATAGGCCAGAGGTCTATGTCAGTGTCTCTTCAATTGTTCTCCACTTTATTTCGTGAGACAGAGTCTCTCACTGAATCTGAAGCTTGTAGACTTGGTTCACTGGCTGGCGTGCCAGTACCCACTGCAGCACTGGGCTTTTTGCATGAGTACTGGGACCTNAACTCAGGTCTTCATGTTCATGCAGCAAGGACTTTACCACCGAGTCATCTTCCCAGACCAAGAATTTTTGTTGTTATATTAAAAACTTATTAAGATCAATCACCGTGTGCCTCTGGTAAAAAAAATATTAAATGCACAACAAAAGGTGCAAGAAAGCCNAGGCTTTCCANGATCCCCACTGCAGCACCGTTTTCCCTCACCAGAGCAGCCTTGTTCCTGGCTTCTGCTGAATAGNCTTTAATTGACTATTGGGCAGGACTTCCAAAATATGTGTGACTCTTCTCAACTTCTTGGAAAGAAAGTAACCTAACCTAAAAGAAGTAAAACTTGATACCATTTTAAGATCATAATTTTCATATAAATTGACCCTAAAATATTTGCAAGGATGTAATTTATTCACTCTGTTTTGTTTACTATTTTACTAAACCCTTTTACTAAAACTTACATATCCTATCAATGTCAAATCTGAGAACGTTATTGCAAAAAGTAACTACATTATAAACAGAAAATTTGAACCAAGCATGCAAGAGTTATTGCTGGATAATTAATTTTAACTTGTGGCTTTCAAGAATTGGTGTTCAGCAATATTAAAAGAAGTAAATATAAAAGGGCTTCTTTTGGTTTTCATAGAATTGGTCATTGGAGCTATGGGTTAACACACTGATACCATGCTAGTAATGCACCACAAGAAATCCTTTTTGCATTAATTTTCTGTGATATTATGCCTGTAAATAACTCATCCCGATGGTCTGTATTTCCAGGGTTGATGTATATGGCCCAGTCAAAGGCAGGCAGCCCTTACATTGTAGATGACCCTGCAGCCGTGGCCCTTTGGAGAATACATATTTATGGTGACAGTGGAGCTGTCATTAGTTGAGTTCATAAAATTGAATCAGGATTTTCAAGTCTGGCATACACTTCTTGTTTAATTTCATTGTCTCACTGTGGTTCCCATGCTGTATATCAGGGAGAATAAATGCCCACAGAAGGAAAAGGGAGCAGGAATAATAGTGTGAAGGATAGCCTTTGTTTATTGAATCATTCTTCATTGGGCGCCTTTTTTTTAGGCTACCATTCCCTAGATCTTACTGTTATAACTGTTATATTATTTTTAAGAAACAGATTGAAAACAGATTTGAATTAAGGGATAACAAAAAGCTTATTAAGGAAAAGAGTAAGGCAGGTTGGGTGTTAAAAGAATCCTGTTTTTTTAATATACAAAGGTAGAATATATTCACACAAGATTCAAATCATACAGACAAGGCCATTTGCATAACATATTGNACCTAGTGCAAAATAAATATATGGGGGTTCTTTGTTCTCCCAGAGTGAAGAAAATGTCATTAATGGCACTAAAATAGGCTTTTCCCTTTACTCTGCATTCTGTACCTCAACCCATCATTTTGTTCTTATCTGCTATTTCATATTATTCTAAGTGAAGAAAAGTAAAAAAATGAAATTATTAGCATAAATTTACCATCTCTCNTTCTGTGATGCAATGCCAGTTTAAAATGCAAATGGAAGAACATTCAACTTGTAAGCAGAACCCCTGAAATTACCATTTATATTTCTTAGCTTGTACATGCATATGTATTTTGTTCTTATCAGAATGGTGGAACATCAGACGGATCCAAGCTGTTTGTATTTCATGTCTCAAGGCATGTGTATTCTNCTAACACTTTATCCAGCTTACTGAAGAGTGAGGAGGGACCGGAAGAGAAAGAAGTCTCTGTTGCTCATCTTCCCCTCATCTTTATGTCATTATCTTAAGTGTAAATGGTTGCTAATGGGTGGGTGGAAGTCAGAGAAGATAGAATGTGAGTTCTTTTGCCGACATTATTGTTGTCCTTCTGAGTTCAAAGCCAGTCCACGTTACAGTAGAAAATGGAGCCTGTGGGGATCTGGCACATCCTGGATTTGCTCATCAAAGTGATCATATGCTTACTTTGTCTTTGCTCTGAGCCATGCTTCATGAGTTCACCAGAATTCTGGTTTCATGGGACNCTGTAGACTCTGCGTGGAAGGCATGAGGTAGTGAAGCATGCGCACACATTTGTGTGTACTGCCTTGTTCTCTTATCCGCAGTGTCATTGAGGTTCACTTATTTGTGTAAGTTCAAAATAACAGTTACGAAGGATTTCAAGACGGTGGCATCATAACAGCTGTCCATGTGCCTGGGATTCTCTTGTGTGGGCAGCCATGCAGCCATGCAGGTTTTATATGCTCAGTCAGCCCTAGATGCAGAAATGCTTGAGATGAATGCAGATTTCCACCTGTTCCTTCCTTATTCATGTTCCCAGTTCCTCACTCCAGAGGAAAGTATTGGAATAGCCTTCGCATAATCATTTCAGACACTTGGAAGATAGAGATATGAACACGTGGAGATGCATAGTGGGGAATTAAATACAACCCTTTTTTTTTCTTTTGCAGCTTTTCCAAGTGAGAGGATGCAGTCTATTTTCTAATTCTTNAATCTAGACTGGTCCTGGGACATAACTTTTATTAAAATTGTTTTNATTTATTTTACATACCGACCACAGTTCCCCCTCCCTCCTCTNCTCCTGTTCCCTCCTCCTACCTCCCCTCTGTCCCCCCATCCATTCCTCCTCTGTCTCCATTCAGAAAGAGGCAGGCCTCCCAAGGGAGTCATCACAGCATGGCACATCAAGTTGAGGCAGGACCAATTTTTAACCAAAAAAATTTGGTAGGAAAGACTCTGCCTTCNCTCTTGGTCTCCAGAAGTGCTGCATCCTTGTATATATATCTTCACACCTAGATGAAGGACGATGTGCTTCATACCAGATATTGCAGTCATAGCAGTCAAGACCCCTGTGAAGTAGGTGCCCTAAGCCCTAACCAATGGTCCAGCTCACTACAGCCACCGAAGGAAGGTATTACCAATAGATGACCTTCCTAGGAAGTCCACAGAGTTGTGAGACATACTTAACCATTGTTTTAAGACACTAAATTTTGNGGTGACTTGCTATGATGGTCAATAGCACCTACATTAAAAAANATTGAATTCGATATTCTCATAAGTGAGATTCTATTACTCATGTTGTCTGTGTCATGATATTTTTCATGTAGTACTTACCAGAACAAACCCTTTTTGTAAATCCATGTAGATTNGCCATATTATGTTATATTTCCACTGAACAGACTAATTTATTTCACCTATTCTATTGCAGTGGTTCTCAACCTGTGAATCACTATCCCCTTGGGGATGCATATCAGATGCAACTGCAAGTTCCAAGGGTTCCCATGAATTTATAAACTGTGGCTATAATCCGNTAGACTACCTAACAAAGGGTGTAACTTTGTCATTCCCAGGTGGAAACTAAATTAGATATTTACATTATGCAAATATCCTGCAAATCAGATATTTACATTATGATTCGTAACAGTAGCAAAATTACACTTGAGAAGTAAACAACAAAATAAGTTTATGGTTGGGGGTCTCCACAACATGAGGAATTATATTAAAGGGTTGCAGCATTAGGAAGGTTGAGAACCACTGTCTTGTTGATAGTTATGTTGGGTTTTGTTCTTATAACTACTGGTCTAAAGAACATTTTCCAACACGTTTCTCAATGTACATCATTTGCTGAGTAAATTTATACTTGGGGAATCCATCATATAAAATTCAAAATTTGATATGTATTTTATAATAATAATAATAANAAAATAACTACAAAGTCCCCACCAATTTACACTCCTTCCAACAATTTGTGAGTTAACTTGTTTTGTGAACTCTTCAACATGAGTAATTTAAAACTCTGAAAAATGTTAACAAAACAAAACAAAACTCTGAGAAACTATTTGAGGAAGGGTTACTTTTTGCTCNATTGCTTTGTGTTTCCTGAGTCTCTAATCTTAGCTAAGTCCTTAATAAAATTGTACTCCTAANTAGTTTAAGAAGTTAAACATTTTAAAAAAATCATTTCTTCAGTGGTTGTCATTTAGTTTCNACCTGGGAATGACAAAGTTGCGCCCTTTGTTAGNTAGTCTAACCGATTATAGCCACAGTTTATAAATTCATGGGAACCCTTGGAAATTCGAGAAACAGACCCTTTTTGCCATCCACATTGAAATGTCTCTCCTAAGTTTTCGTTGACAGTGTATTATGTGACTGGCTAGAGAAACTGGCTTGTTTCATGGGGTCCTTCAAGGCATTTCATTCACTAATTTCTCCTTCTAGTCTCTGTCTTGTGAGCTATGTTCTAGTTAGAGCGCCCAAAGGACATACTGCAAAACTTTTGAAAAGTCATTTTGTTGTCTATCACTTCTCCTGGAAATTAATTTATCCATTTAATGTTATTTTTATCCTTTGGCTATTGAGGAGTTGCTACTTCAGGAAGCTGATCCCAAATTAGTTGGTTGNTGGATCCCAATTTGTTGGCTGCAAAATGCAGTTCCCAGCAGTAATTCAGCCTTATCTATTTGGGAGAAGCCAAAGAGAAAAAAACATTTTAAAATTGTATCATGTTTTTCTTGGCTAGGTCAGTGGTTTAACAGCCCACGACATGGTCTCTCATTCTCTGCTGAGCAGATAGGATCTTGGGAGCCATCTTACAGGGTTGAAACTAAAGAGTTCCAGACACTGAGACCAGACACATTCCTCTCTGCATCTGACCATTGCTGGGTGCTCCGTGTATCATTTAGAGAGTTAGGGTATAGTCATGTGTGGGACTTCAGACGAACCTCAGCATAGGTACGCTTTGAAGACGAGCTAAGAAAGGCTGTCAGATAGAAAGGTAGAGGATGAAAACTCCTCCTAGTTAGCACCTTGGTTTGGAGTCTGTTTGTGACTGTAGTAGAACGAGGTGCTGGTTAACAGCAGAACAGAGCTGGGGAACTCTGCCAGGAAAGTTCTGGGAGGTCTGCAACACAAAATCATTCTTAGTAAGTATGCTTATTGTTGAAATGAAAGAATACNGAAGAAATAGGAGAGAGAGAGAGAGTCCCACACAACTTTAAAACCCTTTTGGGAGCTCTATAACATATTATTATTGCTATTTTTAAAATATTTTTTTATTTTATGTGTATAAATGTTCTGTCTACACCTATGTATGATGTATGTGCATCACATGTGTGCGTGGTGTCATCAGGGGCCAGAAGATGATGTCAGGTCCCTTAGACCTTGAGTTACAAGTGGTTGTGAGCCATGATGTGGGTGCTGGGAACCAAACCTGAAACCTCTGCAAAAGCAACAAGTGTTCTTAACTGCCAGATCCATCTCTCCAGCCTCAAAAGACTGGTTATTATCATTAATATTATCATTTCCTAATGGTCTTCCTTTAAACATTGAAACACTTTCAGGGGACATATTTAGAAATTACTTTAAATTTTGCCTCATGGGAAATGGCACCAGCCTGGGNCAGACTTCTCTAGATTTCCTCTCTTCCTCTTGGGCATCGTCTTTCACGCTCTCTGCCTATAGTCCCTCCCCTAGTGCTTCTCTGTTAAAGGCTGGATAGCTACAAGGCTCAGCTTTCTAGCATGTTGTCTGAGCAAAGTAAAGAAACACGAAGAAGATGAGTTGTGTCTGGTCATAGCAGTGGTGTCTTCCAGCTGGGACGTGCAAGGCAAGTGTCTCAAAGACGTATTTGCAGCTCTTAATTATGTTTGTATCAAGTAGACACGTGTAAGTGGTTGCTGGGTGAGAGGTGGGTTGGCAAAGTGATGTAAATCTTTAGGAGACAGTATTTCTAAATTGTCTACTGCTCTGCGCACATATTCTATAATATGTGAGGTCTTTCACGAATAGAGAGGTCAGTTTCTAGGAAAAGGCTGCCAGATGGCCTTGCTGATAGATGGGTTTGGGTCACAATATGACCTTACTGCTTCCTGCCTCTGTGATAGTAGGCCTGAAGTATTCCACTGTGTTTCTTCAATATAAAATGAGAAAATAAAACATAGCTTGTAGGGATGAGAAGGGTCTGAGTGTCTAGCACATGGATCCTCAGTAAGTGAAAGAATTTTGTGACTTGTAACAATTTTAGATATACAGAAGTTAATAGTGCTATTATCTAGGAGATAGAGTTTCATGTTGCTCATGCTGGCCTTGAACTTGGTTATGTAGTGAGACTGGCCTTGAACTCATGACCTTGCTGCCTCCCCACTTCCCAAGTGTCTATATGGACTTCTGCCACTATACCTGGCCATAAGCTGATATTAATTTGAATGTTTTCTAAATATAAATCATGAGAATTCCTGCTCAGTATTTGTGATAAGAAAATCTCATATCTCATTGATACATAAAAAATATGATTATTAACTGCCAAAACACACAGTTTTCAAATTAAAAAAAAATCTCGTAATCATTCCTACTTCCAGTTAGGAAGTCAGATTCCAAGTGGCAGGGCCAGAGGAAGGTCGTGAGAGAGCAAAATTTAGTTAGTATTTCATTTCTCAAAGGTTCCCAGCTGGACTGTAAGTCTGAGGCTACAGAGAAGGTAGATGGAGCATGACTTTCCAAACTCTGCCCCCGCTCCTCATTTGAACAACCTTCCAGATCTGGAAAGTGTAGATGAGGTAACTCCTCACCATTCGAATTGCAAATATCTTTTTACTCCATAAAAATGTCATATCTTGATTCAGGCTTCATTTTCAAAATGCTAATTTATTAAAAATGGCAGTGTTGGCAATGAAGATCTTCCCAGTTGCTTCTTTTTGAATGCCAAAGATCTTCTCGTGTATGGGCACGCATGCCTGCCTCGATACATGCAAGACACACCCACACTGCCTACACTCATCAGTGCTGCCGAGTCTCACTTCCAAAGCAAATGCCTTGTGAGCTGAGGGGGGTGCCGTCAGGTTAAGGTCTGAGCTTGAGACCACCCGGTGTCAGCAGGTGGGTCAGTGCAAGCTTCCTGGTTGTAACACAGGACACCTTCCTTTCTCATGACATGACTAAATGNGCTCTGCTTGGGTGTTCCCTGACAGACACGAATAATAATAGCACCACTTGGGTAAGAAGAGTATTGTCCCGAGGCGTGGCATCCTTGTGACTTCCTCCTTCAAATGGAACACTTCCTGCTTTCCAGCTGAATGATGAGTCATGTGAAAAGACTTGAGGACGTGACACAGGGGGACCAGTCAGCCTGTAATTATTTGGATGGCATTGGCGATAAATTTGCTTTTGGCACACTGCCCATTCAGGTAAAGCTAGAGTATACAAGCAGGACTAGAAACAGCTCATGGCTGATGTCTTGTACCCTCCTCATTTCGTGCTTTTAACAGCTCAGAGAGACATACGTCAACGTTGTCAGGTTTACCAGGACTCTTATTGCAGAGCTGAATATCCTATGCTGATTTCTGTTCCTTGTGAGTTTGGGCAACTGGAAAGCCCTTCGAGAGTTTATTCTGATTGAGAGATTGATGAGTATTTTGTATCTGCTGAGAGACACTTATGTATGATGTAATGGCACATCAAAGTATGTGGCCAACAGTACAGTCATTCTAGAAAATTGCCTGGGGTGTGCAAGGAAGATGGCTCATATTGAGTATTAAATCATGTCCTTAGAGAACACCAGCATTAGCATTTATATNTGCCAAGTGTCATTTTGGGGTGTGTGTGTGTATGTGTACACAGTTTTGTTGATTCCTAATGATGACCTTGTGAAGTAATAATAAATACAAAAATAGCTATATGTATCATGCTTGCTAAGGGCTTGTCATTCTGCTAAATAGACATAGCCACTGTCTCATTTAATCCTCCTTGACATTAGAAGTTATAAACCTGTATTATAAGTAAGAAAATGAAGACATGGGACTGGAGAGATGGCTTAGTGGTTAAGAGTATCCAGGCTCAGTTCCCCTTCCAGGTCTACCCCCCTCCTTTTTTTGATTTGTAAAGATCCCTACCCCCACCATTTCTAGCCTTTTGAAGTAGACACATTTNCTTACAATATGAATGATTTTAAGAGCATACAAAAATTGTGTGAATAATGAGATAAAATCCTACAGAGTGAGACAGAGCCTGGAACTTGCCAAGTAGGCTTGTCAGGCTAGTCAGTGATTCCCAGGGACCCCTCTCCAACTCCCCNTCTCCAGCNCTGGGATTACAGTGTATGCCACAATGCCAGTTTTGTTTTTAACATGAATTCTGGTGATCGAACTAAGGTCCTTGTACTTACACGGCCAACACTTGATCTGTTTCTCCAAGACTGGAGTTTTAACCCTGAGTTAAATTCAACAGACGTGTAGTGCCCCCTGGACTGATCATATTCTCGTGTAATCCTGAGGTGAGAAGTCAAGATATTTAAGAAAAGAATATCCATTTGCACAAGAAAGCTGCTGTTTTTATTTTAGTCCTTTCCCACAACATANCATCTCATACAAGAAATGTCCTTCAAGGCTGGGCATGGTGGCACACANGCCTTTAATCCCAGCACTCATGAGTCAGAGGCAGGTGGANCTCTGTGAGTTCAAGTGCAGCCTAGTGTACATAGCGAGTTCCAGGCCAGCCAGGGCTGCAGAGTGAGACTCNGTCTCAGAAAGAAAGAAAAGTAACGTCCTTCTGAAGGCCTTCACCCTGTTTGCTGTAAGATGAAATCATTTTATTTCTCTGTCCAGTCATGATGAGGAAGAACATCTCCAAAGTGTTTCACAGCTGAGCCTGTGGGGCTGAGACAGGAGGATCACAAGTTCAAGGACTGCCTGGGCAACTTTGTGAAATGCTTTTATTTTCAGAGAAAATGAAAGATAAAACGAGACCCGGGAGTTTGTGCCATGGTAGAAAGCTTGCCTAGCATGCACAAGACCCTGGTTTAGTCCCTGGCATGCTCAGAATGTGTCTTCCTAAACTGAACATCATGGTGCATATCTATAATTTAAGCATTTAGGAGGCTAGAGAGCATGGGTTATACAGTGAGTTCAATGCTAACCTGTTTTAAGCAAGGTTCTGTCTCAGCAAAACAAAGCAAAAGCTGTCCGCTGTTTCTGCCTTTGGACACTTTCNGAGATCAAGGTCATCAAGGTGATGGTGCCATCTAAAATGTCCTAGGAAAGAGGGTGAAGGATGCCTCAGCATTTCCCTTGTTTAGCTGCAAATTTTTATTCTGAAGTGAGTCACTTAAAGAAAATGAAGTCAGGTAATGTCATATGAGTCAGCTTTTAGCTATTCAGTTTAGGACCAAAGGGAAAGAAAGATCCAGAGAACTTCATGCTGGTATAAAGTTAATGTCCTAAATAAACTGAATGGCATTTGAAATGGGATAGCTCAGTGGTAGAGTTCTTGCCTAGCATATGTGAGCTCTGAGTTCAATTCTTGTTAAAAAAAATAATAATAATAAGGAAGTAAATAAATATACAGATTAAAAGAAACTTAACAGCATTCTAAGTACATTGGTGATGATGAGGCCCATGTTTAACTTTTCTTTTTACCTTATTTTATGGACATATTTTATACATATTATCATAGTGTCTGTTGATCTGGAGATTATTTCAGAAGACTTTCTATGTATTTAAAATATAATTTGGAGGTATTGTCCTCCACAAATACTTCCTCTACCCTAGGCATTTAGTTCACAGATGTGCAAACTTTAAAGAATGGCTGTATGGATACAGTACCCCGAGTGGTGGAAGAGGAGGAGAGATTGCACGAATCATATATTGAAGAGAATCAAGATCCATTCATTCGTATCTTCTTCTTCCTTCCTCCTCCTCCTCTTCTTTTTTAAAGAAACACAGATTCGGTTTTCAGATGTGGAGGATAAAATAAGATTGTCTTCTGTCCTCCCCGAGGTCTCCATGCACGATCAGAGAACAGCTCCTTCTGCTAGGACAGGACCCCCATGCCTCTTGTCCCAGATGATCAGTGATGCTCTGAGGGGCTCCTCTACACTTTTATTTTCTAATAAATGAAGTACATTGTGGATACTGTGTATGGTGAATTAGAAGAATTAGAAGAACATGCTGAGTTTCCTTATAAAGCTGGATACTGCTTTATCAGCATCCTGAGTTTCAGGGAGAAAATTTCATTTATTAATTCATAGACTATTTATTGACTTTTTAGTAGATGTATACCACTGGACAAATGAGATAAAATATAATATGAGCAAAGGGTCCAAGGGAGTGACTGTCTAACTTATATGATAAGTCACATACATACGAAAGACTGTATGTAACAGTAAGGGGAGAATTAGTGGATCAAGAAATGAAAAGTTCAGTGTCTCGTTTCCCATCTCCTTAAGTGCTGAAAGCCTATTTTCTCTAGTACTCTGCCTTGTGTTCCATCTCTAACTCAGACCTTTTATAAAACCTTTCTTCCTCCATGGAAACTTTTGAATGTGAGAAGAAATATGGTCAGCTCATCCTTGAGTCTAAGTTGCTCATTATGNACTCCCCTTCCATTAAGCATCTGTGTCTGCCGTCTTTGGCTTTGTGGATGGATTTGGTCCCATGAGAGCTGGCTCTGGGGTTCTCAGCAGTCTTGCAGGTACTTATCTGCTTTTAAAAGAAGATTTCCCTCCAGGGCAGAAAGCTGTTCTCCTAACGGATCGTGTAGTTCTAGAAGGCAGAGGAACAAGTGGATGCCCACTTGACAGGGCAGGCCAGCCAAACCCACCTGGTTATTAGCAGATAATGCATTTACGTCAGCAGCTTCCTGACCCCTGTCCTGCACTCCCAGTGATGAACCACTTGTTCTTTGGTCCCCTGTGCCTTTCTCTCAGTTTTGGGCACTTTGACCGTCTCCCTTCTAGAACTGTCTTCAGCACTGGATTGAACCATGCAGAGTAAAGGTCAAATCTTAGAACCAAGACTGAGTGAAAAAGCTAGTGACTATCACATGGGGAAACACAGTTAATATTTATGAAATAAGTTATTGTGAATCCTTTGATAATAAATTTTAACCAAGATGAATAGTACCATTCTTTTATAAGGAAAAAAAAAACTCTACTGGAAAAGCACAAGTGAGGTGGTAGCTTCCTTCTCCTCCTCCTCCCCTTCCTTCTTCTCTCCCTCCTCCTCCTCTCCTTACTGTCCTCTTCCTCTTGTTCATTATAATTCTTACAGAAACTGTCTGGAGAAGTCTTAGCCTTATGGGGTCTTAGGGATCATTAAGCACATCCCCTCTCCAAATGAGTGTCTAGAAGTTCTTTTTTTAAACATAATTTTTTTATTGATTCTTTGGGAACTTCACATCATGCACCCCAATCCCATTCATTTCCTAGTCTCTCCATATCCACCCTTCACCCTTGTAGCATCCCCTCCAAAAGAAAATTTAAAAAGAAATAAAAATAAAAACATTAAAACAAACAACCCTCCCTAAAACCCCACAAAACAAAACAAACAATAAAAAACAAAACAAGAACAACAACCAAAAAAAACCACTTCTCCATCTTTCCCACCTCTCCATCACCTCTTCATTGGTCTTAGTGGCACTGGGAGCTACTGGGAGTGTGTCACGCAGTAGACCCTCTTGTCCAAACAGCTTTACTTGCAAATGTTAATTGTATAATGAGTTGTTGGTCAGGCTTAAGGCCTCTGGCTTTCTGGTACACCATCAATACTGGACCCTCACCAAAACATCTCTGGAATATCCTGCTGTTGCCCTGAGTCATGGAGATCCTGTGGTTATGGTTCTGCAGGACCAGTCCCTTCATGAGCCCCAGCAGGCCATAGACGGGGTAGATGTTGTGTGTGTGGGGGGGCAACTCAAAGCCCTAGATGTATGCTTGGGTGGTAGCCGAGTTGGTCAGTTTGGGCTACTGGGACCACCCCCCTCAGGCGATGGGCAGAGCCAGCTCTCCCATACCTGTAGTGAGAGTGGGGCTAGNTTTCCCAAGTGTGGGGGTCAACTTTCCTATGAGGGGCAGAACTAGCTCTCCTGTGTCAGGGTCATGGACATCAACACAGACCCTGGCTGTGGCAGGGCCACAGACACAGATATAGCCCTTGGCTGCAGCTCAGGCCTGGGTGTCCATGGCCCTGGGTGGTGGCACAGGCCACTCAGATCGGTGTGGCCCCAGTGGCAGTATGACCCTCAGATACCAACATGGCTTCAGGTGTCAGCTCAGACTCTGGGCATCTACACGGCTTTTGGTGGTAACAGGAGCCATGGACATCAACATAGACCCCATCTTCAGTAGGGCCATGGACCCAGACATGGCTCCTGGCAGCAGCTTGGGCCCAGACATCACTATGGCCCTGGATGGCAGAGCAGGCTACTCAGATCAGCATGGTANCCATGGTGGAACAGTCCTCAGGCACCAATCCAGGATGACCAGCCATGGTTTCTCTATCACTAGCTCCACGNTGGACCCTGACAGAATTTTGAAGGAAGGTTCATGGAGATGTGATAAGATAAAGCTTTCAGTGGCTCACCTGGGATTCTGAAAAAGAAGTTNATCCTTCCTCAGAAAAATGTGCATATACGTAAAAGTGTAGATGTAATTCCAGGCCTGAGCTGGTGACAGTCATTGATTCCAAAAGCTAATGGCCATGATGTAGTCTCATGATCTCTGTTTTTAAGAAGTCCTGATATAGATGGCATTTGACAAGAATCGACTCTGTTTACTGCTGGGTCCTGCCATGTTCTAATTACTCTTGAGTGATTACATGATTGTAGAATGGTTATTGCCATTTCTCTAAATGCCCACTTAGAATTTAATTATTAAAGAGGAAACAGTTCCCACAACAGACATCCAGTCCACATGTGGGCTGAATGCATACACACACACACACACACACACACACACACACACACACACAC
>LZPO01066292.1:0-20400 GCA_001675575.1 Neotoma lepida
AAAAAAGCAATGTCAAGTCCATGGTGAGTCCTGCTCTACTCTATCCCACTGTGAGATGAGAATTCTCACCTTGCTCAGAGTTTTCAGAGCTAGTTCTGCTGCTTTCCGTACAGATTCCTAGAAATGAGAAAAGTCTGGCATTATACATATTAGACAGCATTCATTCTTTCCTACTGTATAATGCGTTATTAACTACCTTAGATCTTAATACAAAATAGTAAAACATAACTTTCCATAACAGGTTTAAGTATATAGTATTTCATTAGGCTCTTTACCCATTAAGGAACATATATATCTGATCTAATTTTGCCTATATAAAAATATAGTCATTAACAGTCCAAAAATAAACTGTAGTATAAAATTAAATACATAAAAATCTTTGTGAAGACTCTAAAAGAAATAACATTTTCTAATGAATAAAGCAATGAGAAAGATAAGCCTAGTGGTCTAATTTTAACAATGTCCAAATAGTTTAAAATTTAGATAATCCAGTACTTTAATTGGATCTTGATTATTCTCAAAAGGTTTATGTGCTAAAGGCTGGGTCCCCAGAGAGGCACCACTAGAACCTCAGAGATAGGGGAGGAAAGTCTAGAGAACAAGCCCTTGAAGGAGATTATGGGGCCTCAGACTCTTCCTCCTTCTTTTTGTTCTCTACCCCAAGTAAATGTTTTCTACTCAGACTCTGACTCTGATAGACTGCCTTGTCATAGGTCCAAAGAGGGTCCATCTATGATAAATAATAGCCTCCAAAATAGCTAAACTATTTTCTTTATAAATTATCTCAGTTTTATAGAAATATGAAGCAAGAAAATACTCAAGAAAACTGAGTATTTTTTTCATTAATCACATTATTTAAAAATGAATGCCTAATTGTTGAAACTTTATAGTCATACGAATAACTTCCAAATGGGTATTTGCTCCTAATCCAACAGCATCATGAGATTTCTACTGAAAGATAAGGCATGCTGTAACCACCTTCTTTAAGTCAATTCATTTGGACCTAAATAAAAGATACCTAAACTTGTAACTTAACATACACATCAAAGCTGAAATTTGGAGATAAAACTATGGTTTCCTAAAATTGTCTATACAGGGAATTTTGAAATATATGCATTTTAAAAACCTATAGCATATTTTAATGATTCCAGTTTAAATTAGCCTATATATAAATGTAGATTTATTTCTATAATACCTTAATATCATCTTGTACTCTAAAAAGTGTTTCCCACATTTCTGGAAGTTTGTCAATGACGTCATCTAAAGGTCTTCCTCTCAATAAATCATTCAAAGCTAAACAGCTGAAAATAAAAACTTGATTTCAAATATATGACCAAGCAAGTCCAATATTTTACTACTAAATAGTTATACTGAATAATAATATAGACTCCATCTGTATTTCTAGTCCTACCTAACCTCTCCCCCTCCAGACAATCACAATTATTCTAGTATTATCTCAAATATATCACACAGGACATAAATCACTAAGTGACAATTCCTACAACTATATAATTCAATCCCTTTGAATGATATACCAATAAACCACTTTTAACGCACCTATGTGCTCTCAATGTCTCATATATCACCAAGCACGTAAGAGGCATCCAATGTGTACAAACTGCATATATAAAGAAATTCTACCCTATGAAGGCATGAAACTATACAACTTGACCTCTACCAGTTTAACAAGTGATCCACAGATTCATAAAGTTCATACTTATATAAAGCTAATTTAGGCAAATCATCTGGTAGAGTTCAAACAGTTAAAGAAAAATAACTAACTCAACTAAAAATATATTTATTGGTGGTTTTTAACTTAATTTTTGTTACACCATGTAAAACCTTAGAAATATGAAGGGGAATTTTCCAGCTCTATTCGACTAATCTAATTTTCCAAGGTACCTGGATTCTCGAACTCGCCACATGTTGCTGGTAAGGTTTTTAAGCAAATCTTCAAGAATTTCCTTCAAATACTTATCCACCTAATGAAAGCAAAAGATAAAATGAAAAATATAAAATCCAACAATCAAATTATTTGCCTCCCAACAACACTGATCATTTTCTTTATTAAAGTGTTCCTAAGCCCCTGAACCTACAAATCTCTCAGCACTTTGCAAGCACTCTAAAATGTAAAGATAGATAACCTTTTCCACAGTGCATGAGAATAGTTTAATCACTTGGGCTTTATATGACACAAGCCACTATGACTCATCTTGACATACACGTATCTTGTCTGGTTTAGTTCTGTAGCCTGGCACATACTACCTTCCATGTCCAACTTGAGTAACTCTTTTTTTGCCCATGGAGATTCAGTGTGGCCACCATTCAGAGAAGTTTGGCCAACCAACTCTCTTCCACATGACCACAGCACCTTCTTAAGGTTTTCTCGGAAGAAACGCACTGTCTTTCCATTATTGTACTGCTCTATACATTGGAGACCACAATGGCAAGAAGGTACCTCTGTACCTTGCAGTATTTGGTGCAAAAGTAAGTATTACAATGGTTCAGAAGGTTAAGTGAGTTTGATCTAAGCTTTGGTAATAATAAATTGATGGTAGACTCAATTGTTACATCAACAAATCTAAAGACTCTCAACTTTTTCACTTTTACTCTTTTAGTTTTGTTATACCCACTTACATGTTAGATGATCAAAACAGAGAAGTAAATAACTCACTTAAAATTAAATAAACAGATAGCTCCCCGTATCCTCTCCTGTATTTTCCATATGTGTCTCATCACAATTGTGGCTTAATAGTTCTAGTTCACTCACTCAAAGATCACGCCCACATCTCACAAGCCAAGGCCTGTCCTGAACTCACATCTATACTCCCATTAGTCTTTGAAGTCTTGGCTGACCTAGATGTACCATATCCTCTCCTAGAGTAAACAGAATTCAATGAGCCCTCAAAGTTGAATCCTCAAATACCAACAACCATGCACGGGAATCTACTCTGTATCGTATGTAAGAAGGAGGACAAAACTAAACCATGTTCTAGGTCTTGTAAGGTGCAAGTAAAGAAGGATGAGTGAGTTTGATCTAAGCTTTGATGATAACAAATTGATGGTAGACTCGGTTGTAACAGTAAATTACAAGCTGAAAGTAGTTGTGCACCCCTGTAACCTAAGTTATTCTGGAGGCTGAGGCAAGAAGCACAAAAGTTTAGGACCCAGTCTGAATCAGATCAAAATCTTTTATCAGAATAAGTACTTTTTAAAGGAGTCTTGGGAAATAGTATCAGTGGCAGAGCACTTGCCTAGTATGTTTAAGAGCCTAGGTTCAAACTCCAGTACTGGAAAGAAAATAATGTGAACTAAAAATCCATTTAAGAACTTTAACCAAAATTGAATTTGCAATTTTAAAAATCACTTTTGCTAATATGTAGATAAATTAAACCCAGGGAAAAGAGAAGAAAAAGGTGATGATGATCTATTTATCAGGAAAGAATCAGGGACCAGAGTGGATTCAAGGACACTTGATAAAAGCAGACTTGGGGTGATATACTGTGTACCCTAATAAAATTTGCCTGAAGATCAGAGAACAGAACAAGCCACTAGATTAAACATAGAGGCCAGGCAGTGGTGGCACACACCTTTAATTCTAGCACTCAGGAGGCAGTGATCTGTCTGGATCTCTATGAGTTCAAAGCCATCCTGGACTACATGAGATTGACTCAGTCTAGGAGAGAAACAGAGTCAGGCAGTGGTGGCACACACCTTTAATCCCAGTACTTGGGAATCACACGCCTTTAATTCCAGCACTAAGAAGAAAGTGATGTGGCTGGGCNAAGAAAGTATGTAAGGCGTGAGGAGACAGGAACTAAAGCTTTTTCGGCTAGAGGCCTTTTTAGCTGGAGAGCTTTCAGCTGAGGACTCAGAGGTGTTGAAACAGAGGCTTCGTGGAGTAGGCGAGGTTAGACCTGGTAGTGGCTTGTTCCTTTGTCTCTCTGATCTCTAAGCATTTACCCCAATATCTGGCTCTGGGTTTTTTTATTATGAGACCATTTTAGAATTTATGCAACAGACTCAATATAAACTGCTCCTAAATTCAATGGGAGATTGCGGGGTTTATAAGACACAGACAACAAGATTCATGGCTTGGACAAACATCTAACCAGTGATGGTAAAGAAGGAAAGGTGTCTTTTTTCTTTCCAGCTCTTTACAGGACATGTTACAGGTATGGTACATGCAAATAACCGTCAAGTGAAGACGTCCAGCAGGCAGTTACATTTGTAAATATGGATGGAGTACGTGTCCTATCTGAGCCAGTACAGAATTAAGAATCATTACAATAAACAGAATGTTTATTTGCCCAGGAATTAGTAAGGTAAAAGCTAAGAGGACAACAGTATTCAGAGGCAGTTTCTGAGAAACCTTCATATCTGAAAGAAGGATAGAATGTAATAAACAGTCAGATGACAGAACCAAGAAAAGCAATATATGGCAATTGATTATCTGTCTGTCTTCCCAACTAAAGTTAATTCTTTAAGCATAGATTTGTGACCCATTTCCCATGGCATCAGTGATCCTGTTAACACGTAATATTCCATTTGTGTGAATATACTGTCATTCTTTCTACCTATCTATCTATTCTATTATTCTATCTACCCAATGAACATTTAGATCACTTTCATTTTTGAGATCTCAGTAAATGTTACAGCATCTTTGAAAGAAAAAAAGCAAACAACAAGCAATGAAAGCAAAGAAATATACAAAGTGCAGGGGGGACACTGAGTTTTAATCTTATGTGGCACCACAGGCAAGCTAGTGTTTCCTAACACACAGGTTCACAGATACTTACCATTGACTTGTCAGTGACCAATGCATTCCAAATACTTGTCATAGCCTGTCGGATTCCAAGATTGGGATCAAACTGGTAACGATAAAGTCGAGGAACGAGTTGAGGCAGAAAAGGAGCCAGTTGTTCTCCAGCTCTGGTAGCAATTACATTAAAACCAAAAGCAGCACCCTAAAAATAATAAAAAAAGCAACTTATACATGCCTGCCATAGTAAAATGCTAACATATTAAATACAAAAAGGCCACAAAATATGCTTTCTCAAGTTTGTCCTTGAATAGAACATTATTTAGTATTCCAGCTTTAGCAATAATAATGGCTAAGGTGGTAGTCTGGCTCTCAGACACAGACACTTCAAAATTAACTACACATCAACTGGCACTACATGGCTAATGTACCAAGTGTGGTTTTGGAGACACTAAAAACTAAAAACTCAGTGAGAGCTGGGGGTATATTGTTCAGTAGTAGAGCACTTGTCCCGCATGCATGAGGCCCTGGGTTTGACCTCCAGCAAAAATTAAAAAAAAACAAAACAATATAGCAACTTACCTTCCTAGAGTTCCACATTGCATGATGATTTGCCAGATTCATAAATTTATATACCAGATCCGGCTGACTAAGATCACTTGCCAGAGAACAAAGCTCCTTGTAAGTAGAAAGGCCCTGGCTTAGAAACAAAGAAAAAGAAATATACAATAAAACATTTTTCTAGCTATTTTGGGGTTGATATGAATTTTACCATCAATATTACAGGAGGATTCTTTTAAATTGTTCTTTCCCTCAGTTGCTAATACCATTATCATCACTGAGGTGACAGAAAAAAAGAATATAAAGCCATATACCTCCATTATCAATTATTCCTAAGTCTGTCTGCTGGTAAATACCTGTTGTGATTTGAACGTAAAATGCCTCCCATAGGCTCATGTGCTTGAATACTTGGTGCCCAGCTCATGGTGCTGTTTTGGAAGGTTGCAGAATCTCTAAGAGGCTGATCTTTGTTGTCTGGAGGAAGGAGTTTCTAAGGAATGAGCTTTGAGGTGTTATAGCCCAGTCCCAATTCCTGCTACATATCTTCTTTCTATTCCAAGAGGTACAGTCCCAACTAAACACTCCTACAACCATGGAGTCAGCGACCATCATTCCTCCCCTTCCACGATGGACTTACAGCATCCAACTGTGAACCAAATAAACCCTTCTACCCTAAGTCAATTTTTTTAATCAAGTATTTGGTAGTAACAAACACAACACCTAAAATGTGCCTGCACATCCCATGGAAGTGAAGCCTTTGCACCTTGGAAGACAACTNAATAACTCATCATGTTGTACACAATCTCCCATAACCATGAGTCACTTGAAAATATCTCTGTGTTAAATTTCCTCTAGGTAAATTTTATTTGCTTAAATATCATTTTGTGAAAAATTAGCACTTTTTTAATTCAGAAAGAAGTCAGGTACAGTGGTTTGTATCTCTGTAGTCATACCAGAGAATTCAACTGAGCCAACTAGTTCAGGAACAACCCAGNTAATATAATGAGACCTCATTCCCCCAAAAACAAGAGAAAGAAAAAAACAAAGACAGAAAAGCTCAGAAAGAATTAACAAAAACAAATAAAAAGAACTTTCGATGTGAAAACAGTGAGATACAGAATAACAGGACAGATAAACCACCTGCATCTTTCTCTTACTCCAAATGCCACAAGAAAACAGAACAAGCGTCATAGTTTACCTGACAAGTCTTAGAAGAAAAATAACAATATAACCACACTGAAATATTAACAAAAGAGGGATAGCACAAAAATTAATTTGAAATGCTATACTGGAAGACTAATAATCTAAGACACGAAGTTTTCACAGCAAACAAATTTAAACGACTTTAATGTAGTACTATGCAAGGTCTCTACTCAGGACTCAGCTTCCTGGGAGCAGATGGTTCTGAACCTAGTGTCAGTCTCTGAGAAGCTTAGTCTTTGAGGTCATGGACTCCCACAATGACGCCTACCACCAATGATTAGTCACTGACCAGGCTCTGTGCCATCCTAGCTTAAAGCTCCTCAAGAATCCGGTGTCCAGTGAAGTTATGGCATCAGTTCAACTTCCCTCTACCATCAGCTGTCTACTTGCTCAGCCCTCCCAAGGGCAATCCCAAGGGTATTCTCCAATAAACTTCTAGCATACAAATCTCTAGCTCAAAGTCTGTTTCCAAGGAAACCCAAACTAAAATAGTACGGTTTTTTCCCCCATACCATTTTTATTTATCCATCAACAAACGACATTCTTGCTCTGCCCTAGTTGATCAATGGATTTAGATTTAGCACACTTACCCATCAGGAGTTTTGCCAAGACCTCCCCCTTGAAATACCACTGTCTCTCCAGAAACTTCATGTTTAGCTCTAAAACAAACAAAAATTTAAATTAGCTTCAAATTTTCCATACCAACAATAAGCAAATGTATATAAATCCATCTGCAAACTGATAAAATCTCTATCTAGTATATGAAAGATATAAACTATTCTTTTCTACCAGACTGTAAAATTTCTAAACTCAAATACAAACAAAACAAATTCACAGATATTAAAGATTTCTATATAAAGTTACAGCCAATGTGTCTCACATAAAAACTACCCTTCCTGAAAGGAAGCAACAGAAAGCAACAAGCAATTACAAAACCAATCTCCTTCCATGTACTCATCACAGATCAGATTATGAATGAATGACATTCAAGTTTATTCATCATATTTTAACTTTCTTTAGCCAAAGGTATTACAGTGTTTTTCTAACCTGATGCTTTAATTGTCATGGGACGATTCAAGTTTGAAACCACGACCTACTACAATGTTTCTAAGTAAACAGTATATACACTGGGATAATTAAACTGTCTAACAATCATTGATATGCAATGGCTTAATTAGAAAGTAGAAGGCTGAATTTTTCCTTCTTCCATATCATAATTTCAATGTCCTATGTATTCATACCTGAAACTTTAAAATTCACTATACCTTTTGCCAGTCATAAGTGTTTCTACAAGTGTGGACACCAATTCTTGCTGATCTTGTTCATTGCCCAGCTCATAAACCAACCCAAGCCCTTTTGAGGCAACATCTTGGCTGAGTTCTACAAAAAAAGTAGATAAAATCATACTATTCAAAAATAAATTTGGCCAATTATTTTCTTTCAACTAATTATCTTTACTCTAATATTATATAAAGCAGAGATACAAAAGCAGAATCACTCTATTTTCCTAAACTAACTCAGTGGACATGGCATCATGAGTCAATGAATATGAGATTCATGATCAAAAATTAATAAAATGCCAATAAACTAGTGTGACAGTAATAACCATGGTATCAGAATATCAACATATGCTGCTTACATTAGAGATAAAACACTATCCTACAATTTTAAGACACCCATATCAAATTTTAGAAAAATAAAGGGATTAAAAGTCCACATGTCTTAAATAAGTTTCTTTAAAACTATTATTTAAATTTCTAACATATTTACTTTTTCCTGGCTTTAATGAAAGAGGAAAAGTAATCAGAAGTAGAAACAGTGTAACACTAATGCTGAGGCCTCAACTCCATTTAAAAATTGTAAAGCTGTAGATGTTCTAATTCACGTTTCAAAAAGAATTTCAATTTCCTGTACCCTAGGAAGATGGTACTGTGGTAGTTAATCTTGGCTTTCACCTTAATACAATTACCTTTAATANTAAACAATTTAATTTTTAATTTTACTGCAATTCTGGGGTAGAGACAGAATCTCATGGCCCTCTCGCCCCTTACCTCCCACACTCTGGGATTAAAGGCGTGTGGCTGGCTTTGTTTCAGTCACATGGCTCAGAACTTTCTGTGTTANAATTCACTAACCCATACTTTTTAAAACTGAAAATACACGTTTAAAGAAGCTGACAGGTCAAGTATTTACCAACAACCTACCATCGTTTTCTGACAGAACTGAAATAAATGCACTCTGAATTTCCTTAAGATGAGACTGAAAGAAGAGAAAAGGCATTAGAGCACTGAAATCCTCTCCTGCGAAACAAAAATCTCCCTGGTAAGGTGCATTGAGGCCAGAGGGTCTTAGGACCAAGGCTGTCCTAAACCTTCCCACTCCTTCGTCTTCACAGATGTCCATCTCACTACAAGTTGTCCCCTCACAGGTAGTCTAAGCACTCACTCTAACCTTTGTCCCAATGAGTGCCCCATTCTCGGCACTTCTGACTTGACATCTTCACATTTCCATCATTTTCTTGCCAGTATTAACCAGATCATCATCCTCCACTGCTTCACTGGAGCTTATTCCAGAACTTCTGCTAGTTTTTAATGATTCCAATCTTCATACACACTCTTCCAATTTTAATTTACAAACACTCTGGGATCCTTACAGAACTCATCACATATACAAAGCATATTATCAAACTCACCTTCACTTCTATGTGGGTACTTAGCTTCCTCACAAGAGACAGGAGCCAGATGCAGGCTGCTTGCCTCACATGTGGATTGGGGCTGGTAATATGCTTACTTAAAATAACTTCTAAAACCCAAGGGACAACATCATTCACTTTGGCACCTGAGGAAAAAGGAAAGGAAGATTACAATTAAAACACCCAAATAACCCAAATATAATTTCCTTTAAAAAAAAATCACATTTAAATCAACAATCATATAATAACCTAATGTTAAAATCTAAATGACCAAGAATGTTCAGAAGCTAATATAAACAAGAACTTTTTTCAAGTATCAAGTAACTAGTTCAGTGGAATGAAAAATTATCCCACTCTCTTCAATCTCAGAAATTTTTCTTTATTAAATCTTTTCAAACTTCCATCTAAAAACAAACCAAGCAGTATCTTTCCATTCCACTTTTGTCCTCCAGCTAAAACATATTTGTCTCTTTTCTTCATTACTTCAGGGTTTCCCAATCCCAGGAGTACCGGGCTCCATGAAGGGCCCTTCTCCCTTCCATTATACAACCGGGCTCCATGAATGGTCCTTCTCCCTTCCGTTATACAACCGGGCTCCATGAAGGGCCCTTCTCCCTTCTGTTATACAACCGGGCTCCATGAAGGGTCCTTCTCCCTTCCGTTATACAACCGGGCTCCATGAAGGGCCCTTCTCCCTTCCGTTATACAAATGTTGACTTGCTTTATCTCACATGCATTCAAACAAAAGCCTCAGAGAGCTAGTTTGGCTTCCAGCAATCACACTCATCACACTTATACTGCAAGACAAACTGTTTTCCTATTTAAGTCTCTCTATGGTAGATAACAGAATAATAGGTGAAGATGATACCACAGTGATAAATGTTAACTATAACACTAAGTGCAATAACTATACTCATTATGGAATACAATTCACAATGGTATTGTTACCATGAAAACATTATTATTTAATTTTCCCAACTAAGAAGATAAAATATAAACACATTATGAGTTTTCTTTTAGCTTTAAAGATTTAAAAAAAAATCTGGTTCAATACTAAATTATATTTTCAATTCTAAATTCAAATCAACCAAAGAAGATATTTGAGTTTGTGTTTTGGATTTTTTGTTTTACTTTGTTGTTTTCTCTTTAATTTTTAAAATTAGGCTTATTCATTTTGTGTTTGTACATGTGCACACATGCATGAAAGCTCATGCTACAGCACAAATGTGGAAGTNAGAGGTCAGTTTTGCTAGAGTTGGTTCTATACCATGTGGGTCCAGTGATAGAACTCAGGCCTTCAGGCTTGGCAACAAGCACCTTTCCTTGGTGAGTGGTCTTGCTAGCCCTGGACTTTGTTTTTGTTGGTTTTTTGTTTTGTTTTGCTTTGCTTTCTTTTATTTTTGAGACAAAGTCTCACTACATAGCCCACACTGGCTTTGATCTCATTATATAGCCCATATGTCCTTCAACTTGCAATCCTGCCTGAGCCTCCTAAGTGCTAGGATTACAGGCATACATCATCTTAGTGTGGAATCTTAATCTGTATAACATATACTCAGGAGTCATATTCATATTATACTCTCTCAATTATGCAGTCACTGAATTCTTGTACAGTTCCAAGACTAGCAGGGGACAGTGGAGCTCCGTTATGTAGTAGTGAATTAGATATAAGAGGCTGGGAAAGCTCTAATTTTCATAGTCAGTCTTTTTTTGGTGGGGGGGGAGGGGAGGGCAGGATCTCACTATGTAGCTCTGGCTGGCCTGGGACTCAGTATGTGGATGAGACTAGCCGTGAACTCACAGAGATCCTCCTGTCTCTGCCTCCTGAATGCTGGGATTAAAGGCACCACCATGCCCAGCTATGTTCAATCCTTTTTTTTTCCCTATTTGGCTTAAGACAGGGTTTTTCTATGTCGTCCTAGCTGTCCTAGAACTAGCTCTATAGACCAGGCTGGCCTCAAACTCACAGAGATTCGCCTGCATCTGCCTCTCAAGTGCTGGGATTAAGGCGTGTGCCACCACCACCCAGCTTGTTCAATCTTATTTAATCAACCATTCTCCTTGACAGACCAAATTAGAAGGCATGTATCAGTATTTGGGGAAAAAATATTTTTGTCTCGAATATGAAAGAGAACAGAAGAAATCCACTCAGCAACTGTAAATCAATTAGGTAAGTATTTGATACCAGCAGGAGGTGTATATTCTTCTTCAGTCACCAGCCAGGCATCTCGGGCAGCCACAGAGTTAGTTCCTATTGCAGCACTGGTGATGGCTTCACCAATAGTGAACTGAAGTTCGATCTGCTTGGCCTACAATGAAGTAAAACGAAATCCATGAATATGAGAGCATTTTCCCCCCAAATATCCATTTCTATAAAAGAGCTGCTTTATACCTCAATTCTCAGCAGGCTTTAGTTTCACTCTTTTTCCTAGTTTAAGCTAACCCAGTGATTCCAAAGTGGGTGGAGTGAAAGACTGGAGATCTAAGAAGGATTTGAAGATCATTTCTCACCCCCATGAGCCTGCTTCTCACCCTCAGCACAGAATCACTATACGGTGGTTTTTAGTCTTTGGAAACATGATATGCTTACTTAGGAGGTTAGGGTGGTTCAAAGGTGAAGCCACAGAGACCTCAATGAAAATTCTAGCTCTGTTTCCCATCAGCTACATATCCTTATCTAAATTTTTCTGGGCCTCAACCACTTCACTGGTTAAATGAACACAATATCATCATTCATTCACCTCATCGGGCCATAAGGATTAAATGATGTTAATTTAGACAAAGCTTTCGATATTTAGTGTGCCTGACTATAGTGACTGTACAATGAATAGTGGCCACTACATTTTTATAAAAACTCTTCACACTTTTCTATGATATTTGCAAGCTACTCACAAAAGGTCCTGAAAAAAGTAGAGAATGATTAGGCAAATATAAAATGCTAACATTTGGTAAATCTGTATCAAAGGGTATATAGAAGTTCTCTGCATTATTCTTAAAACGTCAAAGGGCAAAGAAAATTCTGTGTAACTACATACTCAAATATTTATATTTTAATTAAGAAAGTTTGATGCTGTTTTATAAGCAGGAATCCCTATACCAACATGGAAGTGGACCTGCCTTAGCACCCTCTGACATTTTTCTCTGTTTACTATGAAACATTTAAGTATAAGAGAAAGAAAGACGCAGTGAAGAAGGGAAAGCATAGGAGGGACATAAGCATAATGACTACACAAAACACAAGTTTTACACTGTTATTCGTAATGGAGTGTCTGAGTCTTCATGAAGCATCAAGTGCTCACACCACAGGCTTCCTAATCTAGAGAAATAGGGCTGAGGGCTTTAGCTCTACAGCATCTCTGGTCAAAAGCTTCTCTGGGGACCTTCAAAGCTGAGAAAAGGTATTTCAACAGAAAGGATCCTTATCAGGAATTTGATCATTGATTTCTTTACCTGCTAATTACATGTTTCCTATTGTTGACACCATAATTGGCATAAAAAACAAAATCAAAACCCTATACCTAATTTAGGAATGATAAGGTACCTAGGCTTACTATGTAGCAAGGAAATAAAGAGACTTAATAATTAAATAAAGCAAGTTCATGGGGATAATCACTATAATGTTATGCTACTTTTGTATAGGTTTGAATTTTTCCATAATGAAGCTTAAAGAAGGGGTGGCCAGGTATTTATTAGTAGAGTATTTGTCTAGCATGTGTAAAACCATAGGTTTGATCCTAGCACCACAAAAACAAAAAAGGTTAAAATAAACCAAAAAGCACATTCAGGCTTTATTTTAGTTGACCTTTGAACAGATTCTGTTTCTCAGATTCAGTTTTTCATTCATCCTTATCCTTTAATCTTTCCATACTGCTTCCATGTTTTTNGTTTTTCAGTATTTTTGTATTTCTAAACTTTTCAGACAATGACATCAAAATGTTAAAAATCTGACAAACTCTCATTTACTTAAACATAACTAGAATTGACATTACAAAGAAAAAGATGAAAAAGCAGACATAAGCTTCTTTCTAAGAGGTTACAATGAAACTGATATGGTGGTTTGAATAAGAATGACTCCCATAAGCTCATATATTTGAATGCTTGGTCCCCAGTTGGTGGAACTGTTTGGNAAGGATTGAGAGNTGTGTCACTGGGGGTGGGCTTTTGTGGTGATATTTTATTTATGTACTCCAATAAAGCTTATCTGAGGATCAGAGGGAAAAAATCAGCCACTATATTAAACACAGAAGTCAGGCAATGGTAGCACATGTCTTTAATGCTGGCATTCGGGAGGCCGACTCATCCGGATCTCTGTGAGTTCAAGGCCACACTGGGAACAGAGCCAGNCGTGGTGGCACTTGCCTTTATTTCCCAGCACTAGTTAACCATAGAAGTCTGAAGGTCTGCACAGACAGACAGGAAGTGACAGAGCTGGGCAGGAAGAGGAAGTGATGTAGCTGGGTGGAGAGAGGAAGTGAGATGGCAGGGCACACAGAAAGGATATAGGTGTGAGCATATAGGAAGTGGCTCTCTTTGGCTGAGGATTTGCTAGTGGTAACAACGTGGCTGGCTTCTTTCTGCTTCTCTGATCTCTCAGTTTTAACCCCAATATCTGGCTCCAGGTTTTTTATTAATAAGACCATTTAGCAATTCATCCTACAGGCTTTGGAACTAGGCCATTCCAAATTAGCTTTCTCTAACTCATACTTGTGGATCTGGATATGAGCTCCCGGCTACTGCTCTAGTGCCACGTGTCCACCTGCCTGCTGCCATGATGGTCATGACTCAACCTCTGGACTATAAGCCCCAAATAAACTCTTTCTTCTATAAGTTGCCTTGGTTGTGGTGTTTTGTCACAGCAATTGAAATGTAACTAAGACAACTAGCATGCGAGGATACTGGCATGAGTATAATTCACTCTGAAAACATTATATGGGAATGGGATGCAGCTCAATGGTAGAGTGCATGCTTAGTATGGGCAAGTCCCTGGATTCACTCTCCCACAGAGAGGAAACAAAAGAATCTAGGCTTGAATTTCAATTCCAGTTCTCTTACTTAGTTATCTCAATCCTCACATCTTTTAGGCTCAACTAAAGTCTGTCTCCTTCNTCCCACCCTTCAAGGCTCAACAGTAACTTCCCCATCCAAGCAAGCAGATTATACCAGAATTCTCTAACATAATCACACCCTCCTTTAGGATTCTCCCATGCCTTCTATGCAAATATTTTCCTATTCACTTATTTCTACCAATATTTATGAGAATCTACCTTTGCGATTACACTGGCAGACACCTGTTTATGTAATGATGAACAAAGCTGACCCTGCCTTCAGTATAGAGAATAGAAAGAAGATGTGATAAATGCTGTAAAGAAAAGGGCTTCTAAGTTATTTTAACTAAAGAATNTAATCTAGTTAAAATACAAAAAGTTTTTCAAGAAGCACAGCAACAACTTGAAAAGGAAACATGAGATTTTCAGAAGCTCAGAGCAAAGAGGCTGGTATACAAATAGGAGGCAGGCAGAGGCAAGATTGGGTCACACTACGACACTTGTCACAATCTGCTAGTATTCACTAACTATAGGTCTTTTCCCACTACACTGGGCATCAGTACCTCAAGAGTAACAAGAATACCAGGCCCAACTCTCCACAGAGGACTAATTGGTTTCTTCTATTTCTACTATACCATGTTCCACTCAAAAATAATGAGAGCCTTTCCTGGACATACAATTCATAGAGCTATGTCTAACACAGTAATAAGCCTAAAGCTAGCACTCAAAATTAAATACGTGATAAAGAAACAAATGCTTAATTTTTTAAAAATCTCAGAGTAGGGGCTAGAGAGATGGTCCAGTGCTTTAGAATACTGACTGTTCTTTCAGAGAACCCAGGTTTGATTCCCAGCACCAACATGGTGACTCATGACCACCTGTAACCAGTTTCAGGGGACCCAATGCCCTCTTTTGGTCTCTGTGGGCAGTGCATGAGGACACAAAAAGACAGAACACTCATACACATAAAGGAAATTAATAAACCCCAATAAAGCAAAATTTAAAAATCTCAAGAGTAAGCAAAACAACTAAAAATTGGTTTTTATTTGAGTAACAATATAAATACCTCCACAGAATCCATCAGACCTCGCAAAAGGAGTTTCTGGTGGGGAAAACCCCCATCCCCAACCGGAAAATAGCCCAATGTTTGGATTGCTCGTTCTTTCATCTGGAAGAACACAGATTCTTTTTTTAATTTTAAACAAATTAAAATAACAGCTTTATCTCAAAACAGTATTTCCAAGATGAGATGACAGGAAGAGGCAATCAATGTGCCTAATATTGCCGATGCCTACGTTATTACAAAGCACCCAATTTTACAGTACTATAAGACATTAAAAACAGAAAACTAAGCCCATTAAGGATCCATACCTACAAAAATTAAAAAGAAAAAAGAAAGCCTTAGGCTTCTTATTTAAACTGTCAATGTTGCAAATGTGGTTTACAGGCACAAAATTATCTATACTATCTAGTAGCCCTTGGGCAAGTCATATCAGCTCTCTGGAACTCTTTCTGTGTTATCTCATACAGAAATGACAACCATGTCTACTTCACCACATCTTCTTAATGACTTAATTTTAATACATGAGAAATTTATAGCATATATCTTGGGTAACTTGCAGTATTCATCAANGGCTAACAAAAACTGGTTAATGATAGCTAAAAAGAAAACTACAGTGTAATTGTCTTGGTTTTAAAAAGCAGCTAAACCAAAAACAAAACTACAATGTTGTTTTAAAAAACTTATAGGAAACTGGTATTTTTCTACTCATTAAAGCATCTTAATCTTCATCGTTGGGTACTTTAATTACAAAGAACGCTTTAAAGTTATGACAACAATTATCTCAACTTAAAAAACTACAACTGTTCTTTCCCTCAGATTATTCACACTGCTTCCTAATGCCTACACTTCTTCAAACCAAACTGGCTGTAAGAAAGTAAGATTTAGCACTGCCCTAAAATTATACAAATCATGAAACCGAGAGTTTTATTATCCAGCTTTTGCATGACAAAAAATGGTTCTTCAATGCATTTGTAATTTTACTGAAAGACTAACTATTAAGGAGCTACAGTAGAATAACTGGGTCAAAAGATAACATACAAACAGTTTATACATGTCTCCCTCACAAGAAAATTAAAAAGCAAATATCTTGATCAAAATTATATCTTTATCATTTTTAACACTTAGTAAAACCTTGTTCTAGCTGCAGAGTGCATGGATGGATGTGCATAGATGACTACACTCGTAATAACTTGGTTTTGTTAATTTATACAACTATTAAAAGAAACACAAAATTCTAAAAGGGAAAGAAAAAAGAAAGGCTTGCCTTATTTGTTTCTTTACTGGAAGGGATTCTATTGAGTAAGCTTTCTACCAGATGCAGTTTGGTAAATCCAGATCCTTCACTGGGGATTGGGAGAGGACCATTTCTGCCAATTTCACCCAGGGCTGTGCAGGCAGCAATTGCCAAGAGAGGTGATGTACTGTCTAAAAATGAACCTGTAAGCACATTTAGACACAACAGAGAGTAGCACACTAATTATTCTTATGATTTAAAGCAATCAGCCATGTATTAATTGTTTTTTAAAGCAGCAACAGAAAATCAAGGTCTATAATGTTTTCTGGTTGACCACTTGTTGACATTTATGTAATAGTAAGACACCATGACAATAGGACTTAAGTGTCCTTGAATGTTAGTTTTTCCACGTAACATAACTGGCACATAAAAACATGGAGAAAATAGATTATTTTATGGAAAAACTTGTGCCTTTAAAGTGCAATGTTATAAGAACTAAA
The DNA here is from genome assembly GCA_001675575.1 of Neotoma lepida. Taxonomy (NCBI): domain Eukaryota; kingdom Metazoa; phylum Chordata; class Mammalia; order Rodentia; family Cricetidae; genus Neotoma; species Neotoma lepida. The sequence goes on from LZPO01066292.1 coordinate 17,061, forward strand.
ACACCATATTAAAATTTAACATAACTCAAAACCTACAGCAGCCAAACCAGTACAGACACTGACCTATTGTTTCTGTGGCACTCCGAATGAGCTCCTCTTGCTCAGGCAAGAGGTCAGCATCTGTCTCCAGGTCGTGCGGCTCTGCCATTCTCATTCTCTTCTTAGCCAAGTATCTTCCCACAGTGAATCCCAGTGCAAGCAAGGATCCATGTTGTACCTCAGGGCTCTGAATTTAATAACATAACAGCACTGTTTCTACCTCACACATGAAAAGATATATTGAAGTAACTGTTTTACAATAATGTCTCTGATAAGACCTACGGCTAGAAAATAAAATGATTCAACAGGAAGCCAATGAATCAAACTTAAGTAACAGGAGTTTCTAAAAGTTTCTAACAGAGAACACAGAGAAGTTAAGCTGGGTCTTGACTCATGTCCAGATTTAGATGCTTTAATTTCATATAACCTCCAACTGTGGGTCAGGTGACCTTTTAAATATGCATCTGTAGTNCTTATACTCTCTTTTTTATTTAATTTTTATTTTACAGATATGAATGTCTGACTCAATATATGCTTATGCATCATGTTCATGCAGTCTCCAGAAACGAGAAGGTGTCAGATCCCTGGAACTGGAGCTACATATGGTTGTGAGGTACCATGTGGGTGCTGGGAACTGAATCCAGGTCCTCTGGAAGAGCAGCCAGTGCTCTTGCTAAGAATGTTTACGTTTACTTTACAAACGGACACCTAAAAACTAAAAGTACAATCAGGTACTGTGTCAAACTCTATCACCTACTGAAAAAGAATGAGAACACAGCTGAGCATGGCGGCACCTGCTAAGGCAGGGGAATCTCAAGTCTGAAAGCAGCCTGGGCTATACAGTGAGACCCAGGCTCAAAAACTCCAACAAAATCAGGTTAGTCCACTCTTGTAGTAAATTTCCTAATCCAGGAAAATGATCCTGCAAGATTCAACTATTTCCAGAACTGAATGAAAAACAGGGTAAAAACAAATTGTCAAAATTTTATATTTTTTCACTGCCTAACAGGCACAAAGGAGAAACTGATCCTTTCTAGCAAAGTGGCTCCTAAGTTCTTGTCATAACTCAGATCTGAAATTGGGTAAATCTGTTGGCATAAAAAAAGAAAACTTGCCCCAGGATTAAAAACAGTGCCTATATTTTGTTAAAATATGAATTTTTTAAAAATTATTTTATTTAAATAACAAAGAAGAATGAAGATAAGTTGATAACATACATGATTGTCTTTTGTAGCCTTTATAAGCTGTTCTATCATTGACTTTAATTCATTTCCGGACACTGTTGACACAACCACAGAATAAAATAAAGCCGCCAATTCACGCATTTCTTCTTTACTGCTACTCATCAGACTCTGAGCAATACAGAAAAGAAAGAGATATGATTCATAACCATCTTCCTGTTGAGAACATCTGACATTTAAAATCATACAAGTAAATGATATATTTAACATTCAATCTATTGGTATCCATGAAAAATAAAATGCAAGAAGCTATTATTTCCAAACAAAATGACTCTACCAGGCTCCAATGGACAGTTACAATACAAAGGTCACATATATGGTCTTGGTTAAACTAAATAGTCACAAAAAAATAATAAATAAATAAAAAAAACAAAAGTCATGAATATGGAAAGAGGCTGGTGGTGAGATGGAAGAGGGTAACAGGGATGAGAGGAAGAGAAAAGGGAATGGGGAATGTATTATGTTCATGTACGAAATGATCAAAGAACAAGCTTAATCTATTTGAACTGGATCTAACCTGAAACCCTCCTTCCTGCAGTGTAGCTTCCACAGTACAAGAAAGTACTATGCAAGCTGCCAAGGGAGGGAAAACACTTAATAGTCCCATTCAGCTGTGACACCTACCAGCATTGCAAGATATCCATAGAGGTGCAGTGATGGCCCTCCACATGTCAGTGGTAACCAAAAGCTGTCTAAGTGGACTCAAGGCCCATTCAACAGGAGGGAAATCATGCCTGGCACAAGAAACCTAGCCAACTAGTGAGGACTAGTGAGATCTTAGAAGAGAATCTACTATCACCACTTAGCTAGACCAGGATAATTCCTAACTACAGTCTAAATCTTATCTCTATACCCAGAGGCAAGTATAGCTATCATGTCTCATCAAAAAGCCTTCTCTCTTTAACAAATGGAGACCATTATAGAAAACCACAACTGAACACAAGGCAAACATCAATGGATTGTGGGAGAGCCCAACCTGATTGAATACATCTTTAGCACAGCTCCTGTCTCTATGACTCAGGTAACATCACAGAACGGGGTTGTGGGGTTAGGAGGTTGTAAAAGCCAGAATACCAAGACTGCCTCTCTTCAAAATGGTTGGATAAACAAGACCCGAACNATGACAATACCAAAAGACATGCTAACACAGCAGAGGGAAATCTTACCAGGTCCCACCCTAGACAAAGAACTACAGGCAACCAATGATTGCTGAGGGAGAATTAGCCTCTCCCAAGGATGAGCTCCCTGACTGGTTATCCAATACAAAGTGGTCAGCCCTGAAATCATATACACACAAACAACAAAAATGGACTCATCAGATTGTATGTATTTGTGTGTGTGTGTATATATGTATAATACATGCACATACATATATATAAAACAATAATAATAGAAAAAGAGGCTATCAATTTGAGAGTTGGGGANGAACATAGGAAGGGTTAAAAGGAGGAAAGAGAAGTAATATATTTTTATTGAAAATGTAAAATAAATAAAAAGAAAAAATTTAATGGTCAGAAATTATATATGAAAATCTTAACTGGGCGGTGATAGTGTGTGCCTTTAATCTCAGCACTTGGGAGGCAAAGGCAGGTGAATCTCTGTGAGTTTAAGTCTAGCCTGGTCTACAAAGGAAGTTCAAGGACATCCAGGCGTGTTANACAGAGAAACCCTTGTCTCAAAACAACAAAAATCTTAGTTGCATGTTCATTAAAGCAGGTAAAATAATTGTAGCTGATTTAAAATAGAGATCAGCAAATTTTTTTTTCTGTGAAAATCCAAGACTCTATGGGCTATCTAATAGTCACTCTTGGAGTAATGACTACTCCATTCTGCCACTGTTCACAAAAAGGGACGGTGATAGAGATATTGTTCTGTATGCTGTGAATATGTGTTGCTCTGATTGATTGATAAATAAAGTGCTGATTGGCCAGTAGCCAGGCAGGAAGTATAGGCGGGATAAACAAACAAGGAGAATTCTGGGAAGAGGAAGGCTGAGTCAGGAGATGCCAGCCGCCTTGGAAGGAGCAACATGCCTGTAGACCGGTAAAGCCACAAAATAC
>LZPO01066292.1:24508-40619 GCA_001675575.1 Neotoma lepida
AAAAAAAGAATCCAGAATTAACCAAACAATTGAAAATGATGAAGCTGTTAAAATAAATAGGAATTTTCTCCATAGTTAGAGGATTAGCTACAAGCTCTACTATCCAGTAAAATACAAAACTGTGAAGGGAAAACATTTTAAATTCATTGTTTTATGTATATATGCATAAGCAATATAGATGGTTTCACCCCATAAAACTATTAATATCCTTTGTATGTTTCTCAGAAGCAAGAGAAGAGGAGGAAATTGAGAAGATTTAAGGAGGCATGACACAATTACACAAGTGTTTTATTGACAAATAAATATACAATGTAAATGTGTTTTTCAAAATACATACACCTATTATTATAAAATATTTTTTGAATCAGAAATTAATATTTTTAATTGATGATTCTTAAATTCATCCCCCAGCATCACCAAGATAGGTCATGAGGGATGTTGACCCTGCATGTTTTCCAGTAAGTATTTGGTTGTGAGAAACTTTTTAAATGACTTAAAGGTAGCAAAGGGCATATTAAGACATAGNAAGAAAGAGATCTTTCAATTAGTTTGAAATATCTGAATTCTTAGAGAAATAAACATGTCATGAGGACGTACCTTGATCCATTCTGTTTTGTCTACAAATTTGGTAGCCAATTTTTCTGGATACACTGACACAGCTTCCAATAGACAGTACATGACTGGCAAACCTAAATAAGAATTCAGAACCATTTTAACTTTCACAAAACAGAATGAATATACAGAAATCCCTAAATTTCTCTCAAATGTAATGCTACTGCTTAAACACAAATTCTGATCTAAAAATGGAAATATTAAATTCTAAATATAGAATTCAATTCAGTTATCAAAAGGATGCCCTGCATCTTCATCTGCATTTCCAAAGACAAAATATGTATCTACATTAACATTTCAACTCTGAAATGAAAAATATATCAAGGATAAATCAGGTAGGTTCAGAAAGTAAACAATGTTTAGTTACAGAAGTCAAGAAAGTTAGAATAGATTTGCTGTAAATTCTTAGCATAGTCTAAAATTTAATTTTATAATTTTTATTGAATTTGCTTTTTGACATTTTCATATATACACATATGTACATATATATAGTATATTCTGATTAGTGTAATCCCCAACCCTCTATTCTCTCTCATCCCTATTACTGCACACATACACATACAACCACCTCCTATCTTCACATCCCTTTCCCAAATTAATATCTTTTTATTGCATTCTGAGGCACAATGAGTTTAACCAGGGTCATCTGTGTGACCATGGGTTTGTAACCTATCCATTGGAGTGAGAGGTACAATACTCAAGAGAAAGGTAAAATTAGCTTTAATTGCTTTAATATTTTTTCTTAGTATGATTAAGTTCCTACCTCCAACCCCTGCTAACAGCTGTTGAAGCAGGCCAATGTAGATCTGAACAGGGTTGGTTTCTCCACTCTTATTAGAAGATGAAGCTGTCGCCTGGCTGCTTGACATTAACGTCCGTATGTACCGTCCAATGGCTGGAGCATGATCTTGCATATCAGCCAAACTCTGAGAGGTGGGCACCACCCCTGCACTATGAGCCAGGCACATTCGCAAGTACAGGACTATCTAAAACCAGAAGGATGAGAAATATCAAGTTCTTAAGTCAGTGTGGAGGGGTATTCTTCAAATTTCCAGTGACAATTTCCAGTTTTTACTTCCCCACTCTCCTTCATAAAACGTTACAAAATCTTAATGGAAGCCAGGAAGCATGACTCAATATGCTAACTAAATTAACATAATTTAACAAAAGGTGTAACAAGATTTCACTAATCCAGATGTGGTTTTTTTAGTGCAAGTAAAAGGCTTGACTATTTTTTCTTCTTCGTGCTGGGATTGAAGGCGTATCCTTCAGACGCTAAGCATACACTCTATCAGGGAGCTACACCCCTAGCCATCTTCTTACTCTAAGAAGATTATTAGTAATTTAATTGGTGCAAATCAGTAATTTAAAACATAAAATCTACCTTAGATGTGATAAATTAATCCTCTCAATATCTCAACGTGATAAATCCTATCTTGCCTTCTAGCCTAGAAAAACCTAGCAATTTCAATAGTATGTTGGCTTTAAAAGTCAACTCTAACTTGCTGCTAAAGCCCAGCAGTAACCAATGCAGAGCACCTTGTTCTGTCATAAAAAGACTGTTCCTAGGGGCTGGGAATCTGAGGGTGTGACTCAGCAGTAAAGGACTTGCCTGGCATTTCTAAGGCCCCAGGTTTGATTCCAGTACAGGGGTTGGGGGTGAGTAGGAAACCTCAGTGAGTTAACTATGAATTAAAACTAAGCAAATTACCAAATACTGGGCCTTGTTTTTCAAAACAAACAACCTAAACAATGATACCATAATATGAGTTTACTATAAAGCAAAGGATCACATATGGCTTAGGTATGATGTTAGTTTTCACAGCCATTACAGAAAGACACANAAGTCCTACCTCTCCAAATGCTGCTGGGTTAAATGGAAGGACAGTAGTTCCAGTCACGTATTTGACTGGAGTTTTCATTCGATGGGAAGCCTAATAAAAATAAACCCAAAACAAATTAAATTTTTGGATTAATTGTTCTCTTACTCAGCTGAAAATAACTGTACTTCTAGCTATATTGCTATTGTTAATTTGCATTTGTCTTGTGGGTTTTTTTTGGGTTTGTTTGTTTTAGGTTTATTTTACTGTATGTATACGAGTGTTTGCCCGAATGTGTGTCTGTGTATCACATTCATGCAGTGTCTGTGGAGGCCAGAAAAGGACATCATATCACCTGGAACTGGAGCTACAGAAACTTGTGAACCACCATGTGGATTCTGGGAATCAAACCCAAATCCTGTCAAAGAAAAGCCAGTGCTCTTAATTCCTGAGCCATCTCTCTAGCCTCTTTCATTTGACGTTTTCAAGATTTTTCCTTTTTAAAAATGTAATAATTTTTATTTATGTATATGCATGCTTTGCCTGAATGTACTTAAGTGTATCATTCAAATACACAGCCCTTGGGGGCCGAAATGGGTGTCAGATCCACTGGAACTGGAGTTAACAATGATTGTGAGGCATCATGTGACACTGGGAACCAAACCCAGGTTCTCTGCAACAGAGTAAATGCTCTTAACTGCTAAGCCTCTCCAGCCCTACAGATTTATTTTTATCATTTTAAATGATGTGAATACATGCGTATCTGGGTGTGGGTGTGTGCATAGGAGCGCAGGGCCCCACAGAGGACAGATACATTGGATCCTCTGGAGCTGTAGCCACAGACGGTTGTACACAGGTCTACTACAAGAGCAGTACANGCTCCTAACCACTTAGCTACCTCTCCGTCCCACGCATTTGTCTTTTCTAAACACTGTTCTGCTGCATATGTCCCTCACACTCAAAATGATAGATATTCTCTAACATAATCAAAATAACACCTATGTAAAAAGTGGGACAGTCAGTGCTGAGNATTACTACTGCCAATGTTCTGATTCAGCTGCAGAAACACTGCAAAGCAGAGATCTGCAAAAGAATATGGAATAATAATAGTGGAAAAACCCTGAACTGTTCTAAAGCATCCTTACTTACATTTATGACCCTTAAGAAGGAGGGAATAGAACTAGCAAAACAAGCAAATTTAATCTTTTTAAAGATGTTTTTAACGATGTCATACCAAAAGAAGATTTTTTTCAACATACTTAAATGCTGAAAAGCATTAAAAGAATTACAAATCATTCATATTTAGGCTAAACAAATCAATTGTATGTAGGAATTATATTTCTCTCNGTATTTTGTAGCTCCCTCTTACTGTAAATACTACAANTGCTAGGAACTTTACTACTTAATATTTAATGACTGCATTTTTACTTTTAAAATGTTAATTTTTATTTCCACCATCTATTATGTGTTTCAAACCTATAGTTACCTATAGTTAAAATCCCTACCTTTTCTTGAATGTAATATACCATTTCTGGAAAAGATGGCATCTGCTTAGAAGCGGTTTCCTTTTTGTTTCTACCAGGAAGACATCGTAATACACGTTGTGCTTCACCATGGACTTCTTCTCGTCTTTTAGAAAGACAAATAAGAATTAAAAAATAAACTTTGCCAACTGGAGAGTCATCACTTGAAGAACAGGAACAGAAATTTTATTTGACAGCTAGAGTTCTGACAAAATATCTTGGGTACATTTTTGACTATATAAGCAGTAACTAAAAAGTAAAATAAAAAATTACAANCTTTTGGAGATTTAATGAGATCTGGAGACTCACTTGGCTTACATCTTTAACTTTTACTCACAGGGAAAAAACAAGACAGAGTAGGTACTGCAACTCATTGTGTAAATATCTATTTTACTCTTATAAAACTAAAACACAAACAAACTACAACACACACTAAAACTCAGTAGTGTTCTGTGTTCTACACTTCTTAGTAGTTTGTCTACCATTCTACAAAAACTGGTAAATGAATGGCATTATTACATACAACTATAAAACCTATTTCAGGACACCTAGAAAATGACCTCAGAGCTTTGCTTCTATACCACAGAAGTCTTCTCAAAACTCCTCAACTGTCTCTGAACTGATTCTGAATTCCTAAGAGGACCTTATAGAGTGACAGGAAGGAATAAGCAGGCAAAGCTTCAAATTGCCAGAGGGATTTCTCACTTGAAAAGAACAATTCTTATAAACTAAAAGGGGAAAATACTGAATTAGCCATGTTTTGGGTTTTGTAGTGGAAATAAAAATACTGGTTAAGGTTTGTCTAAGTTCCAACATTGAAATCTTGTTCTAACATCAATTGCTACCTTAGCTCACAGATACTAGACTATCTGGCATGTAGTTAGAAAACTTAAGGTAGGAAAAATAAATAAATAAACAGGTCAACAAAAACAAGATTAACAATCCGAAACCACTGGAGCCAAATTGAAGTGCAAATGAATAAGAAGGAAATCAAGATCATAAATCCAAAGTTAGGGCCTGTCATCAGCGAACTCAATTAAAATATCATAGCAAAATATACACAATTCATACTGAAGGGAGATATCAAAGACACAATTAAAATTCCCAAACAGTTACAAGTAACTTCCCATATTTTTTTAAACAGACCACGGAGTTTATGGAAAGGATATTTAAATGATAAAAGGAAGCTTAATTTTATTTAGAGCTCCACCATAAATGAGACTTTAAAATATGATAATCTTAAAAAGTGATTAAACATAATAATCATATATTAGGGTACTTCACACATGTTAAGATATCAATGATTATAAAACAGATAATAAGTTTGATAAAAGTTGTTATAATATGCACACATATATTTTACTATATTTACATAATGACGTAAGATCATTTTTCAATTTTAGAAATATTTAAATTATGAAAAAATGTGCCTCATTANTGTATTAGGTAGCACACTAGTCACATTAAAAAATACACTTTAGAACTGCAGTAATGTAATTCACTAATATATGTATGCAAACCTCATTTTAAAATCTTAACATATTAGATACAAAATGATATTTCATCAACAAAATNAAATATTACAATATGTATATTAAGCAATCAAAGACATTAATCCTTTTCTCTCCTATAGAGGACCCCTCTATATAATTATATATCTAAGTATAATTATATTATTTATACAATTATGAAGTTTGCTTTATTTACATTTGACTTCCATAAAAATTTTTCCATCTATATTACCTATTTGCTATATTATAGATACATGCTAATTCAATACATAAATATATAGCTATATGACTATAGGTCACCTGAAGGGGTACACTTTTAACTCCTTAATAAATTACTTCTAAATTTCATAAGCCAACTTTGCAACTAACATAAAGTTTAGTAATTTTAAAATATACTTAATTAATCCAAATTCAAATTGACATCTTTTTAAACTTACGGGTCTCCTGCAGCTAGTAGGAGCAAATATCTGGAAGGTATATGATCTGAGGGAAACACCGTGCTGGCAAATTTCACCGCAACTTGCCGAACTTGAACTTCAGGCTATTGAACACACACACAAAAAAAAATAAAAAATAAAAAAATAAAAAAATAAAAAAAAAACAGACATCCACACCCCCCCCAAAAAAAAGAATTCAATTATCAGCATCTCAACCCAGTCCTAAGTCAACCTAGTTGTACATAATTCAAATTTGACATATCAATAAATACACATGCCTAAACCAATAAAAATCAAGATAACGTCATTTGTTCAAGAGCTCTTTTTTGGGATAATAGCGAATGCTGGAGATTGAATCCAGGGTCTCACACATTATGCACAAGCTCTTCCACTGAACTATACCAGTAGCCCTATTTAAGACTGTGAATCATGCTGCTTAGAAGTCTTTGACATTACTTAACGAGCACTTTTATGAGGATCCTGAAATAGACCAAAGATGTACAAAGATCCTAGCTAGAAAGAATCTCTCTGTACATACACATTTCCCGTCCAAACTTGAAGCTAAGGTCAGTGTGAGGTTTTCATCACTGTCTTTGCCTCCCCAACTTTCAAACTCTTAGTTACACAAGTGAAATTCAGATGTTTTGCAAGGGATAGAATCTGACTTTACTTACTATAATTTTGCAACAAAAATATAACTTTCTCAGGTTTGTTCTGAAGTTAATAATGACTTGAGAGCAGAAACTCAACTATGCAAATATACTCCCTTAATTTAGATTAATAACTTATGAAATTGACCAGTTTGAGAATTTACTGATGCTAAAGGTTTACTTTTATATACCTTCCCCCAACATACTCCTCCAGTCACAAATCTAAGGTGAGAAATTAAGAAATATATGCCTTATTCTTCTGGAATTCATGCTATTTACATTCCCTGGGCTACAAAAAGAAGAATGATATTTAAGACTAGTTTAAATTACATAATTTTAACCTAAGGTTTGGTTGCATTAAAAGTAGTCTATGAAAATAAAGTATTATCTTTGGCTTGGTAATACTGCTACATGACTTCATTTATATGAGTAGAAACAGTATCTACAAGGCATTATACATCCATCACTTTTGCTCATAAGGTTATCTGAAAAAATTTCAAGTGTTCTATTCTAATGAAATTCCAGATAGTTCTAAGCCATTCCCTGTAAGACCATTANTCACATGAACAAGACCCCAGAGGCATTTGAAAACAGTATTCTAAATGTATATAACGGTACAATTTGCTCTTCATATTTCAATAGACACCAGATGCCTTTCTGAACCTCTAAGAATTCCATCACATGACTACATCATGTCAGCCTAATTTAAGAAAAACACATTCATTAATCTCACCAGTATTTTTTGAACAATTACCTTTCCCAAGCTCCTCTATTTCTAGAAATGGAGGACAAAGAACTAATTAGGGCAAACATTCAATAATGTTTTATTATTTATTATGTATTTTATATATCTATATATATGCTTGTAGACAGATATGTGTATATATATATGTGCCTGTAGATATTCTAAATTCTCCTACAAATATTCCCATGAAAAGCAAAAGGTGAAGGAAGAGCATGTATGATGGTACTGGCTTTCTTCCTATAGAATCATTTTGACAAATGTGATTTTTCTTTCTTTCAGCATTTTTCTAGCAGTGATAACCACAGAACTCTACTCCAGTGGACTGCAGTGGACAGCTATGAGCTATAAAGAAACACTTCCACCTTGGAAAACAAAGCATTAAGAACAGGTTTCCTACGCAGAAGCTTAAATATAAGCATCACTGTGCATAATTCAACCCAAAACCACATTTCCAACATAAAGAATTAAAATTGATTGTAAGTCATAAATGTAAACCAGTAAATATACCTCTTAATAATCAAAGTTTTACAGAGAAAAGCAATTCAAATTTCCTTCTAAAAACCATACAATATGGCAATAGGGTATAGCTCAGTAGAAGAATATCTGCCTGAGTAAGACCCTGGGTTCAATCCTCAGAATTATAAAATAATACTTTAAAAAGTAATATTGTCATATGGCAGCAATATAGACAGGACTAGAAGGCAAGCTAAACAGGCACAGAAAGACAATGCCACACAATCTCACTCCCTATCTCATAGACTCCTGTAGAGTCTTTCTTTCTAAGACACTTTTCTTAAAAAGTTGATCTCATACAAGTTGAGACTGGAACAGTGGTTACCAGATATGGATTAAGACGGAAAGTAGGTCTACAGGTACCAAATGAGTTAGATATAAAAAATAAGTTCTGGTGTTCCAGTATATAGAAGAATGACTATAATGATACTAAAGTATTGAGTATTTAATTTATCCTAATTTGAATAGTATATAATTGTACACACTTACTGAAAAATTATACCCCTTAAATATGTACAACTTATACTTATCAACTTCAAAAAANTTAATGCAAACTATATATATTACTAGCCATTGTCATTCACGTAGCTGGGCCTACCTTGATTAAATATGAAGCTACAAGTGCCTCCATTAAAGTTCTCTGTGCTCCTTCTAAGGTACTATACGCTCCAACCATCATAGATAATGCTTCCTGAATGGCAAGTCGAGTCTCAGGCTCTTCCTGTAAAGACAGTAAAAATGGTGTTTTCCCTCCCAGCTGACTTCCAGGAAAGTATCCATGCAGAAGTGTAAATTTAACAGTATGTTTCCNTACCTTACACAGGGCTTCAAAAAGCTGCTGCACAAGAGCTATATCCTTAGTGAATAAATGGGGCATTCGACTATAAAAGAATGTAAGAATATCATTATTATAAATGTCCATGGGATGAAAAGGGGTAGAAAATGAAACTATATACAAACATTCCTCAGCTCACACTTTTATAACACTGAATACAATGTCAGTATCATTAGGTTACTTCCTCCAGGAGCCAAATATTTTTTAAAGTGATTATTTAATTTTTCAATTATATAAATAATCCTTCTTTAACACACACACACACACACACACACACATTTATTTCCATGTATTCTTTCTATAACATTCCATGCACTCAGTTAACATTCCAGACTTAACATGAAAGGAAGAGATACTAAATTGCAATTTAAATGAAAATATGCCATAGTAAGAGGCTTTGCTACTTCATGCTAATATATAAAGAGACAGAGTTTGTGACAACCTTATGCTTGTAAGCTGATCTAGGGTCACTTTCTTCTGAACTCTGAAGTTTCTTTCCCTTCACGTCAGAGAAGATCAATACACAGCCTATGTTTGGTACTAAAGCAACACAATGGTACCACTGAAAACATTTCATCTCTTTTTTTTTCCTTCAGTTTGAAATGAAAGAAGATGATACCAGAAGAAATTGGAATGAGGAAATCATATTGAGCAGAAGGAAACACATATCTTTGAAAACAGGATCATTCACACTCACAAGTAATATCAGATGAGATTATAAGATTTAGTGATAAGAAGCAACAAGAACACAAGATTAACCTAATGTCTGTAGTATAATTCATTATGCAACCGTAATGGTAATCTCTTTTGACACAATTCAATTTAAAACCTAATTTCAAGACTAAATTTACTATGATAATGTATTTTCAAAGGCAAACTTAAATGACTCCTATCTTTTGTAAAAAACAGCCTGTTGCCATAAAATACACTTCCTGTCAGAATCATAGTAAATTATCCCCATCGCTGGTGCCAGATAAATTTTTCTCAATTTTCAACAGTTACCTCTCACAAAAAAATTAAAAAGGGTAGAAAAAAACATTACTCACCTGGAGAGTTTTCCAACAGCTGAATATGCCATTGACAACAGTTTAGGGTCCTTAAAATTAAAAAAGGAACAAAAATCAGACAAAAAAATACAATAACTAGCAAATGCTTTTGCCACAATCACATGTATTATTTTACTTCTCACTCATGCCGTTTTATATAATAATGCCACGACAACAACAAACTGTCCAAACTCAGAACAAAAGAAAATACAAACAGAACCTTGCATCCTTAACTCACTCCAAAATACAGTGGTCACACGTGCATGCTTTCTCTTATCTGCCACTAACTTTAGGGTGTTTTCAGTATCAAGTATCCTGCAAACACCAAAATTAATCTTCAATACACTTGGGCTTATTGGGAAATTTATTCCTGCTCTGGGAGACAATCTCTTCTCCCTAACAAAACCATAATAAACACAAGTACAATTTTCTAAATACCAGTAATAAAGTAAGTGGCTTTTTTTCATTTCTTACACCATAACAAATTACGTAGGTCAGAGTCATTATAGAAAACAGTGGCCTCCACCCAAAATGTAGATAGAGCTTTAGAGTTTCACTAAAACTAAGAGTCGGTGTTACTCAGAACACAGTAAAGCTTCTGTCCGATAAACTTTGTCCATTTAACCTAGAGTTGAGCCTCCAACATCTGAACAGCCACTCTACTGACACATCTGTTGGGAAGGTATGTAAATGACACCTGGAAGTAAGATTAGGTACTGTGTTTTATCTGGACTAGACATGTCCAACCTACTGACACAGAAACATGTCACCTAAACTGTGCAATGGAGTTTTAAGAGGAAGGAAGGGAGGGAGGGATGAAGGGAGGAAGGGAGGACAGGTTGACCCACACGCGCGCGCGCGCACATAAAAAACACACACAAAAAATGTTTTAAGTAAATTCATGATTTTGGGTTACACTACATTCAAACCTAACTTAGGCCACCTAAAACTTATTTTGAAATATACAGTTTCTCTCCAAAAGCATTTTTATTTCTACCAACCATTCTAAAGCATCTGATTATCTCATCATCTATGTCATAAAATAACACTAAAAATTATTAAACCTTAAAAGAAAAAAATGGCCAGGCAGGGGTGGTGCATGCCTTTAATCCCAGCAATCCAGAGGCAGACACAGGCTAATCTTTTAGTTTTAGGCCAGCCAGCCTAGTCTACGAGCAAGTTCCACGACAGCCAGGGCTACACAGAGAAACCCTGTCCCCAAACAACAAAAAGAAATACACATTTTACTATACTTTAAAAACCAGGCAAGCATTATTCAATGAAAGAAAAATCCTAGATTCCAAGTGTATAACAAATCAATAGTTCTCATCTATCATATCTAATGTGCCCCGCCTGTATTAAACCACTTAGTGTTTACTCATTTAATTTTAGAACAATATAATAAGGTAATTTATCCCTTTTTCTGACAAACAAGAGTCCAAATAACTTGAGTAGTTTATCAAAGAATAGACCTAGGATGCAAATTCAACTCTAACTTTAGATACTGATCTCCCTGTACTACTGCAAAGATGGACTCNTATTTAACTAAGCCTGAAAAATTCAATGCTAGCTGGACTATATTTTATCTATTCTGTTTAGCATATTTTCAAGAAATATGAGATAGTGAGAAAAATACAGCAAACAAAACCAGAACTTGAAAATCTACAATCCAAGAAATCCTGATAAAACTTATTTTACAGAATCAAAAATTTACTGAANGTGTATTTTGAGAAAATTGTAAATTAGTAAAATCTGAGCCCCTTAAAAATTAACACTATTTCCCAGTACAAGTCAACTCCAAATAGTTGCAGATACAAATAAAACATAAAATTAATTTAATTTCAATTTTACATAGGACGTACAAGTAATGTAAAATGCCTTTGCTTTCACACATAGCTTAAAGAAGTGATGACATCCTTAAAGATGTTATTGGTTTTAACAATTATTTCTTTAAAAGGCAAAAAATGGCAACAGTATATGAAATTGTCACCATTTCAAATAAAAATGTTAACAAACAAAGGTCAATACCAAACATTAACTATATCAATAGGTGGGCCTGGAAGATTTATTACATTAAATATTTTATAAATGTTAAAATTTAAAAGACAAGTCACTTACCTCTTTATATTCATTTATTAGCTTAGTGAGACCATTCAAAAGCATAGGACCTAGTGGCTTAATCTTGATTTCTGGGCAGCTTTAAAAACAAAAATAAAAATCAAGATATCCTTTCAGATGGTCTCTTAAAAAATCAGCAACAAATGAAGTTAAGCAATATATAAAAAAATGAAACTTCCTAGAGAAACGACTCAGCAGTGAAAGCTTGTGCTGCTCTTCTGGAGAACCCTAGTTTAGTTCTCAATACCTACACTGGGCAACTCACAAACTACATGCTACTCCAGCTCCACAAGATTCAACAATTTCTTCTGTACTCTGCAGGAACCATCACATACATGAACAGACCCACATAGACACACCCACATAATTTTAAAATAATAAAAATAAATCTTAAAGAATGGAATCTAAGATAAACAAATGTGATTGCTTTTTAGGAAAGAGGGAAGAAAACTACGTAAAACTTGATTATTCTAAAAAATGAATAATTAGTTAAAAAATAAAATAAAACTTACGTTATACAAATGTGATGTACAAACTGCAGAGACAATGTTCTTAACTTTGAATTTGTATTTGTACCAAAAAGTCCATCATATACCACCTATATAAAACAAAATCAAAGACACCAATTAACAAATAACAATCTAGCATTTTTCAAATAGTAGTCAAGATTCAACAACAGACCTCTGTACTACACCATACTCTTCCAAAATTAATACAACTTTTATATTGACAAATACTAGCTGGCCAGGGGTGGTAGCATACACCTATAATTCCAGCACTTGAGAGGCAGAAGCAAGTAGATCTCTGTGAGTTCGAGGCCAGCCTGGTCTACAAAGCAAGTTTCAGGACATCCAGGGCTACACAGAGAAACCCTGTCTCAAAAAACCAAAAATACAAAACAAAACAAAAACAAGAATAAAAAACTAGCTCACCTATTTTAAAAGCAACAATATTATTTTATTGTATATATTACAACAATGATAATATAAGTTATGAATTTATAAAGTTTTTTCAGTTTCAGAATACATACTCAGCTAGGATTACTTGTAGAATATACCTCTGTTTACTACCACCAAAAGAAAACTAAGCCAGGGCTAATGTGCTAATAGACAGAAAAGCACATTACTGGAGGCCAAAGAACAAGTCACTGGAGTGAGTTCTCTATTCTACCATGTGGATTCCAGGGACTAAACTCAGGTTTCAGATGTAGTAGCAAGCACCTTTACCTGCTGAGCCATCCTACTGGCACAATATTTTTGTTTTGTTTTGCTTTTTAACAAATTTCAATAACACCTCCCTCATAGCAATATTGTAAAGACTGAAATAATAGATAAGTTTAGAATACAGAGGCTGGTACTCTTTTGTTATGTTCTCAGTAAATGTAGAAAAGTTAGGAGTTTTTCCCATCTCTTGCCATCCCTTTTCTTACATCTTATACTCCAACAAAAGACTGTAGCTCCTTAAATACAGTTTTCATGGCTCAGTCTCACTCATGATGCTGCTTCCACCCAGCAGAGACTCCCTTTTCCTTTTAAGTCTGGTGAACATCTCCACATGTTCTGTTACTCATTAAAGTATACCACTGTATCTGAGGTGTTCCAGTTTCCACCTCTTTCCACTGAGCACACTCTCTCCTGTGCTTTCACTATCTGGCGGGCACAGGCTTCTATGCAGTATCTTTCCAGTCTACGGTTTGCTGTTTATGTGTCCATTTCATCCCTCTAGATGAATTCCCCATGTCTAGTATAAAGTGGGCATCATAAANATGACAATAATTTCACATCTGTCCTGTTTCCATAAAGATAATCTTTGCTATCAGTCTCCAAGCACCATTTCCCAGGTAGGGTTCTGATCATTCTGATTAAGACGGTACATACATAAGCAGCTGCCTGAAGTTTTAGACCAAATATTCATATATCTCATAAGGTTTAGACATTATTTCTAGTAATTTGTGCTTTGAAATTAAGTCCAGCTTTTAGTGTTCTCAAAACTCACTGCCCATCTTCCCTAAGTATTCTTTTTCTTATATTCCTATTTTGTCTTAGTTAGGGTTTCTATTGTTGTAATGGAACACTATGACCAAAAAACAAGTTGGAGAGGGAAGGGTTTATTTGGCTTACTGTATTGCTGTTCATCGCCAAAGGAAGTCGGGATAGGAACCCAAACAGGGCAGGACCCTGGAGGCAGGAGCTGGTGCAGAGGCAATGGAGGGTGCTGCTCACTACTGGCTTGTTCAGCCTGCCCTCTTATGAATCCTGGGACTACTAGCCCAGAGATGGCACCACCTACCATGGGCTGGGTCTTCCCCCAAGATCACTAATTGATAAAATGCCTTACAGCTGGATCTCATGGAGGCATTTCCTCAACTGAGGCTCTTTCCTCTCTGATAACTCTAGCTTGTGTCAAGTTGACACACAAAACCAGCCAGTATACATTTCTAATGACAGGATTACCATTCTACTAAACAGTTTATCCTGCCTTTCTCTTCCCCCATCAGTCACATAGTCCTTGGAGCTGCTATTCAGATGGGCCTCTTCTTCTCTGATACACCTTTGAGTAGACATAACATACTCTACCTCTGTTCTGAACAGGAAAAAAGATGTAACAATTCCTTACATATCATATGTGGACCATAAATCTTACTCTTTTCATTTTCAGCATTCCAATCAATCCTTTTGTTTTATTATTTTGCCATGTTATAAGACATCAGATTAATGATTCTTAAAATACCATACTCAAAAATAATCTAGCACTGGATTGTATTTTGTCCTGTCTCACATTTTAATATTTTGTATTTATTTATTGGGGAAGGGCATTCTATGGCATGTATGTGGAAGATCAGAGGACAACTTAGAGTCAGGTCCCTCCTTCCACCATGTGGGTTCCAGGGATTGAACTCATATTGTCAGGCTCAGCAGCAAGCACCTTTACACACTGTGACACCTTGCCAGCCCATTTTTTTGTGTGTGAAGAATTTCTATTTTTTATGTGAAGAATTTCTATTATTAACTCACCAAGGTTACAACTATCATATCTGATAGCAATGCTAAAAAATATCTCTTGTAGAAGTAGCATAGTAGCAATTATAAAACCAGATACTCAGTGCTAACTGATAAACCCACAGTTATTGTTAAAGTACTGGCAGTAGCTTTAGGAACAGTATAAACATTTGGGGGAAGGCATTAAGAATAATCTTTCTAGTCAATATGGCAGTTTCTCAGAAAATTGAGAATCAATCTACCTCAAGACACAACTATACCACTCTTGGGCATATACTCAAAGCATGCTCCATTATACCACAAGGACACTTGCTCAACTATGTTCATAACAGTTTTATTCATAATAGCCAGAAACTGGAAACAGCCTAGATGTCCCTCAACCAAGGAATGGATAAAAAAAAAAAAATGTGGTACATTTACACAATGGAGTACTACTCAGCTGTTAAAAACAATGACATCGGGCTGGGGGGGATGGCTCCGAGGTTAAGAGCACCCAGTGCTCTTCCAAAGGACCCCGGTTCAATTCCCAGAACCCACATGACAGCTCACAACTGTCTGTAACTCCAGTTCCAGGGGACCCAACACCCTCACACAGACATACATGCAGGCAAAACACTAATGTTCATAAAATAAATTAAAAAACTTAAAAAAAATGGCATCATGAAATTTGCAGGCAAATGGATGGAACTAGAAATAAATCATTCTCAGTGAGGTTATCCATTCCAGACCCAGAAAGACAAACATGGTATGTACTCATTTATAAGTGGATATTAGCTATAAAGTATAGGATAACCAACCTACAATCCACAGCCCCAGAGATGCTAGATAGCAAAGAGGGTCAAGGGGGAGTTGAATGATCTCCATGGAAAGGAGAAATAGAACAGATTTCACAGGTGGACTGTGGACAGGTGGGGACAGGAACAGGAGGGGTCAGGTGAAGGGGAGAAAGGGGAATATTACTGGAAGAGATGACTGGAAAGGGGGAGCATTTCGGAGTGAGGTAGAAACTTAGTGCAAAGGAAACTCCCAGGAATCTATAAGGATGACCTCAGCTAAGACTCCTAACAATAGGGGATTCATAGCCTGAACTGGCCATCTCCTGTAACAAGGTAAGACTTCTAATGGAAGGATTGAGAAACCAACCCAGGCCCATAACCTTCAACCTACAATCTGTCCTGCTGGGGTAAAGATTACACAGAAATTGGGAGTGGCCAACCAATGACTGGTCCAGTCTGAGACCCATGCCACGAGAGGGAGCCCATCCCTGACACTGCCTGGAGTGCCAGAACCCAGAGGCTGGAT
>LZPO01066292.1:40710-55084 GCA_001675575.1 Neotoma lepida
AATTAATTAATTAATTAATTAATTAAAGTGTAATGGTGCCTAACCATATTCTGCTATACTCAGGGATTGGAGCCTGGTCCAATTGTCATCAGGGAGGATTCATTCAGCAACTGATGGAAACAAGTAAATACCTGTTGTATGGTATTTAGTTTGGGTTCTGACAAAACTTGCCTGGAGATCAGAGGGCAGAGCTAGCCACTAGTTAACCACAGAGGCCCAGCAGTGGTGGCACACATCTTTAATCCCAGCACTTGAGAGGAAGAAGCAGGAAGAACAAGAGTTCAAGGCCAACAAGTCTAAAAGAGAAACAGTGCCTGGCAGTGGAAGCTCATGCCTTTAATCCCAGCACTAGGAAGGTAGATACAGGAATATAAAACGGGTGGAGACAGAATCGGCCCAATCAGTCTGAGGATTTGTAGAGACAGGATCTCGGCATTCGGTCTGAGGTATCATAGAGGTAAGAACTCTCTGGTAACTGGCTGCTCTGCTTCTCTGATCGTTCAGCTTCCACCCTAATATCTGACTCCGCGTTTTTCTTAATAAGACTAATTAGATTCACACTTCAAAGACTCACAGTCAAACATTAGGAGGAGCTCAGGGAATCCCAAGGAAGAGGAGGTAGAAGGATTGTAGGACCCAATGTTATCAAGGACACCACAAGAAAACCCACAGAACCAACTAACCTGGGCTCATAGGGGCTCACAGAGACTGAACTGACAACCAGGGAGCCTGCATGGGACTGACCTAGGCCCTCTGCATATATGTTATAGTTGTGTAGCTTGGTTTTCTTGTGGACTCCTAGCAGTGGGAGCAGGGGCTGTCTGTGACTCTTTTGCCAGCTTTTGGAACCTATTCCTCCTACTAGATTGCTTTGCCCAGCCTTAATACAAGGAGAGGTGCCTAGTCTTACTACAACTTGATATGCCATGATTGGTTGGTATCCATGGGAGGCCTGCCCTTTTCTGAATAGAAACAGAGCAGGAGTGGATGTCAGGNGGCAGGGAGGAGGTGGTAGGAAGGGACTGGGAGGCAAGGAGGGAGGGGAAATTGCAGTTGGGATGTAAAATAATCATCATCATCATCATCATCATCATTTAAAAAGAATAATCTTTCTAATAGGTATTTTATATACATATGTGTGTATATATAAAGAAAAAAGGCAGGAGAGGAAATTTTTTCCTTTTACACACAAGGTCTCACACTGTAATCTCTGGTTAACCTTGAGCTCCTGACAATCCTCTTGCCTCAGACTCAGACATACTGGAATTACAGACGTGAACTACTAGATCTATTTGGAGAGGTATCTTTTATATTAATGTTTAATACTGTTATTTGATGAATGCTTCACAGGACTCAGAGAGCTACTTTTTTGTACTTTGAACACAATTTACACAATAATTGAAACACAGCTACATACTTACAGAATGTTTTAATTTTGACTTTTTCTGTGAAGCTTTTGTTACAATTTGTTCTGAATGACTACAGCTATGTAATTAAGAAACCAAATTCTCCCAGATGACCTTGTCTGCTATTAAGCTCTATGTGGAACAGAGTAGCAGAGCAGTGGCTAGCTCTGTGAATTCTTCTTTGTTCCCTAGTGGCAGATGTACAAGTTTTGCAAACTTGTAAGATCAACCATTTGTTACTGTATCACAACCTATTAATAGGAGTTTTAATTCGCAAGTTCTCCTCTTATTTCCACATGCACACACCCACACAAAATAAATAAATATTTTTAAAAATTTAAATACTTTTAAAAAAACAAAAAATACAAGGCTTAAGATGAAAAGAAAGCTATATACCAATATCTTTTTATGAACATCAATACAAAAGATAACCACTGCATACTCAATTAAGTAGTAGGCTAACTTCACAACACATCAGAATTATTATACACATACACAAGCCTAGCAACCTAAGCTTAATCCCAGGAACCCACATAAAGGCAGAAGCATAGAACAGATTTCACTCAGGTGCTCTCTGATGTCCACACACGCAACAGGGTACATGTACATATCATATATGCACACAACAATATTTTTCTTAGTGTAAAGATTTAGCCCTTGAAGATAAGGAAGTTTCAGGGACAAAATTTTTGCTTTGCTATAATAATCTGTGTCAACAGACTAGAGAAGGAAAAATACATGTTTATTTCANTTTATGAAGATCTATAAAATTCCCCATCTTTAAATGATAAAAACATCCAACCAGAAATAAAAAGAAACATTAACATCCTAAAAGTAATCTATGAAGAAAGCAGAGGAAGACGGTCTCTGAGTTAAGATCGTCCAGAAATCCCCTTATAGATCCACTAAACTGCCCTCAGAAGAATGAAGGAAACAAGGGAAGAGCCCACTCGAAGAAGACAGAAGAGAAGGAATACAAAGATGAAGATGGCAAANGCAACAATGAAGAAGAAGAGAAAGAGGAGGAGCACTGAACAAGTCAGGAGAGAAGCACTTGTCAGACTCGTCTTCCAACTAGAAACAGAAAAATGTGGGGTTTACAAAGGTTTCTTGCTTCAGGAAAGGCAAAGGAATTAAGTTGCCCAGGCATTATTCTTGAAATCCAGGAACGGGCCCACAACTAGAAAGAAGACCTCCAGAACTAACAGCACTATTAAGTCAATAACTGCAGGTTGAGCCACTGGAACTACAACTGAAAATTATAGTCATCACCCCTGCAAACTCCAGTTGCAGAACAGGAAGCAGGATACCATCCAGAATCCCAAAGCTAGCTTAAGATATCTTGGAGATCAATGCTATGCCCACGATTGATGATAGAAATGAAAAGCCCTGTACATGAAACAGAGCTTTGGAGCAGCTACTCCTGATCTGGAACCATTATACCTGCCCCAGCATCAGGCAAAGACCTGACTGAGTCTAAGACAGACCCAATTTTGGCTCACATCATAGATATCCTGAAGTGGGCCTCAGGTATACATCACAGCTTCCTAAGACTGTGCAATTCCCTGTAGCTGTGTGACTTAAGTACAACATCAGCAAGAGAATTCTGTCATGAATACCCCAAATCAGGCAGCATAGCATGAAGCAAGATCTCATTTGCTATATGGAACAAAGCAATCAACACTAGACTTTATCAGCTGATGGAAGCTCTGGGCAACCCCAGTGCTAAAATGATACAAGGCCCCAATTGACCTGACTTCTAATCCAGCCCGCATGACCTGTGGCTGGCTGCAGCAGTCACAGGCCATCAGTCCATCTGAGCAACAGGCAAACCACAGCAACATGGGGAATGTTCCTCCCTCATTGTTATACTTATCTTAGCAGGGTATGGGTCCTGAGCATGACAGCTGTTGGCTACACTAGTGGCCACAGGCATAGCACAGAAGCATTAGGGGTGGATGGTCCAACCACCATGTTTCTTTCTAGAGCTGGACAAAATCCCAAAGTGCCTGAATGGTAGGCTGGTAGGTGTAGATGGGGATATTGTTCTGTCCTGACTCCTGAAAAAGGTTTTAAAGAGCCTACCACNCTAACCACTTTCCTGTTACTTCCTCAACAATACACAGAACACTGTACATGGAACAAACCAGGGCTTGGATTGTCTTCTCCTATTGAAAACTATGACAACACACTAGGAGCAGACTTCCAGTATGTCTTCATCCCTTTTCTATTGCTGTGAAGAGACACCATGACAAGGCAAATTATAAAAGAAAGCATTTAATTGAGGGCTTGCTGAGAGGCTGAATCCATAACCATCACGGCAGGGATCATGAAGGCAGGCCAGCACGGTGCTAGANCAGTAGCTAGGAGCTTACATCTGATCCACAAGTTGAAGGCAGACAGAGAGAGATTGGACCTAGAATGGGTTTTTGAAATCTCAAAGCCCACCCACAGTGTCATACCTCCTCCAAGACCACACTTCCTAAACCTTCCCAAAACAATTCCACCAATTAGGGACCAAACGTTCCATAAATGTGAGCCTATGGGGCCCATTCTCATTCAAACTAACACACAGCATGATGGCTAATCTTGGTTGTAAACCTGACATACCTGAAAAGAAGGTTCTCAATTGAGAAACTGTTTCCAGTAGATTAACAAAAAAGGTCTCACAAAGCCCCAAACATTACAGGCTATTGTCTATCCTTGCTCCTGGTAGCCCTCCAGAGTTTGACAGTAAGACCTTATTGCTGAAGACACCACATACCTGAGTCACAAGGACATGGCAAAAATCAAGCTTATACACACCTGCAAGCTTCGTCCCTACCAGAGAGCTTTCATAGTACAGGAAGGTGTTGTACAAGCTACTATTTAAGTTCCTGTCCTGGCTTCCTTCAATGACGGACTACATTGTAGAAGTATAAGCACCATTCCCTCCCCAACTTGCCTTTTGGTACTGATGTTTCATCAGCAATAGAAACCCTAACTAAGACATATGCTAAATGAACATAGTATTAAACTGACTCCTAATGACTTCTCCTTATACCTATTGATCAATGCATCTCTCAATCCTCATTTGAAAATGTTCTCTTTGCAATGGATAGTAATTAAGAATGACACATAACTGGCCAAGGTGCAAAGAATAAGAGACTGAGGAATGTTCAACCCTAAAGGGAACATTTATATCTCACCTTCCCCACAAGGCTCAGGGATCATTTTGGAGGAAGTAAAAAGGATGTAAGAGATGATGGATGACTACAAAAAAACATTATCTTCTAGACGTAGTAAGGCAGCTGCACATGCAAACTCAGTGTGGTTGTGACAGCAAGCACAAACCCTACACTAGCCAAAGTTAGACAAATCCCAGCAGGGAGGAGGGATTTGGGCACACAATTCCACTCCTAGCTGTGGGAGCTATTAGCAATTACTGGCTGCTGGGACAGGGAGACACAGTTTACTCTAAGAGTCTAGCCCCTGGTAAGTCCACTACTCTCTAGTGGAAGACTACACTTCAAAGAATATCCGGGCAGCACAAAATGGTCTTGACGGATTTTTTTTTTTAAAGGATACAAAGTTGAGGGGATAGGGAAGCAAGGTGTGACTCTGGGAAAAGTTGGAGGAGTGAAAATGACCAAAACACACTGTATAAAACTCTCAAAGAACTAATAAAATAAATAANTAATTTTTAAAGTAAATAACAGAAACATAGCATGGAAGAAAAAGATACAAGTAATGAACCTAAATAAGGGACTAATATCCAGNATACAGACAGACTCCTTAATGTAAACAACAGAAACTTTAAAATTAGGCTGGAGAGACTAAGGTATAAGGATAGATAGCTTAACCCCACAAGTTAAGTTAGAAATCAACCTAAGCAAGAGCAAGACCTCATCTGAAAAACAAAACTGAAACTGGGGGGTGGGGGGGTGGAGAGCCAAAGAGTGCACTACAAAGAAACACAACCTCATATAAACTAAGAAGACTACCATCATAAACAAAAGTAAGTATCACTAAGAATGTGAAGAATGGCTGAATGGTATATACTGCCAACAGGGAACCATGGCAGCTCCTCAAAAACTGAAAATTACCATATAATCCAACAACTCTAGAAGTAGAATTTATTCATAAAAGAACTGAAAACAAAGTTTCAAAGAGATGCTTGAACATTCATGTTTATAGCAGCATTATTCTGTGGAATATTCCTTTACACTGTGAATATATGGCACTGTGATTGGGCTAATAAAGAAACTGACTGGCCAATAGCTGGTCAGGTAGAGGTTAGGTGATACTTGCAGACAAAAAGAGAGCATGAAGAGGAAGAGGAGCAGTCTGAGAATCATGAGCAGATGTGGAGAGAAGAAAAGATANCAAGCCACGTGGCAGAGTGTAGATAAGAAATATTAATTTAAAATGTAGGAGTTAGATAGTAACAAGCCTGAGCTACTGGCTGAGCATTTATAATTAATAAGAAGGCTCAGGGTGGTTATTTGGAAGCAGCTGCCAGGACACAGAGAAACTGTCTACATTATTCATGAAAGCTAAAATGTAAAGTATGCCAAGGATCCAAACAGAGGAATGAGACATTCCTTCTTAGAAAAGAATGAAATCCTGACACATGCTACAGCAGACAGACCTCAATGATATGGTACTGAGTGAAATAAGCTAGTCACTAAAAAACAAATACTGTATAATTTCACTTCTAAGATGTTCTTAGAGAAATCAAATTCATAGAGATGAAAACCAGAATAATGGTTGGCAGGACATAAGGAAAACGACAATGTTTTATAAGCAGAGTTTCAGTTTTGCAAGATGAAAAGAATTGTAGCAATGGAACTTTTTTATAGCCAGTGAACTGCATATTAAAATGATTAAGATGGCAAATTTCAAGTACATTTTACCATAATTTAAACATGGAGGAAATAACATAAATAAATAAGATTTTATTTATTTATCCTGGGGTGGTTTGAAAGAAAATGGCCCCCATAGGGAATGGCAGTATTAGGAGGTACGGCCCTGTGTGATAACTATGTTACTATGTGGGGAGGGCAGGTTTTGAGGTCTCCTATCCTTAAGCTATGCCCACTGTGAAACACAGTTCACCTCCTGCTGCCTATGGATCAAGATGTAGAACTCTCAGCTCCTTCTCCAGCACCATGTCTGCCTGCATGCCACCTGCCATGATAATGGNCTAAACCTCAGAAACTACTCAGAGGGCTGAGGTAGTCATAATCTGGTTAAAGATAAAAGATAAAATAGGACCTAGTACCCTTCATCAACACAGTATAATAATTTCCCACTGCAAAGACAGTCTGGTGTCAATACAGAAGACAGACTGAATGTGGGCCAGAGGACAGGCCAGGAGACAGGGGAGAAGACTTCTGTAGTCATTAAATCAAGAAGCAACAGTGTGAGTTAATATCATCTTTAAGCACAAAAGAAAAGTGAACAACTTTGTAAAGACAAAGTCAGAACCATCCACGGCCTGATTTTTCACTTACATAATTATGATGGTAATATTACACACACACACACACACACACACACACAAACACACAGAAAAAAAGTTTAGTTTCTTACGATGCTGTGCAATCACAAAAACTAGTCAGGATGGAGTTACCACCGCATATTTAAAGTAATTGGAAACCATAAGCAATATATATATTGTAATACAATTTTACAAAGTAATTTATACAGATACACTTAAATTAGAAATAAAATTGTTAGTCTTGTTATATGTATCAGCCTACTTCCTGAATATCCATTAATACCATTTTTCCTCTTTGAACAACACAGATTACCTGAATGTTAGCTGGGAATGTTTCAGCAGCTTGTCTAGAACGAAGAAGATGAGGGACAATCTTTAACTTCACTCTGGTACTGACTGGGTCTCTTTTCAGCTCTGGCTTTAGAACTGCTCCCTGGAAAAACATGTTTGATTATAACACATTTTAAAATTATTTGTGGCTTTTTACTCTTTAAAAGTACTGAAGATTCTTAGGTACTAGAGGGAAGGCCTAGCAGTTAAAAGCACTAGTTGCTCTTGCAGAGCACCTGGGTTTGATTCCCAGNACCCACATGGTAGCTCACAACCATCTGTAACTCCAGTTTCAAAGGATTCAAGGCCACCTTCTAGCCTCATGGGAAGTAGACACACATGGTAAAGCAAACATACACGTAAGCAAAACATTCATACATATAAAATTAAATAAATAAAAATGTTTTATTTACTGGAGATTCCAAAAGCTCTTACTCCTATCAGTATCACCTACTAGCAACTGTTTAATTAAATATTAAAACTGAGAAATCTGAAACATCAATAAATTAATATATTTTAATAAATAACATTTTTCATTTAAAAGACAGATTTTGTTTTTTAAATGCACTGAAGAAAAACATCATTTTATCGTTTTGGGAAGTCATCTTCAGCATTCACCTTGCTAGGAAAGAGCTGGGTTTTTCCATACTCTATACTGAATTTGCTGTGATAGCTGTTTTGCTTAATGGGACAAAACCCAGCTTGCAGACACATGGTCANAAAACAGGGATGATTTTTGCCCTTTTTTTAAAGTAATTGTAGATCTTTGATTCTCTATCAAAATTTAATAAATAATGGTTTCCTAAAGTTATGATTTGGAGTTTAACCCAAGTACCTGAGCTCCTGCAGATGCTGTTAAGTAAAATTCCTCTGTCTATCTTACAGTTGGGATGGGGCCCCTAGGGGTCATTGGTCATCTGGAAGATACTGTCTTACTGAGTTAAGCAAATGTTTCAACATACAACCCCCCCAATATATACTTTTTAAAAGTATTCCTTTCAACATTCATCTCTTCAGGAAATGTATTGCTAAGTTACTCAGTCAATGTCCAAATTCCCCACAATTCTACTTTTTCCTTGAATGTTCAACTTTCAGCATTCCAAAAGAAAGAAATCACTTCAGTTTTCATTGACGTGTGTTCTCACTTTTTTTTCTTTTGAGAGAAAAGGTCTACCAAAATACCAGTCACAATAATCATAGCTTACTTACCTATTCTTCAAGTAAAATAATGTCTAATGTTTCATCTAGATATTAAGATAAAACATAATCACTTTACTTCCTCTCTTCTTTCTCATTCTCACTCTCCCTCCTTTTCCCTTTCTCTTCCTCTCCCCCTTTTATCTCTCTCTCTCACTCTCTCTCCTTCTTCTTCCATAAGCATGTGACACAGCTTTGCCTTAATCTGTGGTATGATCTCACACAATATATACCCACTATTACTCTCATGCCANAAAAAAAAAAAACAAAAAACTGGCAAATAATTTCTTGTCTTTACAGATCCCCTGCAAAGTTCTTTGTTACTCCAAAGAGGTCAACAGACTATAACCTGAAAACCAATCTATCTGATTCTTTCATTTCCTACACAAAGAACATGAAAGAGAGTTGAGTGATTAGCCAAATCTCTCTTCCTTAAACATTTGTTTGTGTGCAGACATTCAGGGCTACAATCCAGGGATCTCACTGTTCTTTCTGCTATACCATTTTATTTAATCTAACTAGAATTATTAACTACAATTTATGACGTTAAAAGAAAGTAACCGAACCTATAACTCATACTGTATGTTTGGACTGGGATTTGGAATACTTTGAAACACAGTGAAGAGAACTTATTAACCAATGATGTTACTTCAAGGGTGCAGAAACCACCTTCTGTTCTAGATTCTAAATCAGGAATCTGCAAACTACAGCCCATAAACCACACATGGCCCTTCATTTATTTCAACAAAAACTTTGAGTTTAAAAAATTGCTTTTTTAGTTTTAAATGGAAAAAAGTAGTAACATTTTATAGCACATGAAAACTGTATGATATTCAAGTATCAAAATTCACAATTTTATTGAAACACAACCATGCCCATTGAGTTATATACTGCCTATTGCTTCTTTTCACGTTACAGAAGTTGAGTAGCTGTATCCTCAGAGGCTATGTCTACAGAGCCCAAAATAATTGCAGAAAAAAGTTTGTGAATACCTCATCAAGATAATGTATCATTATTATTTATGCATCTACAATGAAAATACCACATCTATTAAACCTCACCTTTCNGGAGTGTAATTCACATAGACAAACATGGCTTAAAGCTAGTATTTCATAAAATAAGGATTTAGCTTACAAAATAAGTAGGGGGAAATACAGTCGCTGTCAACACAATGTTATGCTGGTGTGAAACTAAATCAAAGCAACTTACCTCTTTTGTCTTCAGTGGTATATCCCCAAGGTATACCTTGTACATCTTATTAATGATGGCAGGATTATTCCAGTCAATTAAACTATGGGAGGTTTCAATAGAGATAGTTAAAATTATTTTTATTCTCATTTCAATGATTAAAAAAAAAACCTAATATTTGCTATCAGAGAAAAATGTCACAAACACACAAACAGAATGGACAACTGACACTGTGGAAGAGTAGAAATGAAGGGAACTACTGTCAAAATTAGCTTTAAAATCTACAAATCACTCATTCCAGGTCTTCCATTTTGATCCAACAGATTACTGTAGCCAATNGCCCAACTTGGCACCACAGGGGGAAAAAAAACTGGACGAAGTTCCTCCTACACAGGTGGGTCAGGGCCAGCGCTATGAAGCATCTCAGCAGTGCAGACATATATTCCACTTGGTACTAAAAGCTCTGGGTCAGTAGTTGATGCTGCTGTTTAACCATTCATGATTTAAAAATGGTAACAAAAATAGTTTTATGCTTCAAATAATCGCACCCTAGAAAACTTGTAACCTACTGTATTTCTCCAATACTGCTATTTGATTCCCGGCATCATGCAATTCTTTTCTAGCCTAATAGCTTCAATATCTAAATCTGAGAAGTCACAATGTTATTTGTCACAGACACGCATTCCTATTTGGGCTATAGAAAAAAAGGTGAGTTGGGATATGGTGACTGGATAAAAAGTAATTATCTACCCACACCATCACCACCACAGTGGGACTCACTCACTCATTTTATAAACCTAATAATAATAAAATCTTTAATTTGATTGCTGAAGTTCTCCCATGTTATCTCCTCTCTGACTTTGAACACTGCTTCTGCTTTCAATTTAGGAAGTTTTTCTGTAAAAAGTTTGCTATGCCACTCAACTCCGTTTTTGATCCATTTTTTCCCACCATCCCTCATCAACCTGCCTCTTCTTTAGCTACCCACAAAGCCACCATTCTCCAAGGCATTCTACATTTCAATTTTAGTACTACTCACCTACATCGTTCTCAGCTGCTTGATGCTAATTAATAAAATTCTACCACTATTTCCCTTTTATAAAACTTAAGGTTTTGAAAATTTCAGCAAAACAAAGAAATAATTTAGGAAAGCAAACTAAATGCCTAGTTGTGATTAACCAGTGAGGAATTTTTTCACTGTTCCTTTTATTTTGCTGTCTACTCTTTTCTCAGGTTTACTTTTCTATGTACTTGTTGTAAAATGTTTAGAAATACAGAAAACAAATTTTCTTCCACATTGAACCATATTATTTCTTTTCAATATGACAACCATTGACTTTGTTGTAACTATTTCCAGACTCTTAGAGGTTGACAGTACAGCCGGGAGTTAGAAAAGGAACAACAGAAACAATACTTGTAGAGATACTTTGAGCTTTTTCTTTCACAAAATGTTACCTATGTGTTTTCCCTACAGAGTTTTTAAGCTCTTAATATAATTTTATGGTATACACATTTTTGATCCAAAAAACAAAATTAATATAAGAATTACATTTGTACTTCCAACAATCAAATCTACAATATGTTTTACAGAATGGAGCCATTCAAACTTTATGAAATGTTATGAAGGAAGAATTTTTTAACACTCCAAAACTAAATCCCTTGAAATAGTCTAAGTTATGAGCAATAAAAAAAACTTAAGACTTGAAAGAATGTTAGCAAAAATGTATTCCAATTTTCTCACTCTAGTCTGGGAAGGTTAAGCTTGGNTCTCAAATTCAATCAATAAAAGATATGAGCAAAAATAAGATCATGACTATCACTTCCTCTATGTCCCTCTCCTTAAACTGTGGGTCAGGACTCCCANATGGGATCACATTACTAAATATGGGGTCATAACAAATTTTGAGCAGTTAAGTTTCTAAACATGGAACAACCAAAAATTCATTCAAAATCAAATGTAATGAATCCACAGTGTTTCTGGCAGNGCTAACTCGTGTGGTATTATGCAGCCTCCCTGCAGCCTTTGCTCTGAACNCTCAGCATGCAGATTCTGCACTGTGCCTGGTGTCAGTCCACACAAGTAAACACTGACGGAAACCCCTTGCCTCACATTAAAGACCAGCACANAAATTTCATTGTTCTTACTGTACATTCCATCTCTTATAGAAAGTAGCTAAAATACAGAAAATAAAGCTCCTATTATTTTCCTACCATCATTCCNCAGCATGCAAAAATCAAATGAGTTTTGAATTATATCATATTAGAATATTCGATTAAAACTTGGTAAGTTGCTGACTAGAGTTAAAAAAAATCATGCATGGGTTTTGGCTTAGGATTAGGACACAATTTCCAATAATTTCTAAATGCCTTAAACTTAACTTCTGCCATTTTGTACTGAACATTTATGTCAAGCAGTGTTCCTAGCAGTAACCATTGTAAAATCAAAAAAGCAATCAACCCTGAATCAGGTTAAAGATGATCTGTCCTAAGGTATCAAATATTCAGCCAAGATTTAATTTTTTGTGTAAAAATGAACAAGCACATCCACTTTATTAATAGAAAAATTTGCTTTCTTCATAATGGAAAAATTATATGTATAACAAAAATTATTTGAAAGTTTATGATTTATTACTAGCAAACGTCTGATTTGCAAATCTATTCACACACTATATACCCAGTCACATAAAAAAAATCATCTCAAACAAAAAGGATCATGAAAAAAGTTTAAGAAGTCCTGCTATATACCACCTCATACACTCTTTAGTGGTAGACTACTTGCAGCCACCACCATTACCCACTCAAACATTTCAACAGGAGAACAAACCAACTAAGGCCCATCAAGTTCACTTCCTTATTTTATTATACCCCATTGCACTGGTCCTTCTTGGAGGGAGCAAAGTAAAACTATACAACATGTACAAAGGTTTTATGACATTTTTCCATATTCCTCTGTCTTGTAACGTTATTTTAACAAAATATATCCATTCAGCCTTCTGGACAGGGTACCACACACCTGTAATCCTCAGTAGGCAGAGGCACAGGGACAGGGAGTCTAAAAACAGCCTAAGCTACGTAACAAGACCATCTCAAAATTCATAAATCAATTACTAAAACCTCATGATATGAATCTTAAATATATATATATATATGTACAGGATCTCACTGTGTAGCAAAAGCTAACTTTGAACTTATGATCCTATTGCTGCTGCCTAAGTGCTGAGATTATAAGCATGAGCCACTATTGTCTAGCTTGATTTTATTTTTTTTAACCAAATAGATTCACTTTAAGTTATTCTTCAGTCTATGTACTTATCATTCTAAATTTTATAATTAGAATGTTATATCATTTTGTATTCTACTTTATTTGCTATTACTTGAGGAGAACTTTATATGTTGATAAATCATTTTTATAATTTTGAAAAAAACACAATAGTCTATTCAGTAATTTATCGCTATTGTGGAAAAATCAATTTGTTTTTATTTTTCAATAGCTATAGGACATGAAATAGTATAATGACTAAATTTATACTATTTCTAAATATATTTTTCTTCTTTTGAATGATATTAGAGGATAAATTCCCAGACTTACTGTGTATAATTTTTTTTCATGCTTCACTGCTCAAACAGGGCATAAGACCCAGCACTTCTGCAGAAACTTAAATGAATTTACCAACAGCTATATACCTGTATTTAACCATAGGTATAAAATGGTAGCTCACTGTTCATTTTCCATTGATTTTTATTTCATACAGAGTATTTCTCTAAGTCTATCTACTATTTGTATCTCTTTTCAATGTAAATTTAAGTTTTACTNAGCAATTCTTTCCATAAACCTGGTTTCTACCATAGTAACCACAATACATACACATTCATTATTAAAGGTGATCTTAACTGGTTTAAGATGGAAGGAGAATTAAAAATTAATTACTTCTTGGGTCTAATTTTTTAATATTGACTTTTAGTTTATTTGCCTAGCCGAAAGTTTCACTTGATGGCATTCCTAACCTACTTCAGCTTTGAAATGCATTTTCAAATAGCTTTTTTTCTCTGACACAAAATTTTGCTCTTTGGTAAACTTTATTTACCTATAAACTAAGTATGTGTCTTAGTTTCCTAGGCTGAATACCTCATTCCATAAAACCCTGCAAAGCTTTAAGAATTCCGGCCTTTCAATTTTGAAAGCTTAACAAGGAAGTAATTACCTCTGTTTGCTTTTCAATTCCAGGTCTGCCGCTGTTGCCACACTATGGCGTGTGTCACTAGAAGCAATCACCAGGTGGAGAACGGCTTCGAGTTCAGGCACCTGTTCAGCTTCTATAAATTTCACTATGCCCAATTTGCACTGTAGATAAGGGAAGGGAAGGAGAAAGAGTAGTCAGGAAACAACACTCACTACAAATACTGTTTAACATATCAACATGGTCATAAGCCATGGATTAATTTAACAGTAGGAGCTCCTACTTAGGTTTATAATGTACCAAACTCTGTACTAAATCATAACTATTCATGATTTCATTTAACCCTCACAATCTATGAGGTAGATATTATTACAGACATTTTTAGTGAAGAAACTGAGGCAAGGCTTATGATATTAGAACACACAGTAAGTGATGGAAGCAGGCTTCAGAAACAANTCTCTGACAACAAAACAATGATAAAAGTCTCCCTAGTGAGGTTACACAACCTTCCTAGACTGATGAAGACTTACATCTCCATCTGCAGCTTCCAGGTAAAAGGTGATGCTACATTAAGAACAAAGTGCTCTATGGAT
>LZPO01066292.1:56079-67493 GCA_001675575.1 Neotoma lepida
GAGAAGGGAGAGAGAAGGGAGAGAGAAGGGAGAGAGAAGGGAGAGAGGGGAGAGAGGAGAGAGAGAGAGAGAGAGAGAGGGAGAGAGAGAGAGAGCGAGAGCGCGCGAGCGGGCACGCAAGCCCGAGCACAAGGCATAGCTAACTAGGGAGCAGAACTACAGGTGGTTTTTCACTTTTTGTTACACTGTTTCCTTTAGGTGCCAGTGGATTGAACTCCGGGCCCTAAACCTGCCTGCGAGGTATGCTATCACTGAGCAGTACAGTGGGGTTTCTGTTTGTTTGTTTTTGTTTTTGTTTTTGAGACAGGGTCTCAAATGAACTATGTAGCCAAGGATGACTTTGAACACCTTGATCTCCTTGCCATAACTTCTGGTTATGGAGTGCCAGGATTCAACCACAGCTTCATGCATGCTAGGTAAGCACTCATTATTAACTAAGACATATATATCCAGCACCCCTCAATTCTATTCCTGACTACTTAAACCTTTATCTTTATAATTAGAAAAAAATAAAAGTTGATTAATTTGGAAGAAAAAGTATTCAAAAATAAGGAGTTTTCATTTTTAAAGCTAAACTATTCATTTTAGCACCAGATTATGAAATAGACAAAACACAGAGACCTCTAAATTCAGCAAACAATGACCACCTTAAGACTCTAAGTGAACAGTAACAATAACTACTCCTCTCCAGCATGTACAGCATTAAGCCTCAGAGAAGACTAGGTTCAGTCTAGTGACAGAAGTGAGACCCTGGTGAACGCCCTTCAGAAAAGGAGCTCAAATTCACTACCTCATTAGTTGCTGTGAGGATTAAATGAGATAATGTACTCAAAGCACCCAGTAGAGAGCCTGCCACAGCCACACTCAATAGAGTGGTTTCTATTCTATTTACCTTCCTCACACTACGGTTGAAGGAGGGAAAATAGAAGATGGACAAGCATTAAGTAATCTAATCAATTACAACTCTCATTGAACATAACACTTAAATTTTTGAGTGGCAAGAATGCCCCACTTGCTTCTTTTTCCCTCTCCTGGGAACACTTTTGATCAATGGTCACTTACAATCCCAAAAAGAAAAGGATCAAATCATTGAGACTGCTATGGAGAAATAAAGGAAGGATTGGAAGACTAACCCATGTTGCTTGAATTCCAAAATAATTACATACTGATTTCTGTTCTTCCCTGAGGTGCCTGATGACAGACACAGGGAGGCACCTTCTCTGTAGAGCACCAGTCATTTTTAAAAGCTGCTCAGAGAACATCTGTGTCCTGTTTAAATCCAGAATAAAATTCTTAATGCCAATTTTTAAAATCCCAAGAAGAAATATAAAAGGGAGTCATGCTTTTCCCCACATTGTCACTTGTGAAGTATAGAGGTTCCTCACTTTACACAAAATGTACAGCCCTAAAAATTGAATAATGAAAGATAAATTGTAATTTAACTGCATCGAAGGAGCTAAGTAATTATTAAGACCTATAATTATAAATTGAAATGATAGAAAACTAAATCTGCTCAATATAAAAATGGGTTATGCATAATACNTGAAAGATGTGAGCAATGTTTGAAAGACATAAGATCATTTCCCACTCCTCCCTTTCCCTAGGACTTTAACAAAAAACTGGCAGAGGAAAAGAACATTTTACATCACTTGCTCCTTTCAAACATATTCTTTAGAGAACCTGAATATACAGGAATTACACTGCACATGCTTCCATGAACTTCATAGGGGCAAGTGTTCAAGGACAACTCCCACGATGAGCAAACTGTGTGATACCTGTTCCAACTGTTCAGGCGTCCATGGGTTATCACCAATAACTCGTTTAGCTGCATAAAAGCTCATTCCTGGGGGAGGTTGTGGGATTCCAGAACCTCCCCCACTGTTTGAAGAAGAACCCTGTGATGAAGATGAATTTTGGCGACTCTGGGATTCATTTAACACATATCTGGAAAGGAAATAAAACTTTAACTCTCTATAAAAAACATGTGAATTTATTTATANACACATGTATACATAAAACAGTCAATCACATGCTGTCCTTGTACAGTAGTATGATAGAACAGCGATTCTCAAACTATGGGTCACGACCCCTTTGGGGGTCAAATGACCCTTTCACAGGGACTGCCTAAGACCATCAGGAAACACAGATATTTATATTACGATTCAAAACATAAGCAAAATTACATCTATGAAGTAAAATAATTTTATGCTTGGGGTCACTACAACATGAGGAACTGTATTAAAGGGTCACAGCATTAGGAAGGTTGAGAAGCACTGTGCTAGAAGAATAACTAAAATAAAAATTTCAATATAAAGAATCTTTATTGTTCTGTTTGTTTTTTGAGACAGGGTTTCTCTGTGTTGGTTGTCCTGAAACTTGTTCCATAGACCAGGCGGATCTCAAACTCAGAGATCCACCTTCCTCTGCCTCCTGAGTACCACCACTGCCCAGCAACATTAAGAATTTTAAAGGTATCTTAATAAACAGTATCTACATCCTCAGTAAATTAATCAGAAGAACCTATCACTCAAGGCAGTTATAAATGAATTACAACACTTCATAATAGTGAGTACGAAATATCGGTACCATTTCCATATACATACTATTGTCTGGTAAGTTAGTAAAGACTCACTACATTTTGACTTTTAACTGACAAATATAGACATTAAGTTTGCTGACCCACAAGGCGTATGGTCACTAGTGTTCTATGCCCTAAACAGAGCTTTGACAGTTATTCTCCTTTCTTTGTAAGTTACATCAGAAAACTCACTGAAGCCTCTGACAAACTGCCAACATACAAGTACGTAACATTCTAAAAGTTCAAACAAAGTAAAAGGGTCAAAGAGAAAAGGTTCAAGGCCAACAAGATGGCTCAGTGGGTAAAGGCACTTACCACACAACCGGACAACCTGAGTTTGAGTCCTTAAACCCAGTAAAGGTAGAAAAAGAGAACCAACTCCACAAAATTGCCCTCTGACCTCCACGCACGCTATACCCATAGAAATATACAAATAATAATAATAATAACAATAAAGTTTTAAAATTAGGAAGTGTCAGAAAAAAGTAAGAATTTTCCCATGCATGTATGTATGTATCTATGTATGTATCTCATTATTGTTCTCTTATTTTTTAGCTTGTAGAGAGTAGAAATAAGATCTCTAATAAATTCATTTTGATCCAATTAAAACTAGTATTCCTCATAATTGAAATAAATTTTGATATAACTATTAGTTAAAAATCCCTTTGAAGAGTATAATTCTATACTGATAAATCTGATCATAATGATATTAAAATTCTCACTATAAATAAAGGAAACACTTGGAAGCTGTGGTAGTTTGAATGAGAATGTCTCCATGGGCTCATGCTTGGTTCCCAGTTATTGGCACTTCTGGGGGATTATATCCCCATAACCATAAGGTGAGAGAGTGTCACTAGGGGTGAGCCTTGAGAGTTTATATCCTTACTCCACTGCCGGTTCACTCTCTTAGCTTTGTGCCTGCTGTCAAGGCCCATCAAGCTACTAAACTGGAGGAGCTGAAGAAGAATAAACTGCAAGAGAAAGAATCATACACCCTGAGCCCTCTTGTCTCTGCACTGAAGCCAGATGATGCGTAGCTCCATTTGCCTGGCCCTCTAGGTACATATGCACTCGAGACCAGGGAAAATGGGAAGCAAACAGCACTTTAGAAAACTATCTCGGGCAGCAGGACAAAAGCAGTAGGCTAGTGGCAGACCACAATCCGGAAAGTAGGCCAGATTCCAAAGTTTGATAAAACATATCTTGACTGCAAGGGGCTGACAATCTATTAAGAAAGATGAAGATGTCAACAATTTGATAAAAACACAAAGTAGTATACAGGTGGTTCTTGGGGGTTATGAGTACACAGAAAATAGAGCAACTATATCTACGTACATTGTGGAACAATCCTCTTGTACACTGTAAGGATTTGTCACTCAAATTGGTTTAATAAAACACTGATTAGCCAGTATCTAGGCAGGAAGTATAGGTGGGGCAACCAAACTAAGAATGATAGGAAGGAGAAGGGCAGAGAAGTAGCCAGCCAGACGCAGAGGGAGCAGGAGATGAAAGTGCCATGCTAATAAAGGTACCACCACGTGGCAGAGAGTAAATAAGGAATATGGGTTAACTTAAGATGTAAGAGCTAGTTAGTAATAAGCCTGAGCTATTGGTCGATCATTTACAATTAATATAAGCCTCAGAGTGGTTATTTGGGGATAGGCGGTTGGGACAAGAAACTTATCCCATTTACATACATAGGATAAGAAATGTCTGTCAGAGACACAGAGTTGACATCAAACTAATAGGAGATATTTTCCAAAGTGACTCTGTTTTCATTTTTTCTGTGGAGAATTACCCTAAAGTGAGAACTAACTGCAATGCCTTAAAGAATAACATGACAAATATTTGTAGGGGAGTACGAACCTAATATGTAGGAGAGTATGACTAGCTAATGAGAAACCATGGTTGTAAGATGTGCTTTAAGAACTATGTTAAAAATCAGGCAGCTCTACAGCATTGCAGAGAAGTTTGAAGACATGATAGGGATAACTAAGTACAATGAGATATATATATATATATGTGTGTGTGTGTGTGTGTGTGTGTGTAACATAGACCATAGTGAAGCCCATTATTTTGCACACTAACTAAAAAAAACCGAGATAGAAAACAAAGAGGTGAGAACAAAAAACTTAATGNTAGCAGTGCAAAGAGATTTCAAGACACCAAGGAGAAAGGAAACTATGAAAAGAAAAGCTGGACGTGATTTCCTAAGAGGTGCTACAGGTGCTAGGAGACTCAATACAACATTTATTTCAGCCTGTGACAGGTGAAGTCTGAAATCACAACAGCAGCTCTACATCTGCACAGTCAATATGTAGTGGAACTGGACCTTAGCATTTAAGACTGATGCAAATCCTCAGAAATGCATCCATTCATAAGTGAGCTGAATCACTTAAAATAGCACATAATTTCCATATAGTAAACTCAGTGAAAAACATTGCTTGGCTATGTTTGTCTTTTTTAACTCACCCATAAGGCATCAGAAGGACATCTAGCATAAAGTCCAAAAGCAGCTGCACAGTCTTTGGTTTCTCAGCAAGATTAAAAGGAGAAGCTGATCTTGATGATTCAGCTGGGTATTTCATGTGGAAAAGGGTTGGTATTAAAAGATGCATTAAGCTGAAAGAAAAATCGAAGTTACTTTATAAATCAATTTTTATACATGCAAATAACAGATAGAACAAAGAACACTTAATAAAAGTTGGAAATTATATCAGGAGCTATTCATTTTTGATACCAATTATGTACAAAATCCTAATTTAGGGAGCACCCGGGAGGCAGAAGCAGGTGGATTTCTGAGTTCAAGGCCAGTCTGGTCTACAGAGCAAGTTCCAGGACAGCCGGGACTATACAGAGAAACGCTTTTTTCAAATAACAAAAAAAAAACCTCAAAGTATTAAGTGAAAATTAGTATTTAGCCAATGTGGTTCATCACTTTAAAAATCTGGGAAAATGCATAGACTTGATATTACCAAAAGGTACTTCATATTCAACTTTAGATAAAAGTAAAGTCCAAAATATNCTTTCAATAAAAATTTAATTTTAATTACTAATTTTCTTATAAACATCTTAGTCTTTTTTGTTCAGGGTTTGTGAAGCCCTAGATTTGATCCCCAGCACCATTATCAATCAATTGATTGATCAATTAGTGAGTAAATCAGAACTGGAAACATCTTTCTCATTGGCAGTTCTGAGATACAGATCTTTTCACTAAGCCCACAGACAAATGATGCCATCTAAGTCCTTCCACTTTTCCAATGCCTGTATTAATATATTATATTATATTATATTATATTATATTATATTATATTATATTAATAATACTCTATTGCCTCCAAACACTGAGAAATGTTTTATCCTTCAAACAAATGTTTTGATTAAAAATGTTCATTTTAGTTATTTAATGCATGTATGGGCATTTCGCCTACATGTATGTCTGTACAACACAAGGATAGCCAGTGCCCAGAGGCCAGAAAAGGGTGCTGGATCCCTTGGAACTGGCACCATGTGGGTGCGGGGAATTGAACCTGGGTCCCCTGGAAGAGTAGCCAATGCTCTTAACCACTGAGCCATCTCTGCAGACTCAATGAAAAAGATTTTTAACATCACATAAATTAACCACTTAAGAACAAATGACAAGAACTGAAGCAGTTATATTTAGAAAAGTGTCTTTAGTTCTATCCACTTTTCAATGTTCACATCAAGAACTTTTATAATGCTATTAATAAAATAACTAAAAGAGTAACAGAAAATTCAACTATCTATATCAATATTCAAAAGCTCAAGCCTTTCCATTTGCCAAGTGAAACCAAATGTGACCTCTGTTTGAAAGGCAGTTGTTGACTCTTGAAGATGGGAAATAGGTAAATGAGAAAACCATACCTATCCTGCTGTGGCTGAGGTTTCCCTTCCATGGCAGTAAGAAGTGTAGGGGCCAATTCACATTGTTTTTCCACAGGCAGGCGAGGATAGCCCATCTTAACATAAATTATAGTGAAATTCTAATGCAGTAAGAGAAAAGCAAGTGAGTATACAAGAAAAACTATGATTACAAGAAGTTATAACAAAAACGTTACAAGAATCCTCTCCACAGGTTTATTACAGCTTAATCAAGCACAAACTATTCAAACTGTTTGTTTTAAAGTGGGCTTTTTATACAAGAAAGGTGACTTAACCTAAAGTAGTCATATGTGCAATTACTAATACCTGGAAGAAAAAAATCATCACATCTACATTACCATCAGATCTCCTAGACTGCTGTATTAATTCTGGACACATGTTAACAAATCCCAGGCTTCCATTTCCCAGCTGGTCAGTTACTAAAACCATCTTTGGAAACTGCTGTCTGGTCCCTCACTTCAGTAACAAATCAGCAATGGACATCAGATGAGCCAGGGAAGCTGAGTGCTGCAGATGTTATCAGTAGCTCTATAATCCATGCAAAATTCACAACTGTAGCAAACCCATGACACAAATCCATATTTACACATAAGTTAAAGCTGCTTATCTGAAGGATNCATCACAAAAATGAACAGGCTTCATAAGGCCTTCTATTTGGCATAGTTATGGGCTAATCTGTAATGTATCTGTATGTCAAAAATAGCCACAACAACTCCAAAAGTTTTGTGACTCCTGATAAAACACTTTAGTAAATTGTGCCTCACTGTTAAAAATCACAAAGGGTGGGGGGATGGAATGAAGAGGAATACTTGCCAGTCTCAGGTTTACTCCACTACAGAAACATCAGAAACAGCATTACTTTATCATGTCTGGGTGCTGTAACCCTTCTCTCTATTCAGATTTGTCTCTTCTACTAAGAATCAAATCACTGCTATTCACATAAAAACAAAACTTGTTGGGCTGGGGATATAGCTCAGCAGAATGCTTGCTTTACATGCAAAAGGCCCTGGGTTTAATCCCCAGTACCATAAAAAAAAATTTTAAATTATACATATTATAGAGTACCATGTGACATCTTAATATATGTATACATTATATAATGTTTCCATTAGGTTAAACATATCCTTAAATATCATTCATTTCATTAAGGCAAACCTTGAAAAGTCTTTTTTTTCTAGATTTCTGTGAGGTGTTTTGTTGTTCCTGTGTTTTCAAGAAGAACATCCTATTATGTTGCTCAGGCTGGTCTTGAATTTCTGAGCTCAAGCAATACTCCTGCCTCTACCTAACAAGTCATTCTGAGCTCAAGCAATACTCCTGCCTCTACCTAACAAGTCCCTGGGACTACAGGTCCCACCACCACACTGGGTACCTCGAGATGTTTAATGTAAAGTATCAGATTGTTACCTATAGTCAACCTAACCAGGCAACAGCACAGCAGAAGTTCCTGTTCTCTAACTTCGGACCTATTGTAATTAACTAACTTTTTCCCAACTTCTGACAATACCTACTCTACTCTTAATTTCTATGGATTAACTTCTTCAGGTTCTGTATGAGTAAATACCTGACCGTCATTTCACCAACATTTCTTTGCCCAATGTAAACTGACATTCGTTACCATATTCCTGTAATTTTCTTTGAAACAGTATTACCTGTGAATCAGTACTCCGTGAAAAAACAGCATGTCATTTACAGAAAAAATGTTTCAGTTAGAAACTGAAACATGGTCTAAGAATGAAATTCTAAGCTTCCAATATCCATTGATGGTATCAACTAAACATTAAGAAGACTTACTGTAAATTAAAAAAAAAACATTCCAAAATAACTCTCACCGTGACAAAGGAAACTGCAGCAGGGTCCTGGTACTGAACCAATAGTGTCTCTACTGGGAGTTGTATTTTAGGGCGGCTTTTTATACGTTTGTTCAGATGGACCAGCAGTTCCATTACCTAGCGAAGACAGAAGAACTGAAGTTATCAACCATATCTTAAAAATAAATTAATTTCTTAGACATTATTTATTTTAGTGAAAAGTAGCTACCTCATTCTTTTAAGGACTATAAAGTTGGTATCTCAGAAAGGTATGTATCAGAACCAGAAACACAGTATCTGAATTTTGCAAGATACCAAGAATATAAAATATAAGATTGTACTGTTTCTAGATAATGCTTGTTCTGTCAAATCAAGGAGTACTTCTGAGAAAACGTGGTAGAAACACTGAGTTCTGGNGATTAGATGAATTTCAAGCAGATAATCAGTTTTAAGGGAACAAGAGTCTAAAAGAATATGAAGCCCAGAATGGTAAGAATTCATAAAAGTAGGGTCTGGATTATACTAGAATTTAACAAAACACTGAAGTATGTTTACTTTATCCTGAAAATCATCTGATACCACTAAAGAATTCAAGTAAAAACTGGGTGGTGGTGGCACACAACTTTAATCCCAGTACTCAGGAGGCAGAAGCAGGNGGATCTCTATGAATTCGAGGCCAGCCTGGTCTACAGAGTGAATTCTAGGATAGCCAGGGCTATGCAGAGAAACCCTGTCTGGAAAAAACAAAACAAAACAAACAAAAAAAAGATTTAAAGTCAAAAACGGCTTTAGATATAAATCCTCCTCCTCTATTAGTGGGAAAAGAACAAAAGTAGAAATTAACACATCAACAATTCCTGTGAAATGAAAGGAAAATATACAAGTTTACGATAAATGGCCTCAGTCTTACTCCAACATACTATGTACTAAGAGAGAAGAAACTCAATATTTGTTTTTAATCTCACCTAAGAAAAGACTGAATATTTTAACTATTCTGGAGGGCTGCATCTATGATATATTATTTCTGAAATCTGCACTGAAGCCTCAAAGCACACATTAGTGAAAACTACAGTTTAGGTGACTAAGTATAGTGCTGATATGAATATATTTAGACATGCCCTTTGAAAGACATATGTGCTTATTTTTGTTGGATATAAATNCAAGACTAGAAGTGTTTGATCACGAGGTTATTATGCACATGCCCAGTTTAAGCAGATTACTTCCAAGTAGTTTCTGAAATGACGAGAATTTATACTCCTGCCAGTAGAATATGAGAGCTCAAGTTGTTCCACAGCCTTGCTACTAACATCAGATATGATCAGGTATTAACTTTTTGCTATTCTA
This sequence comes from Neotoma lepida, assembly GCA_001675575.1. Classification (NCBI taxonomy): domain Eukaryota; kingdom Metazoa; phylum Chordata; class Mammalia; order Rodentia; family Cricetidae; genus Neotoma; species Neotoma lepida. Next base: position 65,716 of record LZPO01066292.1, read on the forward strand.
ATAACACTAAACAAAAAAAGTTAACTATAACAGAATACTACTTAGCAACCCTCATTTTCCTTAAAGTTAAGAAATGCACACTAATTAGTACAAAAAATCCAAAATTTTTAGTTCTCATTCACCCAATTTATCCACAAACTGAAAGCTGTTTTACATAATATCCTACTTAAGTCAAACATACACTATGAAATTGATGGTAAGGACTCAAAAATTCCACAGTCAAAGTCAACAAGCAAAATCAGTACAATAAATTCTGGTTATAAGATTTGAGTATAAAATTTTACACAGACTAGAGGCAGCTCAAAAAAAAGAAAAAGGAAAGGAAAAGAGTGGCTGCTTAATATGCACAAGGTCCTGGGTTCAGTCACCAGCATAAAAGAAAATAAAAGGCTGAAGGTGGTGGTGCACGCCTTTAATCCCAGCACTTGGGAGGCAGAGGCAGGTGGATCTCTTTGAATTCAATGACAACCTGGTCTACAGAGCTAGTTCCAGCACAGCCAGTAGCCAGGGCTACACAGAGAAACCCTCTCTCAAAAGAGAGAGAGCGAGAGAGAGAGAGAGAGAGGGGTGGATGCATGGTTAAGACTATGGTATAAATGAGTTCTATTTAAAAATCTTTCATGAGTCTTATTTTATATAGTTATTAAAGAGGAAAAATGCATTCTAAATTTGTGCTCAGTATCTATACATTTTATTAACAATGTTATTCAAATGACAATTATTACACTGGTCTATAATTTACAAGGCCTAACAGTGCATGATTACATTCTATGAAAGTAGATTCCTATCAAAAATACACTGTCTAAAACTCAAAATAAAAGACAAGAAAAGTTCTATTACTNCCTTCAGAGTCATTTTTAACCCCTATTGACTGACTTTGGATGAACTAAATTTACTCTCACAAATACAGTAAAAAAAATTAACATACGCAGCCATTACATAGAAGCAGTACCTGGCAGAAACCAGCTTAATTACTCATCTATTAAGTCCCTATTTATAAAGTACATTGTTAGTCATGTGACATAAGGCAAATTACTTACCTTCTCTGAGTTCCAGTCTTTTCATCTATAAAATAGGAATAATTAGAGCACCTATACCTTACGGAATTGTTAAACTGAGACACTGTCCAATAATTTTGGCTATTACTATTAATTTCATGATCACTAGTCCTATTTGTAAGACTCAAATGATAATACTTCAAAGGCAAGCAACAAGGTTAAATGAAAAGATATGTCAAAGAGTAGCACGATGTTCAAGTATACCAGCTTTAATATCATTTCCTTTCTCCCAGAAGTTTAAGTTTGCTTAACAGCAAATCACTTTGCCAATAAATATATATATAACATACTATAATTACTAATAAAATGTTAACTTTGTACAACAAAATGCATCAAGCCAAAATACTAAGCAAGAAAACTACAACTGAAGAAAATCGTAATCCATGACTATCAATACACAAGACTAGAAGACAGATTCTCAAGACATAACTGTACAGTGTTACCAGCAAACAGCCTCAGGACATACTGAGCTCCACATTCCACAAACAATATATATTTTTTTAATCTTATGAAGGACTTTTCTCAGAAGCACAGAATATACTTTAGGATTGGACACGTGACTCAGTGGTAGAACACAGGCTTCTCATGCACAAAAGCCTGGGTGGTAGCCATCCAAAGCATGACCAAAGAAAAATCTAAACAGAACTGTCAGATTCAGTCCAGAATGAAATAAAACAAGGGAAATTTTGAATCAAATACCTCAAAATTAAAAACAATGTT
>LZPO01066292.1:83259-97834 GCA_001675575.1 Neotoma lepida
ACCAAAATGCACTGTGCTGTAAGAAATGGAGGAAAACTGAAAGGGTATACAATAAACATGGGTCACAATAAAACTGAGGTTTCTTCATCCAATAATTAGTATCTGAAATGTTCCACAATCCAAAACTATTGAGTTACAAGTAGAAAATTCCACACTTGACCTAACACAGATCATAGTAAAAATACAAGTATATTAAGCCTGTTATATATAATTACCTGCAGTCGGTGTGTATAAAGTAAATGGAAGACATAAAGAAATTTTGTGTTTAGATCTGAGTCTCATCCATAAGCTACCACATTATAAATACATGTTTTTTTTTTCAATCTAAAGACAAAAATCAGAAATCCATTCTGGTCCTAAGCCTTTCAGATAAGAGTTACTTCAATTTATACTAACAGGATGTCAATTATCCCCCAAACTGCAGAAAATCTTATCCAATAGCAATTCAAAAGGTATTTTAAAGAATACTAAATAAAAGGCCGATTCTACCATTTCTACAAAGGACTAAGATTTGCAAAGGATGACCTTAAAGTTAAAAAAAAAGATAGAAAATTGCCAAAAACAGTTTATATGACAAGATTTGGAACCTTGCCAAAAACAACAATAATTATAAGTATAATGTGGTACAAAAATAGACCAGTTGGAAAATACAGAAAATCCTTAAGAGATAGACATGTATAAGTCACCTGCTTTAAAACAANGTTATGAATAAAATGAGTAGGTAAAGAATTGTGATTTCAGTAAACTGCACTAAATCAACTGCATTGTAACAGGGAAAACAAAATGTAACTCCTACCTCATCACACCAAACATGAAAGAAGATAAATTTCTGGTGAATCATAAATCTAAATATGATAGTCAGTGATGGAGTAGGTGCTTGGCATGGACTGAACAAGACCTTGGGTTCCATCCTTGACACCACTCCCAAAATCTCTAAATATGAAAGATGAAACAATACAATTTCTAGGGGGAAGAAAGAAAATATTCTCATTAAAGCAGAAAATGAGAGCCTTAACTCAGGAAGCTATTCAGTAGAGGAATATGGGAAATAATACAGAATCCCAGTATCACAGAGCAGAGTTTCGTGACATAAATGTGGATTTGAAAACAACTAGTCCGGAAGGAAATTATCATTATCTCACAAAATGTAAAATCTACAGCAAATATCATATTATATACAAAACCTGGACAACACAAAAAGTACACACTATTACTACTTCTAACCAAACTGAAGGTTCATGAAAATGCAGCATAAAAAAACCAGGAAATTTTTTTAACTGCCAGTATTTCATAGCTTATATAGTACCTACGAGAAGAGTATGTGGAACAAGAAAGTTCATGCTGCACACACGGTCAGAGTAAAGAAGCCCAATGATAGACCTGAGAGCAAAGAGTCAGAAAAGGAAGTATCAAAACGTGTACAACAGCAATAAAAACCNCAGGTACTGTCCTGGCTGGTGTTGTGTGTCAACCTGACATAAGGTGGAGTCATCACCGAGGAAGGAGCCTCAGTTGAGGAAAGGCCTGCATGAAATCCAGCTGGAAGGCATTTTCTCATTTAGTGATCAATGGAAGAGGGCCCAGCCCATGGTGGGTGGTGCCATCCCTGTGCTGCTGGTCCTGGATTCTGTAAGAAAGCTGGCTGAGCAGACCATAGGAAGCAAGCCAGTAAGCAGCACCCTCCATGGCCTCTGCATCAGCTCCTGCCTCCAGGGTCCTTCCCTGTTTGAGTTACTGTCCTGACTTCCTTCAGTGATGAACAGCAATATGGAAGGAAGTATAAGTCAAATAAACCCTTTCCTCCCCAACTGGCTTTTTGGTCATGGTGTTTCTTCACAACAACAGAAACCCTAACTAAGACAGGTACCTAGAAATGAATCTAACAAAATATTTCAAAATTCTTTATTGAACTATAACTTAACTCTAAAGACTAGAAGAATAAACATACTAGAAATATTCCAATTTCTGTATCAGATGGAACAGGTTAGTTGATTCTGTGATCAAAACGCCCAAGTTTCCACAACTTAAAGAAAATGACATTAACTTTCCACAATACTAGTCAAAGCTCAGTAGGGAGGCTCTGCTCAGCAGTCACCTGGTAAGGCCAACTGCAGCTGAAACACTGCTGCCTGGCTGCCTATCCTCAACCCTCTGCTCAACAAACAGGTTAAACTAATCTCATGCCTTATATGCACACCATGTCATGTCCCTAACCAAAAGGCCACCAAGCACCAAAATGTCTTTTGTTCCCAGAAGAGAGAGCCAAAAATATCTGGTAAACAGTAAAAATGTCTATAAATAAATTCAATATTGTAAAAATAGTAGGATATTCCACAACCAAATATTCTCTATAGACAAGAGTTCTTCATGAAAGTTGAAAAGATAATTATAAAATTCAGGTGGAATACGAAGAAAAAAATATGGAATATCAAACAGCCAAAAATTTCCACAAAAGTGAACAGCCCTACTAGATTTTAAGACTTATAAAGTTACTGTAATTAAGAGTATGTACAATAAAAGTATTTACAAAGGGACAAATCAACAGATTGAAATAGGAATACAGCAGACAACCAGAAATACATGAACTATCATAAAAATCACTTCCAGGTAAATTAATAACATGGATAAAATCAAGGTGTTTTAAGCTTTAAATGAAAATATGAAAATGAAAAATTGAAACAGCACACTCTCAAGTACAAAGTATAAAATACAAACAAGATATTAAAAAATATTAGTTNTATAAAGTAAAAAGGGGAAGAGGAGTAAGTTATAAGTAGCTAGTATGTTTTTAACTAAAAAAGAATTGAATATAAATACTTTAGAGAACTAAGCAGCGTTTGGTGACTCATAATCTGAGGACTCCAGAGAGCTGCCACAAGCCTGAGGCCAGTGTAGGGAGTTACAAACCAGCCTGAGCTAGAGTAATATGCTGTCCCAAAGGCCAAAGAAGGAAAAAAGAAAAAGGCAGGAAGGCAGATAACTCTTCCTTTGTATAGCACTAAGCACAAGGACATATGCATAAAACCATTCATAGCTACAGGGCTAGTAAGAGTAAAAAAAAAAAAATGAAACCTAAACATCAGTCAACGGATGAATGGATTAAATGTAATAGGGTCACACTGTGGCAAAAACAAGTAAGAGTCATAGTTACATCAAGAACAGTACTGTTTAAAATTCTTAAGATCCAAAACAAGTCAGAAAGAAAGGCATGTACAACAGGGTCCTTGTACTTATAGAAAGTTTCTATATGCAGTATGCATACTGTTTATGATAGAAGCACCACCGAACGAATGACCATGTCTAGAAGAGTAGGGAAAAGAAGAAATATAAAAAGGGGAAAGGAAAGAGCAGTAACAGGGGATTTGAATTATCTCTGCAATATTTTTTTAAAGGATCTGTAGTAAAAAAAAAATATCAAAACTTTATGATAGGAGAGACATGAGTCAATAGATAGGGGTAAAAGCAGTGTGGTAGAGCATTCGTCTAGCATGNACTCAGGGTCCCAAGCCTAACAACCCCTGCAACAAACACAGTCAAACTCAAATCTTCATAATTTCTTCATAATATTCTTTTGTTCTTACTTGAACTATTTTTGTTTTAAAGATACTACATATACACCAAAATTCTGTTTATAAATGTATTTAAGGGGGAAGAAAATATATCAATGATGTTTCTTTGTATTTTCAAATATTCTTCAATAAATAAATTTCTTTTTTATCTGAAAAGAATACAGAGCAATTTAAAAAAAAGAATTCATGTTTAAGGAATTTTAGGATAAGGAAAGAATTTTAATCACAGAACTTTTAAAGAATCCTAAATGTAGAATATAAAATAAGAGTATTTGGTTTAAGAAAAAGTACCAAAACCTTAAGAATAATCTTAAAGGCCCAAAGAAAACCAGCTCAGCTCATGCCAACTATTATATCCACGTAAGAAAAAAATGTAAAGATATTTTTCTAACTCCACATTAACTTGTGGAGAAAACACAAAAAAGAATGGGAAAAGGAGACCTCAGGACAGCCTTCTTGTTACAGCACTCCTCAGAGTATGAGGGAAAAGGGGGAGAAAGTATACTGCCTGCCATTTTTTTAACTCTATTAATTACTTCACGAGCATAAATGACTTTTTGTAAACCAGAAAAAGAAAACAGTTATTTCAGTTTGTTTGTTTTTATATAACTGTCTAACAAAGACATCAGGTTTTATGAATATGAAAGTAAATTCAGAATATAATGGGGGCCGGAATGTAGCTTAATAGTAGAGCACCTGCTAGCATGTGTAAAAACTAAGTTCAATACTCAGCACAGAAAAATAAAAGCTTAAAAAAAAAATGAGGTTAGGGATCTTAAGTAGAAGCTGAAAATATCTAGATCATGTCCCTTCATGTAACAAATCAATTAATAATCTAAAGCTACATGGTTTTTTTTAATTAACTGCTTAATTACCACAAAAATATGCCAGATTGTAAGAGAATAATTCACAAATATTCTTCCCAACAGTAGTTATTCTTTTTATTTTTATATGTAAGATGACCATGGTCTTTTGGGTCTCAGAAAAACATGATGCAATACAGATAAAAAATTAAAACTGGAACTCATGACCTAACTGGCTTGCCAAAGGTCACTGAACGAGACACAGAAGTTGAACCCAAAGAGATCTCTATCCTCTGAGTATACAGTAAAATATACTATCTCCCTCCAGAGCACTATCCACGTAGGTAAAAGTGCTCCAATTTATAAAAGAGATGAAAATATCTACAAAAGCTATGTTGATCAAGATACTTACAAAGTTAGTGACAGTTCATCTCCAATCACAATGCTCCTTCCAATATGCTAAATTATAGTTTTGTTTCAGTAGAGAAAAAAAGACAGCAAAGATACTAAATCCTATGAGACAATTGTAGACAGCATAATTTGTACCTTGACCACAGGTGGTGTCAAATATATCAGGGTAGGTCTCTGATGCAACTTTCCTCAGGCATTCAGAATTGGGATTCAAGAACCAAGCTTCACCTGACTGGCTGAAACTAGAAATATAAACTAGCAGATATGATACAGGTATCTTGAGCCTACCTTAGTGACTACAAAATCAGAGGAAGCNGGGCTGAAGAAAGGAGGGCATGAAGGCACAGAAAAGCTGGAAGAAGATCTGAACGATTTCTAGCCTGCAATTCCAGAACTCTCTTGAAGTCTCTCTCAATTCCTTAAGTATTCTGATTCACTGTAAGTGCCATCATGGCTTAAGTCAGCTTACAACCTATCCAAATATAAATGAAGATCTCAAACAAGAAAACAAAAACGTACCTCCTTAAAGTACATTTAGAAAACAAAATGCTCCCAATGCCATGTCAAATCAAAAAGGGAGTCAGTCCTTCCTAGGAGTAGGCCAATCTACCCACAATGAACATTCTCACCTATGTTTGCTATCATTCCCGAAAAGCCATCCAAATTCCAATTGTTTCTTGCATATACCATAAATTCTCTCAGCCCAACTATTTTGAGACATCCCTGCTCTAGTCCAGACTGTCCTCAAACTCCACTTCTCCTCCTTCCACCTCCCAAGTACTAGAATCAAGGTGTATGCCATCACATCCAGTTTTTCCCAGTCCATTCTTTTCGCCAAGCAAGTCAATCAATACAGTATACAAATACACCAAATACACCAAACCTCTCCTCTGTCTACACACATCTCAATCCATCCCACTTGAGGCCCAGCTCAAATACTACATACTATTTACAAACATACCACTTCCATCCTGGTCCTGTGGGCTCCCTACAGGCCTTTTCTGGGTAGAATACAAAGTACAAAGACCTGGAAAAATCAGGGGGCATGAGAAGGAGCCTGTGACNTAAAGTTTACCTTTATCAGGTGTAATCCTACTTAACACATGCACATGAGAAACCATCCTATGATCACATTTAAGTGCCTTAACAACCTTATGATGCGTAACAAAATCATCTATATGGTTATGGCAAAGAAAACTGCAACTCTCTCTTGAGTAGCCCATGCCTATATTTAGATCTATCTTATATTTTCCCTGAGTACCTATTAATCCCCATTGTTAAATCTATGTTAAAATCTCTTCTTAATGAACGAAATTCTCTTCTGTGGCCAAGTCAAAACTCCCAGCTTCTCCTGAATGCGACTACAGGAGACATCCTGGAGCTGTCTCAGCTCCTCAACAACCTCCCCCGACCCATCCCGCCCCTTACATTTTCTATACTTCTTCTAATGATCATCATCGTCTGCTACATATTATGTAACTGCCCAGTCCTCCCTTCCTAAACCAGATTTGATGGGATTCCACCCTACTGCACACTCATTGTCTCCATCTTCTTCCAGCTGAAGCTCAGAACCTATTACTGAGTCTCTTATCCCAATACTAAACTCAGTTCCTTTCAGAAAGTAGATGCTCAAATACTGGTTGAATGCAGAGAAAGGAAATTTTTTATGTATCATAAAATCTATTTAGAAGTTTGTGCATCTGCATCTAACAACTGTAATAGGAAAAGAGGGTCAGTTGGAAAAGAGACATATTTTTAATACCATGACAAGAAAGGAAGATTCCTCATTGCGGGGCAAAGCTATCCTGATCCAAATCAGGGGAGTTACAGCAGTTTCTACAGCAAAAGGAGAAAAGGAAAAAGAGGGAAATGATAAGGGGACCAGTGAAATCACAAAAAATCAAATGCTCCAAAGACAAGGCTGCCCTGTGACTTATCACATCTTCAATAATTTATTCCAGGAATGTTTGGGGGTAAAGAGAACAGTGAGTGTACAACAGATAGATAGGTAGGTGGATCTCATGTCAAGCTGAAATNGGCAGAACCAAAGCAGCATTTCCAGAAATGGGAACCTACAAGCTAAGAAAAAATGGAAGAACTAAGTTATATACAACTGGAAGNGGACAATCTAGAGGTGCAGAGCAGAGACTGAGCATCTTCAAACACTAAAAACCACTTTGATTAGTTTAAGGCTAAAACTGAAAAATAAGGAAGACCTGGCTGGCATCTAGATTGTTCTGTCTTATAAATCTAACTAATACTACCCCTGAAAGTCCACTTCACCTGTTGATTCCTAAATACTATTCTAAGTTATTAACTGTCAATCTAATACATGTAAGACTCAAATAAGGATGGCAGGACTTTTCTTTAGAAAATAATGGCTAGAAATCAGAACTCCTATCTTCATCCCTAAGATTTTAAAATAGAAATTTGCCCCTACTCCAGCCTTTTTTAAAGGAACTCAAATAAATGCAAATGTACTTTTTAAAAGCAAATGCTGAGCAGTCCAGTAGTATGCATAAGTACAGTATATTGGAAGTAAGGAAATGATTCAATCCCAGAAAGAAACAATCAGCATGGTTTCTGCAAAAGCTGCCTTCCTCCAGCTGGGGCAGCCCAGGAGAACCTTCATGACCCTGGGTCCTCACCTATGCCGCACTCCTAGTACTCCTCCTGCCCTTCAGAAGTAAGGCAATCAAAGCATGTTTGTCCCTCTGTCCTCAGGGCCAAGACAAATATCCAATGAAGAAAGTCCTTGTTATATAGTTTTTCCTCTAAATTGAAACATTCCCTGGGGGGGGGGGGGGGNTAAGGATCATAAGACTCAGGAAGCTAATGAAACTTTGGAGGCTCAGAAAGCCCAAAAAGTTATGATACAGAGGCTCCTCCCCCAGTTTCATAAGCTGTAAACAACTACAGAAAAAGGGAGAGTCATCCACGCAGCTGCCTGCCCAAGTCCATCAGGGAGCCCTAGGAATTCAACTCTCATGAACTGTCACCCACGCTGAGGTGGGGCTTTGTAGTCCAGCACGTGCCTTTGAGTCAGGTATTCTCTCCTGTAAGTAACCACTCACCCAGGCTCCTTTAAGTAGCCCAAATAAATTCCTTGCTTCACCAAGCTAAATTTGGGTAGAATCACTTCTTTGGTTAGTCATTGATACATTTTTTGGGGGGATGAATAGATATTTTCACATTCCTCAGAAAAAGTCAACAATCTTTTCATCTACAAAGACTAGTATCAAATTCCTTAAGCAAGGTGAAGTTAGGTCTATTTCTTGGTAACTGTGAAATCCTAGCCTTCTGTATAAGATGCCAAACTACTTTAAAGTCCCTATCAACTCAATATAGTCCATAAAAAGGCTTCCCTCTTCCTGATCACCTCAGCTCCCCACCAAGATTATTTACTTACTGCCTTCAACTCCTCACCCCTTCACACATGCACATGGGAAAGCAAAGAAATCAGGGGGGTAGTTTGACAGAGTTGGACCAGATGATATGAGCAGACTCCTCATCAATTCCTAAGATGCAGTGAGTAAGTGTCAGTGTCAGGCTCCTAACACATACACACTCTTAGGTTCACACACACTCCCACCTCTCAAAAGGGCCTCTCTCCTCTGAGCCAGCAGCTGGCAGGCAGCCAGTTAGAAATTAATTTTAGTAACTTAATGAGCAGAAGGATTACTTTGGCTTATGAAAGCCAATTTGGAGGAGATACTACGTAAGAATTTAGGTTGCATAATAGTCCAATGTAGGATAGTTAGTGAATATCCACCAAAACAATTAATTACTTGGAAGAAAAATGCTCATTTAGATGTGAAAAACTCTGAAGTGTTCTGTTTTGTTTACTGAAGCAGAATCTCACACTACAACCCCAGCTGGTCTGGAGTCACCATGTAGTCCAGGAGGGCCTCAAAGTTATNGTGATCCTCCTGTGTCTGCCTCCTGAGTACAGGGATTACAGGCATGCTCCACCGCGCCTACCTAAAAAGACACAATTTAAATCCCAGAATGTGTGTTTTGACCTGCTCGTCTTCGGTATACCACAAAAGCATTAATACATTTCTCACAGTTCCCAAAGTAGTTAAAGAATCTAGGGTGGAATAAGTAATGCCCTCATTGTTCTACCAAACAATTCTTCCATCCTCCCAAGTCTCCATTTCTCCACACACCTGGGCGGGAGGGGATGAGGAACAGCAAAAATAAACCAATATTTACTCTGAAGTTGAACTCCAGTCTATAAAATATTCCAGCCCCCAAAATTCCACTTAAATGAATTAAGCATCATATACTGTAATCAGCAGAATATATACTAAAAAGTTATAAAATAATAATTAAATTAGTCTAAGAGTAAGAGTAGAAGATAACATACAATACACTTTTAGACTGATGTTACTAGACCCTAAGTCGTCACTGGATATTGCATTATGATATATGAAAATTACAATTTGAATTTATGGAGTTTCAAAGAACTATCCAGTATCATTGAAGAGCAAAACTGGAATCACATTCTGTATAATAAACATAGAATAAAACAGCTTTAAAAAATTACAGTGCATATCAAAGTAGCAGAATCAAGAATAATCAATCACCATGAAGATGCCTCCTACATTACCTCTTTCAGAAGTAAAACAATTCTATAATAATGTTNCTGAAACTGTAAAATGCTTTGGTATAACAGATAATATTATTTGTAAACTATCATCCATTGTTTCTGCCTGTGCACACTGCTAGGTAATATCTTCAAACTTCAGCTTTTTCTTCTTTCTTGCTAATTTTTTTATATTTATCACCACAGAGAATAGAAACAGGCAATACAAACTAACATGAACTTGACTGGTTCTGTCAGGTAACTAGGAAAGGAAAAAGGGAAAAAAGTGAAGCTCTTGGGGAAATTGCTACCTAAAAATCTATGCATTTTTAAATGCTGCTATAAAAATGCACATATCCTCAGGAACTAAATCTACTAACCTCTACAATCAATGTGATACATGGTTTATCCAATCTTGACAAAAATCCTCTGGATCACCAATGGTATGTTCATCCACTCGTACATATGCAATTGTATAAAGAATCTATTATTTAGAACACCAAAAAAAATACAATTAAAGACTTGAACACATAGCTACCATTTTAAGAAAAATAAGCACTTTTCATTTCTTGCTAACATCTTTGATGCCCTCCTCTGTGAATCAGAATAAGGAAAAATACAGTGGTTATCAAATTTGGGAAAGAAGAGCATTCCATAAGCAGAATATGAGCCTATATAAAGCTTCAAAAGATAACACTGATAATAACTGACTACAGATTTAAAAACTCCAGTACCAATACAACATGTATTTTATCATGTAAGTATGTGTATATCATAAACATATTAAAATCCTGTATTAAAGTTAAAGGAAGTANCTCAGTTACACAGTACTTTTATAAGAAGAATGATAGGCAGTATGATAACTGAGAAATATAAATGCTTAAGTACTTAGGATGCTGAAGCAGGAGGATCAAGAGTTTGAAGTTAGCATGGACTACACAGTGAGACTGTTTGAAAAACTCGGGGGGNAAAGGTTAATATGGATAACTCTAGTAACCCATGNCTTTTCCCAGCACTCCTCCTCTCCTTGAATCATGTCTTCTCAACCCTCCCTACATACTCACAGGCTCCAAAGAGCTGGCTTTGGAACANCCTGTCCATCCACATGATCCCATCATCATCCCCACCTCTTCAAAGCTTTGGAATCAAAGTTCCCACACACATGCAACCCATGTGCCAAATACTACCANGTTTTTAACATGCATCATGCATCATCTCTTCCCATTCTTAGAATCCTGTTAGTTGGTTTTGTTCTGATCCCATTTTACAAATGAGAAAAGCAAGGCCCAAAGGTAGGCAGTTTTGTGATCAAGGACACATTAACCAAAAAATGATAAAGCAAAGAATTTGAAACCAGCTTTGAGGCACTGACCAACACTCAAATCATTCTCCTTGAACTATTCAAAAGATGCCTCAGTCATCCATTCACTTATTTGTTGAATACAATCTTGGTTTTATTTTTCTCCATTTCCAATTCTGAGTCTGCCTAAAAGCTCCTCTCTGTCCTATTTCTCTGCCCTCAAGTCTTCAGTTAGATTCTTGGAATCATCCCTAACTCTTCCCCCTCTTTAATAATCCCCATCTATACAATAAGAACGCAANCATTTCTATATATTTTAGGGCTTCAACATTAATATTATCTCCTTGCCAAACAACTCCATTTCCACTGTCTCGATTCAGACCCAACATTTCTTTAGCCATTGTGATCCCCTCTAATGAGTCTTGTGCTCTTGATCTCTGGGTTCTTACAATCAATTTCACCACTGTCATCTGCTATCCTTTTAAAACAGATCTTCTCGTGTTGTAGAACACCCCTTTAGGAGACTCTGCTGGTCCTCTACTTATCTACAGAACAAAGTTCAAACTCTATATGTTGGCATTTCTATACCTTGGCCCATCCTATCTTCCCAATGTTATCTGTTCTTGTCTTCCCCCATACCAAAATAGTAAATTTAGAGACCTTAGCTGTTCACACAGAGCATTTTCACATATAACAATTGTAACAACACCATGAGTATTTCTTGTCATCACCCCATTTTATGAGAAAGAAAAAAAAAAACTCAGGAAAGTAGTTTATTCTATATCCCAAATCATAAAGGCACTATAGAGCAAGTCTCAGACTACCAAATTTATTTCCTTTCCTAGTTCTTCACACAGCCACAGTAAAAATATCTTCACTCCTCTCATATGATTTACTTAGACTTTTCTTAAAATGAATAATTATTATTCTACTTCCATGTCTCAAATTAAGCTCTTATTCCTTAGATCCTAGATGCTATACTCATTCCTTGAGAGCATTTTCCATACCATGCTTCATATTAGCTATTTANATTGACATATAAATCTGTGACAAATTACAAGCATTCTGAAGACAAGGCCATAAATTACTTGCTCTATCTTAAAAGTCTGATTACTGAATTGGAAAATATGTGGGTAAAACATGCCATACAAGATAGCAAGCATCAGAGTCTTGGCCAGGACTGAAAGGAGGAATCAACAACCGGATCAAACCATCTAAGCACACTGGCAACACCTACAGTTTTAACATCTATCCTCTGAACAAGGCCAGTATCCCAGTCAACTATTGGCTTTGGCCTTTACTAAAATTATTGTTTGCTGAAAGCATAATTCAAGAAGAATAAGGTAAAAATAAAATTTGGAATAGAATGAGAAAGAGACAAATCCTGTTGTTATTTTCCATTTAACATCCTATTTAAGTAACTAAAATTTAATGATACAGGCTTGACAGCCTTTCTACAAAGATCAGCTCTGCAGTCTACATGCCTGTCATTACAGTGATCAACTTTGAAGAACTATTCCAGTTTCCCAAATAATTGTTGAAGTACACAGCTACCTACCAGCTTGCCATATATCATCTTCTCAAAGAGGCACTCTCCAAAGATTGCTGGAATATTGATTATCTGACAACCTATACCACTAAGGTTTCACACAGCTATGGCTAATGATCAAATTGAACAGTGGAAGCTTCAAGATTATATGCTGCTTCTTCAAGAGTTGTCCGTAACCCAACAAAAGATCAGGTTTGAATGCCACCTTACAGTTATAAAGTCAAGAACAGGAAACCACTAAGCAGCTGGCCAAAACTCTTGGATCCATCCTTTCCTCCTTCTGTCAGAAGACCTCTCCCAGCTACTGAAACACAGCTACAGTGCCAGCATTTCCATGAACCAATAAAGGATAATGTTAGAATAAAAATTAGCTGTCTGCCCTCTATTGAATTTCATTCCATTTGCAAATATGAGCCTAAATACAAAGAAAACCAGACTATGAACATAATTACAAACTAGCTTTAAGAAACACTTGTAACAATATAAATTAATCTCTTTTTCTGCATACTATCCAAAAGTCTAGTACATTCTGTTCATCAACAGCAAAACACTGCCACAGGGCTGGGAGTTTATTCAGTAGTAGAACCCTTCCCCAGCATACCCACACTGGTTTTGATCCCTATANAAGAGAATAAAAGAAAAAATTAAAAAATATAACTACTTCCTTCTATAACTGTAGAGAAGTTAACATCTGACAGAGCAGAACTGACATAATTTTTTAAGTCAAAGAATCTAAGTTCAAGCCCTAACTATGCCCTAGGATAACTTCACCATTTGGTTGACAGCACCAAATTCAGTTATTCTGAGGAGTCAGTAAGTACACATACTCTCAAAAAACATTAGTTTTACTATTATTCTTTTATAACCACCTGATTCAAAGTAAATATTACATAAGATTTATATTTTTAAAAAGGACATAAATTCTAACAAAAGTGAAGATTATCTTGCCTTCCTACCTTTTGCTCACTTACACGGTCAAGGGCATATCATTCAATCAATCCCTCAAAGGCTCGGCATGGTAGTGCATGCCTGTAATCTTAGCAGAAGGATCCAACAGTTTGAGGCTAGCCTGGGTTATATACCCAGACTCTGTCTCAAGGGAAGGGAGAGGANGAAGGGAAATAGGAATGAGATGTAGAGATAAGCCAATTTTGCTGCTCAGGAGCAATATATATCGTGGCAACGTAATTTAAGTGGTTACGTATATGAAAGATGGAGGACTTAATGCCACTGAACAGTATACCACCAAAAGTAGAATCTAGGTGGTGAGTATATAAATATTCACTTTCAGTTTTTCTCTATGTTGAGTTTCGTAATTAAATAGTAGGGTAAAAAACAATGCTGCCACCCAGAGAAATGCTTCTATTATCATCTACTATGCAGAAATGATAGTAAGCCAGACACAGTGGTAACAGCCTATAGTTAGTTGTAGCACACAGGAAGCTAAGNCAGGAGGACTAGTGGAGCCCAGAGACCAGCATGTGTAACATAACAAGACCAATCTCAAAAACAGTAAACTACTACCAAATGTTCAGATAATTCATTCCTTTTTCTTGGAATCCTCAAGGCACCTTTACCATTCATCTCCTCTTATTACAGCCATTCTGAAACAAAAAAGTGCTTCAGTGTTGAGTGTGTGTGTGTGTGTGTGTGTGTGTGTGTGTGTGTGTGTGTGTAAAACAATGTTTTGCTATATACCTCAGACTGGACTGGGCTCAAACTGGAGCTCCTCTTGCTTCAGCTTTATAAATGCTTGGGATTACCAAAATATGCCACCATGTCAAGATCCTCATTTGAAATTTCTTAACCAGCATTTATGTATATGGTCTTAAATTATTCTAAGGTACAAATGCCAAGTCTTTAATCTCTCCTGAAGAAAAACAGAAGCTAAATCAACAGATTTCTTTGATAATTTGACCAAAGAAAACAGAACAGCTAGAATTGAACTATCTGTTCCTAACTTTAACATTTGCTGCTAATGCCAATAAATCTCTTAACCAGAAATACTATCAGCATCTTAAATGGTACCTGATATACAAGTACGAACCACAGATACACAAACACACGAACCACTTCAAAATACTATCTAATTCTTTATCTCATTTTCTTTCCCATTCCTACCAGTAACTGAGACTTTAATGTACTTAGTGTTATAACAGAAACCCAAATACCATGAGGCATGTCAACTTTAAAATATATATATTTTATATATATAAAATCAGACCACCTGACATTCCCTAGTATATAGAAATAATTACTGACAATAATATGGAGAAGTGGAACCCATTATGTAATGTTGGTGGGAATGTAAAATGGCATGGCCACTGGCAAAAGGACAAATGGCAGGCTGGGGGC
>LZPO01066292.1:117435-131787 GCA_001675575.1 Neotoma lepida
ACCAAATTTGACATTGGGGCCTGCAGGGGGCCCCCTAAGGCCTTTCCCAATGTCAAGAGGTTACCTTGCCTGTCCCTTGTTGATCTGCATTTGTTCGTCTAATGTACTCCAGAAGGCTGGGGCCTTCTGTTTAGATTATCTTTAGAAAAATCATTGTTTCCAGGAATGCCTTGCCTACAATCCTTTGTCANATTACCTTTCTTACCGCAATTAAAACATCTGACATTTTGACTTTTCTTAAAACTTTTAGTAATTATTTCTCCTATTAGATTAGCATCATAAATGTGAGATCCAATATCAGCCATATTTCTAATCCATTCATCTATTGGTATCGATCTTGTCTTTAAAGGCCTAATGACCGACCCTTTTGCATTCTGAATTAGCATTTTCAAAATCAAAGATTTGATTAATATTTGTCTGACTTCTGGATCTGATACTATTCTATTTACAGCTAAAGTAAATCTTTGTAAAAAAAAAAAATCCGTGAAGGCTTCTTTTGGGCCTTGTATAATTTTAGCAAATAACTCAAATTCTTCAACCTTGTTCCAAGCATTCAAAGCCGCTAAATGACATAGATCCAATGCATGNTCATCAAAAATCAATATGCCTTTGCAATTCAGCATATTGGCCTTCATAAAGTAACTGATCTTGAGAAATAGCAATATCTCTAGCCTTATTTCATTGTTCTGTGGCCCCAGCTTCCTCTGGCCATCATGTTTTCCATTGTAACTGAGGACCAGCTTCCAATATTGTTGTTACTAAATCTTTCCAGTTTTGGGGGATAATTCTGATTTGCCCAGGAATTTAATACTGCTTCACATAGGGTGGATGCATACCTCAAATTTAATATTTCTATAGGATTCCATTTAGCTTCCTGGTAACCTTGGGGGTGTCTATCATCTCCAGGTCACTCTGGTATAGTAACTGGATAAACTAAGGTTGGTTTTCTAATAGTCTTGGGCCATTCCTCTTCAGTTCCACAATGGGGTGGCGTGGTAGGTTCCTTTCTAAATTCCTCTATCTGTGTATGAGTATTTTTCTTAGTTTCATTAATAAGTCTTTCTAAGGCTTATATCTTATCAGTCAACTTTTTATATTTGGCGCAATTATCAGACCAATTTTTATATTTGGCACAAGAAACCTCTGTGGCTATTAAGGATGAAATATGAATTACGAGACTGATAATAATTACAATCAGCATTATGTCAATCTCAGCTAAGTTATTTATCCCTCATTTATTGCTTCCATTTGCAAGCCATCCATAGTAGCAATATACAGGGTCCTGCAATGTCATATTTCCCGTCCTTAATGCGGGAAAGATTTTTCTTTTTAATATTACTTAACTCTCTCATTAAGGACTTCCCAGGTGTCTCACCAAATCTGCTGACTTTCCAGTTTGTCCACAGCATTGGTGGCAGAAGCACATGGGAACACAGTGTCCCGTGTGCACGTGTGGAGGAGTGGAGGTGGCAGAAGCCACAGTGACAGCTGGTGTGACCTTGTGCCATGCANTGGAGTGGCAATTGTTGTTTTCATTGAAATTTATATTTTATGATTTTACCAATAAAGACTCAGGAGTTAGAGGCTGGAATGAAAACCTGCTAGCTCAGAGAGTTTGAGGAACAACTAGCTGACCTTCCTTCTTCCCTAGCATCTCAGAAAGAGAGCTCTTTTTGTGCTCTTCCAAACCAAAAGGGACCAGCAAACTCTAAGTCCCTCCCTTCTATTTCCTGTGCATTTCTCTGTCTGTCTTCCTGACACCCTCTTTATTCTCTATGGCTACTTCCTGTGTACTAGTTCTGGCTCTGCCTCTTAACCTCAGGTTTTTATTTAATTAGCACAATCTCAGGGTTCACAGTGTGATCAAATATCCACAACACTAACTAGGTTGTTTATTTGTTTGTCTTTTATGGATGTGACCATATTGTCTGCAAAAAGAGATAATTTTCTTTCATTGTTGGCTATTATATCCTTTTTTATTTTTTTCTCTTATTTTATTGCTCTGGCTAAGAATGTAAGGATGATACTGATAAGAATGGAGAGAGAAGACACCTTGTCTTGGTTAGGGTTTTATAGCTGTGAAGAGATACCATGACCACAGCAACTCTTATAAAGATAAATATAATGCAAAATGCATATAGTCCAAGTTCAAAAGTCCCCATAGTCTATCACACTCTCAACAATGCTTCAAAGTCCACAGTCTCTCCTGAGATTCATGCACTCTCTTAACTGTAATCAACTGTAAAAATAAAAATAAAAAACAGATCACATACTTCCAACATATAATGGCACAGGATATATATATTACCATTCCAAAATGCAGGGAAGGGAGCACAGAGGAAAAATACATATTATATTTCATTAATTGAAGATGTGTTACATTTGTTTATGCTATGGAACATTTGTTTTAATGATGCAAAGATGTGTTGCATTCTTTTATGTTGCATTTGTTAAACTCTGGGAAGCTGTGTTACTTTGCCTGTCTAAAACACCTGATTGGCCTAATAAAGAGCTGAACAGCCGATAGAGAGATGGGAGAGANATAGGTGGCGCTGGGAGGCAGAGAGAATACATAGAAGGAGAAGAACATTAGATGGAAGGAGGAGCAAGAAAAGGAGGAGAGAAGGACCCCAGGGGCCAGCCACCCAGGAACACAGCCAGCCACGGAGTAAGAAGTAAGGAAAGGTATGGAGAACAGAGAAAGATAAAAGCCCAGAGGCAGAAGGTAGATGGGATAATTTAAGTTAAGAAAAGCTGGCTAGAAAGAAACCAAGCTAAGGCTGGGCATTTATAAATAATAATAAGCCTCTGTATGTGTGTATTTATTTGGAAGCTGGGTGGCAGCCCCCCGCCCCAAAAAAGTAAAAGAGCCCAGAGTAAAGAGTGAAAAAACAACAACACAAGACTGAAATCCAGCTGGGCGAACTTCAAACTCTGCATCTCCATGTCTGATATCAAAATGCCCTTCAGATTTCTAACTCCTTTCAGTTTTTTTGACTGAACACATTTCTTTCTCTTTGGCTGGTTCCATCTCTGTTAGCATCTCTTCCTGGTAGGTAGCCCATAGTTCTGGCATCTCTAACATCTTGGGGTCTCCAAGGCAATTCAGGCTTCAACTTCACAGCTTCACACAATGGCTCTCTAGGCCTCGATTCAGGAACACCCCTGACACATGCCTGGCCTCAGGAGCTTTTCTTAGTCATGGAGGCAAATTCCATAGCCTCTTTCTTCTATCCTTAACTCCAGAACCACACGGCTGAAGCTGTCAAGTTCTGCTGCTTACTGGGGCTGGAACATGGCCCCCTTGTTCAATTACATCTTCATCAGCTTTCTGTCCTTCACTGCCTAAGCTTGGCTGTCCTGAAACTGGGTCTCTAGACTAGGCTGGCCTTGAACTCAGAGATCTGCCAGCCTCTGCCTTTCCAGTGCAGGGATTAAAGGCATGCACCACCGCACTTCTAAACTTTTCTTTAATTCCTTTTCGCAAGTTGGAAACTTAGCTGGGTGGGATCTTGCCCTGAGGTCCCCATTCCTTTTACTCCATTTCTTAATCTGTTTATCTCCTTGAACACAGGACTTAGCTCCATTCCACATTCTGGTGCTCTTTTCCTCCTCAAATATTTTTCCTTGCTCAGTTTGCTCTTTCTCGTTATATATCTTCATTAAAGTTAACACTAGTAACCACAAAACATAGTCAATCTACACTAGGCTGTTTAGAGATTTCCTCTGCCAACAGAATTAATCCAAAACTCTTCACTTTAGCCTCAGGCAGAATCTTCAGACAAAGGCAAAAAGCAGCCACTTTTCTTCACCAAAATATCAGAAGACCAGTCTCTAGACCATATGCTAACATTCTTCTCCTCTGAAACCTCTTGATTCTCCACAGTTCATCAAATCACACTCAGCACCACTGTCTTCCATGCTCCAACTAATATGGCCCATTAAGCAGCATGTAAAGCATTCCACTGCTTTCCTAACCCAAACTCCCAAAGTCCATGTTATTCCAAACAAAAACATGGTCAGACGTCACAATAATACCCTAGTCCTTGGTACCAACTTCTGTCTTAGTTAGGGTTTTTGTTGCTGTGAAGAGACACCATGACCACAGCAACTCTTATAAAGGAAAACATTTAATTGAGGTGGTGACTTACAGTTTCAGAGGTTCAGTCCATTATCATCACAGCTGGGAACATGGCAGTGTGCAGGCAGGCATGGTGCTGGAGGAGTAGCTGAGAGTCCTACATCTTACAGGTAATAGGAAGTCAACGGACACACTGGTTTCAGCATAGGAAACCTCAAAGCCCACCCCCACAATGACACACTTCCTCCAACAAGGCCATACCCACTCCAACAAAGCCACACCTCCTAATAGCACCACTCCCTGTGAGATTATGGGGGATAATTACATTCAAACTACCACACACTCTTATGTTGTTCCTGATTTTAGAGGACCTGCTTTCAGTTTTTCTTCATTCCACGTAATGTTGGCTATAGATTTGATGTATGAATACATGNACTTTATTATGCTAAAATATGATCTTTATATTCCTAAATTCCTCAGGGATATTAGACTTCATCAAAGGCATTTTATATCTATTCAAATGATCATATGATATAAAATTTATTTGTTATTGCCATATTGATTGCCATATGTAGAACTATCCTTACATCCCTAAAATGAAACCAAGTCGATTATGGTTTTCAGTAGGTTGTTGAATTTGATTTGCAAGAATTTTAGCATCTCGGTTCATCAAGAAAATTGCTCTGTAGTTTGTTGTCATTGTGTTCTTAGCTGGTTTGAACATTGGAGTACTACTAGTGTCATAGAATAGGTTTAGAGCCATTCCTTTACTTTCTGTTTCATAGAATAATTTGAGAAGCCTTAGTGTTACCTTTAAAAGCTTGTTAGTGTTCAGCAATGAATCAACCTGGTCACAGGCTTTCTTTTTCAGGAGATCCTTTGTTGTGTCTTCAGTCCCATTGCTTGTTAATGATGTGGTGATGTGGTTGACTTGTTTGTATTCTCTAGGTTCAGTTTTACAAATGTGATGGTGAATATTGATCATCGACTTAGCCTCTAGAATCATCCAGGACTGCTCTTGCCACCACTGTCTGTCACTGCTAATAGTGGATGTGATCTGAAATCACAGTGAGAATATATAAAACAGGGAATCTGAGTGAATATTTGCTCTCATGGTATTTATGAGGCAGCATGAATGATTTTAAGAGCAAGCTTTGGGACCAAAGTGCCTGGGTTTCAATACCCTCCCATCTACTTACAAAGCGGGGGACTGTGGGAAAGTTACACTACTTCTCTGGAGCTGGCTTGCCACATTTGTAAAACATAAGCTGTGGGACTAGGTAGAGAGCAGTCTGTGGCACAGCACTCGCCTGCCATGCATGAGGCCCTGTGTTTATGCTCTTTCATTGCAAAAGAAAACATAAAGGTCATGGGGCATAAAGATCAGTTGGTAAAAGGCTTGCCCTGAATTCAATCTATACACACACACACACACACACACACACACACACACACACACACACATGACCTGGCAGTGCATAGGAGGATCCTAGGGCTTGCAAACCAGCAAGTATAGCCACCGCTGGGAGCTCTAGGTTTAATGAGAGGCCCTGCCTCACTAAGGTAGAGTGATTGAGAAAGACATACGAGTTAGACTTCTAAGTCTTTATACACATGCACAGACATACACATCCATGGGAACACATACATACAAAGCAGAGGGGGAAGTGCTCATAATCATACCTNTATTGTGGAATTGTAAGAGTCTTTGTATACAATATGTGTATTTGTTCCCTTAATCTCCCTGTTTTCATTTATTTTTTTAATGGTATTGGGANTTGAACCGAGGGCCCATGCATGCTACTCATTGTATCACCAAATTACAAAGTTGCCTGTGGCTGGTTTTTTTTTTTTAAGAGAATTAAAATTAAATGTCTTTATTGTGCCACTGAGCTCTTTCAACTTTACCACCCAAAGAATCTATTCAATGCCACCAGGTCCTCTGTCTTTACCACCCCTTCTCTATGCTCCTTGATGTACAAATCAGTTTTCTGGGATGCAGTAAATTCCTACCCATTCATCCATCTGCCACAAAATTGTACTGCTGTTATTTTCTTTTCATTTTCCACGTATTTGTGAATCTGTACAAGTCCTTACTGTTACGTTAGTTGAAGGATACAGAAAAGGGGAAAGTAGATGGTTGTGTTGGTCAATTTCCACTCACGTGGACAAAGCCTGAGATAATCAACTTACATGAAGAAAAGCGTTGGTGTAGCTCACATTTTAGCCAGGCTGACTGCCTGGAGTTTTAAGGCCTGTCTTAAGGTGTAAGTGTGTGCTGTGAGGAATCTGCTCACCTAACAGCAGCTAGGAATGGGTATGGGCTGGATCTCATATCCCCTTCAAAGGCATTCTTCATGCTACTTTTCTCTCCTAAATATAACCTCTTAAAGATTCTACAACCTCTGAATGGCATCACAGCCTGAGGACTGCAACTAACTATGACAGCCCTCATCATCAATTTTCCATCTTTCCTCTTCATGTCATTATACTTTTCAATTCCATACCAAAATTTTTGATCATGATGAATGTCAAAAGTCCTATATGACCTAATTACCATTTAGTTTTGCAGCTTTATTTGTGCGGGTGCATGCTTTGAGACAGAATCTCACTATGTAGCCCAGACTGACCTCAAACTTATGATGCTCCTACCTCAGACTCCGGAGTGCTGTGATCACAAGCATTTGCCACCACTCTTGGTTCTTTTGCAGTTTCTTAAGTCAACACTGTTTTCCTTGTTCAGTCTGCTCCAACCCACAGCTGCTTCCTTTCAGTTTACAATTGTTCCATTGCATTGCTTCACTCTCTACTTAACATCAGACAGAGCTGTTTCTTTCCTTCTCTTCCCTCTGTCTTTCCTTCCTTTGTGCATTTTTCTCTTTNAGNANAGACACTCCTGGAACGTTCTGTCCCCCTGCTCCAGTAGATTAGACTTTTACTATCACTCTGACAAATGCTTTCCTTTGTACTGTCTTGTCTTACTCTTCTTTCCAGTGTGGGGGATCAAGGCCAGAGCCTTCTGAATGCTAGATAAACTCTCTGCCACTGAGCTACACATCAGCAATAATAAGCATTTTCTATGAAGGGCCGGATTATAAATAACTTAGGCTCTTTGGATCTCACAGTCTCTCAAAACTACCCATCTCTGCCCTTATATCGAGAGAACCGCCACAGACAAGCCCTAGGCAAAGGAGCACATCTGTGTTCTGGTGAAGCTTAATTTACAAAGAGAGGTAGTGGAGTTCTATGTTCTATCGCACAGCAGGGGGAATAGAGATAATGATAGTGTATGACACATTTCAGGAAAACTAGAAGAAAGAGTTTTGAATGTTTCACATGAAGACATGACAAATACGTGAGAGGAGCTATGCTCACTCTGATCTGAATATCACACAACATACATATGCATCAAAACATTGCACTGGAACCAGCCAGATGGTTCAGCCAGTAACTATCCTTCCTGCCAAGACTGATCTCAGGGATCTATATGGTGGAAGGAGAGAATCTATTCCCACAAGTTGTCCTCTGAACTCCACNTGCGTAATATAATGTCAAAGTAAATAAATAAAATATCACATTGTACCCAATAAATATGTACACATTTTATGTGTTAGTGAAAACTCAAAAGTAAATAAAAGCTGTGCCCATATTGGACTCATGGCACAACTTGCTGTTCTTTTGTTTTTTCCCTACTTTCTAGTTGTTGAGACGTTCGCTGGCTGTGATGTGGNGGTTTGCCTTTTCTGCCCTCACACAGTTTAGTGCTTGCCACACGATGCTTCAGTCAGTTTTTGGAAAGCCTTCTAGTCTCCTATGAATTTTTTAAACAATTTCTTTTACTGTCTTTGAAACTGCTATCAGTCAGATAATAAAGCTCTGAGATTAATAGTTTAACTTTCTATCTTTTCACTCTGCATTTTCCATGTATTTGCCTTGTAGTCTACTCCCTAAGAGATTCATCAACGTCGTTGCCTTAAATCTTTCAGTCTTTACATTTCTGAACTGCATTTTAATTTCTCTGATTGTTCATTATATTTTCAGTAGTTCCCTATGACTCCTTACAGACACAGTAACCTTTATTATTATTTAATTTTATATATTGTTATTACTTTATTATTACTCTGAACATATCTTTCCTGGGGACTATGCCTTTTGGTGTAGATCCATTGTTCCCCTGGTTCTTTCCTGCTGCGCCTTTCAGCCTCTCCTTCCAGCCCATCTCCATTCCCTTGTAACACTTGCTGACCCACAGAACCACGCTGTAGTTGGACTTTCTTTGGACTGCCAGCTCCCAAATAATGACACAGAGACTTCTTACTAATTTATGAAAGCTTGGCCTTAGCTTAGGCTTATTCCCAACTAGCTCTTATAACTTAAATTAACCCATTTATATTAATCTAAGTTTTGCCACGCGGCTCATTACTGCTCCTCATTNCCTTACAACCCACTTCCTCCATGTCTAGANAGTGAATCCCTCACCTCTCAGATCTTCTCCTGCTTAGCTATTGGTCAGTCAGCTCATTATTAAACCAGTCAGAAGGTGCATTAGGCAGGTGAGGTAAAGCAGTGACACATCTTCACACAGTGTCATCAAATATCCCACGTTTCCCCTTTTTGTCTAAATAAAAAGGAAAGGTTTTAACTCTAAGACAGTAAAGCTATATACAATAAGAACAGTTATCAAGTAAGGATTATATTCACAGTGTCCGGTCTGTTTGTATTGGGCAACTTTGGAGAAAGTATTCCATTATCTATCATATCTTGGTGAGTTGAAAGTTTTGTACGTAAATCACTTTCTANCATAACTTGTATTACCAACCTGAAAATATCCTTTGATACCTTAAAACATTTNCTTAGATAAACAGCTTAAGCTTTTATGTCTCATAACCTTTATAATCTTTACATCTCTTTTTTTGAGTTTCTTTTCTGAATTTGGTAACAAGGAAAACTCTAAAACTGTAACTATCTAGTCTTCAACTCCATCAGAGACCTGAGATGGATAAAATATTATCTGAGTAAACAGGAAGTGCAGAGCAAGCAACTTGCAAAACTATAGAAATGACAGAGACAGCTGACTGCCTGAACAGTCACCCAAGTTTCCTCTGCAATGGTGGGGCATCCATCTTCAGCTTACAGGCCTAGAATATCTAACAGACTTTTTCTCTGGTGCAGGAACTTTAAAGGTCTGTCCTACCTTGTCTTGGCAAAGTTTGGCAGTCAACTTCCTTTGTGTCCTTCTTGTCCAATTTGGACAGCATACTGCTGACAGCAGTCAAGGCAAGGTCAGTTTCTTACTCAATTGCTAGCTTTGCCACATTTAAAGCAAACTCCATATGGAGGTTCTTCAGTGCCCATCATCTTCTCTGAAGTAGATTGGTGCTGCCAGGAGCAGATTTATCTCACTGTCATGAAAATCCAGAGGCTATTACAATATCTTAAATGCCATATTCTGTAGATCTCTGATGTGTTTGAAGGCCACCTATCTATCTAAAATATATCTCTGTTTAACCTTGAAAACATACCTAACATGACTATAAGTTTGGTTGTTATAAATGACTAACTACTAACCTTCATTTCTCAATTATACATTATATTTTTAAATGAGCTGCATAGGTGTAATACCTTAAACAAGGGTAGAAACATATATACAGTATAACAAAAATAACCTTAAATATTTTTGTATCAATATACAAAAATACCTTAAACAAGAGTAGATATGTACATACAGTATGTTATACTAAAAATAACCTTAAATTTGTATTGATATACAAAAATCCATACCAATGTAAAATATTTGAGATTCATAGTTGCTTTTTAGTTTAAAGTAGATTAAATAATCTATCCTTTAATCCTTTCATTTCTATACTCTATCCCCCCTTTCNCTTTAGAATGAGATCCTTGACTCTAATCTCCAGTCTAGTACTATTCTGTCTTNAGGTCCTATGCAAGGAACCATAACCTAGCTTGGAACATAGCCTGAAAATCTAACTGAGAAATATACTTGTGTAACAAACAGCCGAGTCTCAGCCAACTGGAGCAACCAAGCATCCACCAGCTGTAGGTTAGCCATTCATCAGACTAAGTTCAAACAAGGCAAATATAGAGTTGTAACCTAACTCATCAGTTTGGGCATCTCACTTCCAGGTTCTGTCTGTAAATAGTCTCCATATACTCCCCACCCTCTGGACCTCTTCTGGTTCTAAATGATGCCTGATTCACAAATTGTTCAAATAAGCTGTTCAATTTAAACTGTCTGGTTTTTTTTCTTTTAACATCACTCTCACTCCTCACCTTATCTGACAATGTTTAATAAATAACAGAAGATAATATGTTTAATTGTGTCTTTATTTATTTTCATTATGTGTGAGTGCTCAGGCTTGAACCTGGGGCTTCATGCTTGCTAAGTAGAGTAAGATGTGAGAGGAATAGTTGTTCACACTGGGTAGGACTGCATTCTGAGAAACATTGTCAGATGAAGTAGGAAGTCCAAGATNAGGCATGCACATCTGTTTAGCCTCTGATCCACCAAATTACCATTGGTGTATAATTGGTCTTACTATAACAATCCACTCTTTTGGGAACACATGCACTCCACAGACAAGCATTAACGCCTTCTGAGGGTGGTATCCACTATTCCGTGTTTAACTTGATGAGCTCTGGGCTCTACCTCATAAAGGTCTACCACCTCCATACCACCACACTGAGGACCAAGTTTGTAGCCAAAGAACCTTTAGGGTACAGACCACAATCAAACCACAACAATATGTTTTCATCTCTATTGAAGCAGAGCTCGGCTAAAACAAAATCCATACATCTAATGTGTATATTGCTATTTAACAGATGCATGTAGACAGCCTATGATAATCACACATCCACCACCACAGCCAAGTCATAACAGTAGTCTATTATGCAAGGACTGTCACATTTCTTGCCCCACCCAGTCCCTGCCAACCACTCTCTGGTTTCTGTTTCTATATCTGCCTTTTTAGAAATGGAATCATATTGGAGTACCCTTTTGTATCTGGCTTCTGTCACCTTAGATGCTGCCTTTGGGGTATGGTCCTGTTTGCACTTATCAGTAGTTTGTCTTCCTTCTTACTGCTGAGTGGATTCACTTGTGAATATGAGAGTTTATAGGCTCACCAGTTTAGGTTTGGGTATGCAGTATCCTGCAAAGACGCGTGTGTTAAAGCCTTAGTTCCCACTGGGTGGCGCTCTTGAGAAGTGTTTGGATCCTGAGGACCTTATCAATGGATTAAGTGACATTACTGGAAAGTAGGGACTAGTTGGCCTAAAGCAACAGAGCAGTTGAGCATGGTCTAAAACATCTGAAACCATGACCAAAAATAAGTCCTTCCTCCTTCAAGTTATCTTTTTGCTGGTATTTTGTCACAGTGATGAAAAGCCAAACATGGGGGTTAGTGAGATGGCTTGCCACCAAGATGAAAGACCTAANTTCCATCACTGGAACTGACATAGTTGAAGGAGAGAAGTAACTCCTCAAAGTTGCCCTCTGATCACATGCACCATGACATATGGGTACACTAGTACACACAATTCATTAATTAATCAATCAATAAACTACCTTTGAAAAAGTAAGGCTATGCTAGCATTTGGACTGTCTTCAGTCTTTGGCAGTCACTACCAAAGCATACTCAAACACCTCCATATGATCTTTTTGCAGCTAGATGTTTATATTTCTCTTGAGTAAATACCCAGGAGTGAGGCCACTGGGTTGCATAGTAATGAATAACCTTTGATCATTAAGATTTGANTTCCCTTCCCCTTTGCCCTTCTTCCTTCCTCCTTTTTTACCAGTTACATTTTCCTCTCCCTCATCTAAACTGGATCCTTCTTCATTTCATACAAATATACTCAAATGTTTGTCCCCCTGACCTCCTAACAAACACCCACAAAGTCCCATCCCACTGTCCTTCTGCTCTGTACTACTAGGGCTACTTTATGTATCTTGAGAAAAACCATTCAGGGGACGTGAATGGGTGATTTCTAATCTCAAATGGGCCCTTAACACTGGGAAAATCCATGTATTTCTGGTTAGCAGTTCTCTTCCTGGCAGCTATCTCAGAACAATCTCCTAACTAGCTTTAGGCCCCATTTCCCACCTCCCTTCTGCTGTGTGATGGCAGTGGGGAATCCCTCAGACACCCTTAGTACATATCTCCTTGCATGTACTCTCTGGCCTCCCTTCCATCTGTTCTNAAGAAGACTGAGCTCTGGCTGCCTAGGGCCAATCACTCCATTTGTACTTCCTCCAGAATCTTCCCTTGTAAGATGCATCTTGCTCTACATCTTCCTCTCCTCTCTCCAGGGGTCACTACCACTCTTTACAACTGGCTTGTTTGCTATTCCTTTCCTTTCTTTACAGAACTTGTCACCCTTTAAGGCTTTACATGCCCAGGTAGGAAAGGGTCTCCATTTCTCCCAGAGAGGGAACCATGGCCTCCTGCTGGAACTAAGATCCTTGGAGTGCCAACAAAGCCAGGGGAGTGAGGCCTTGGTGTCACTGAAGAAGATTCACACCTCCCAGCTCAGGGGCCCACAGACTAGATACCCATGAACTCTCAGGGTCCTAAGGAGATGCTTAAAAGGCTGCCTAAGATAGGCTATGTCAAGGCTTCTTTCAGAAAGACCCCTCTCTCATCTACTTTATTAGACAGCATTTGGATCAAACAACAATAGTAACAACTGAAGTTTTGTCTTGAGAAAGGGTCTCACTATGTTTTCCAAGCTGGCTTCCAACTTGTGATCCTTCTTCCTTAACCTGAGCGCTGGAATTACAGATGTGTACCACTACGTTCAATTAATATCGATAAATTTTAAACTAACTGCCTTGGGGCTGGGGCTGTAGCTCGGTTNGTAGAGTGTTTGTTAACATGCATAAAGCCCTGGATTCAAGCTCCAGCAGCCCATAAAACCAGCATGGTGGCATGAGCCTGTAATCTTAGCACTCAGGAAGTGGAGGCAAGAGGAGAAGTTCAAGATTGTCATCTTTGGCTATATAACAAATTGTAAGCCAGTATGGAATGCTAAAGCAAGCAAGCAGAGGCTGGAGAGACGGCTCAGTTGTTAAGAGCACTGGTTGTTCTTGCAGCACCTGAGTTCAGTTCCTGGCACCTACATGTCAGCTCACAACCATCTGTAACTTCAGTCTCAGGAGAGCAGACACCCTTTTCTGGCCTGCCTTCAAAGGCACCAAGCATGCATGTGGTGCATAGACATACATATGGGCAAAACATCCATACATAGAAAATAAAAATAAACAAGTCTTAACAAAAAGAAAGAAAGAAAGAAAGAAAGAAAGAAAGAAAGAAAGAAAGAAAGAAAGAAAGAAAGAAAGAAAAGCAAGCAGACAAACAAAACCCACCTGACCTAGATTATTGGCCTAGCCTATCTTGTTNTTTTCCTTCTAACAATAAGGGAGGGTGTGCTTCCTCTCCCCAAAAGGCTTCTACTCAATGCTGATTGGCTGCCAATTTGCTTGCTATTAAGTGACCCTGGGCATGCCTCTTCTCTGCACCGAGTCTTCTTNTCTGTAAAACAGGTGGGAGGGGTAAACAGCCCCTTGGCTTTTCAGTTTCAGGTTGATTCTAGAGCAGTGGTTCCCCACCTTCCTAACGCTGNGGCCCTCTAACACAGCTCCTCATGTAGTGACCCCAACCATAAAATTATTTTCATCACTACTTCATAGCTGTAATTTTGCTACTGTTATGAATCACAGTGCAAGTATCTCTGTTTTCTGATGGTCTTAGGCGACCCCTGTGAAAGGGTCGTTCAATCCCCAGGTTGAGAACCTCTGTTCTAGAAAGGAATCAGAAAAACCAGCCAGCCCTTTACAGACACACACATATGTACTTCTTCCCCATCCATGTAGCGTATCAGATGCTGAGTCAAGGGCTGTGTACATAGGAAACTGATGTAAATAACAAGTCACAGGAGAATACTATGCAGCAATGAAAACAACTAACATAACCGTATGCAACAATTTCGACAAATCTCATAGATTCAATATTGAATGAAAGCAGCCATCTATAAAGAGTAAATACCATCTGATTCTAGTTAGAATTTAAATCCCAGGCTATAGAGACAAGAACAATGATTCCACTTTGTTATACATTTTTTTTTAAAAGCACTAACCTTGGGCTAGGGGCTGGAGAGATGGCTCAGAGATTAAGAGCACTGGCTGCTCTTCTAGAGGTCCTAAGTTCAATTCCCAGCAACCACATAGTGGCTCACAACCATCTGTAATGAGA
>LZPO01066292.1:146036-172482 GCA_001675575.1 Neotoma lepida
TATAATATAGGGATCAAATTAAAATATGGCTTTAGGGTCTGGAGAAATGGTTCAGCAGTTAAGAGGACTGGCTATCCTTCCAGAGGACCTGGGTTCCCAGCACCCACATGACAGCTCTCAACCATCTGTAAATCCAGTTTTCTGGCCTCCACAAACACAGCATACAAGCATGTAGTGCACAGACGTACATGCAGGCAAAACACTCATTCAAAATAAAAATAAAAAGAATTTAAAATCTGGCTTTTACCACTTACAATACATGTAACTTTGGGCAAGCTTCTGACACTCAGTGTGTCCCATAAAATAAAGTACAAGTAATGTCCATAAAATAAAGTACAAGATGTACTTCATCAAGTTGTTGTGACAATTAAGTGAAACAATGCAAATAAAGTGCTCATCGTGGAACTGGACATTTGGTAAGTATATAAAGATAAAGTTTGGGTATAGAGAGCATAAATAGGTTTGACCCTGGTACAGAAATTGGAAAGAAAAGTGAAAATCTGAAAGTTTCCTCACATAAAGCACAAGCTTTTCATTTTCCACAATATTTTCCTAGTCTCTCCGTTCATCTTGCTTCCCTATATCACTTATCTCTCTTTATTTTATAAAGCTGTAATTAATAACTAAGCCATATCTCTTAAAATTATTACTGTGTTCCTATGTCAGTCCCAAATATAACAGCTTCCTTTATTGAAAATGGGAAACACTTGCTTTGTTATCTCTTTTAGAGGCTGAGTCTAGAGGTGAATTGGATGCTTTTCTGGAAGACTTCACTTTAGAGAAAATGGTAGAACACTGCTTCAGTGATGATGGTTATGGCTTGAAGGCAGAATTCCAGAAACGACATGGCAAATCCAAGAAAGATCATAGCAAGCACAGTAGCCATGAGAGAAAAGAATCTGACTCAAAAGAGACTCCTTCTGGAAAGAATCTCAAACAATCTTCTGACACAGTCAAACATCGGAGCGCCTACTTAACAAAGAAGTCTCAGAGGTCTAAGGATGGCAANAAACCCTTCATCTATCATTCAGATCTTGTGACCCGCAAAGAACACAGTGTAGTAAAGTTAAGGAAATACAGTGGAAACGAGAAAGACTCACGTCACTCTTCATCTCTTGGTGACCATAAGAGAAATCCGAGAATTGGTTCGTTGAGTAAGACCCAGAAGTGTAGTAAGTGTGGGGTAGCCTTTACTCAAAGCTCATGGTATCGTAGTAAAAGCTCTGAGTGTGAAAAATGCCAGAAGAACTTATTTCAAGGTGAAACCTCAAATAAAGACAAAGGATCTGAAACTGAAGAGCCCAGGAAGTGTACGAAATGTGGAAAAGCTCTTGGCCACAGTTCAAAACTCTCTGAGTGTAATGAATGTAGAAAAGCTCACAAAGCTAGCCCATCACTTAAACCACATAAAAAAACTGACAAAAAAGGAAAGTCTCACAAGTGTAATGAATGTGGAAAAAGTTTTGCCACGTTACATGCGGTCGAGCAGCATCGAAGAACTCATACTGGAGAAAAGCCCTATGAATGTAAAGACTGTGGGAGATCCTTCAATGACTACTCATCATACTGTCAACATCAGAGAATTCATACTGGAGAGAAACCATATAAGTGTAATGAGTGTGAGAAATCCTTCACTCATAGCTCCTCTCTTTCAAAACATCAAAGGATACACACTGGAGAGAAACCCTATAAGTGTAAAGATTGTGGAAAAGCCTTTAGACAGAACTCTTGCCTTACCCGACATCAGAGAATCCACACTGGAGAAAAACCATATTTGTGTAAGGATTGTGGATCATCTTTTAGCCTTTTTAGTACTATCATCTATCATCAAAGACTTCATGCAGGGGAAAAACCCTACAAATGTACCCACTGTGATAAAGCCTTCCCTACTCATTCCCGCCTCAGTCGTCACTTGAGATGTCACACTGGTGCAAAACCATACGAATGTAAAGAGTGTGGGAAAACTTTCAGACAGAGTTCATCTCTTAATTTACACCTCCGAAGTCATACTGGAGAGAAACCCTACAAATGTGATTATTGTGGAGCAACCTTCACTCGGAGCACAATCCTTATTGAACATGTCAAAACTCACACTGGCGCACAGTATGAATGTAAAAAATGTGGTAAGAAGTCTAGAAGTCGGTCAACCCATCTCAAACATCAGTGTACTGAGTAATTCTGGGAATGNAGTAAGTGGAGGGGAGGTTAATTCAGATTGTGCCCTTATTTAAAAACTTGACATGTAAACTACCCACAGCATTGATTAGAAGCTTCAACTTCAATGGGTTCACAACTAGGAATAGCCTTCTTCTCCTTTGGTCTCTCTTCTTGAGGGTGGTCAGTTTTGATTAAAGTTGGGAAAGTTAGGTTGACATGAAGGAAGCATATGAAGAGAAATGATTCTGAAAAGCCAAGCTTAAGTTTGAAAGACTCTTCAAGGATTTCTCTCTTTGGCTTCCCTTTCACAGCCAAACAGTATAATGGAAAAGAACATGCCTGAACTTTAATAACATAGGCTCTACCCTAGTTTGCCAGCCAACCACTATGTCACCCTGAACAAGTCATTTGGACCTTCTCAATTTTACTTTCTTTACCAGTAGAGTGAAGAGATGACATTAATGATTTCTAAGTTTTCTTTTTATCTGATATTCTGATACTGCAGAAAATAGTTTGAACATGTTTGACTTCTTGGAATTGTCATGTCCAGTAGACGCTTACTGTCTTACAGAATTGTGGACTTCTAGATTAGTGAGAATATGGAATGTTTGATGTAGGGTCGCTAGAATGTGACAAACAGAACAAGTCAGGGAAACTCAGTGGAGTTTGCTTTCAGGGAATGTTCAAATTTGCACAAATCGCCCCAATTACTTTATCTTTTGAGTTTTGCCTCAGTTGATTGAGAATCCAGAGAGCTTGTACATGAGCCAACTCAGACATGAAAGTAATAGTCCTAGGAGAAAAACCAAAAGCATAGTCTCCTACACCACAGTGTAAGAATTCTGTATGGCAAAAGTCACAAGATGCTCGAATCAGATTGGGCCCTTAGACATGTTTTAGTTGGTTTGTAGGATGGGATATGTATGTACATACACAGTTTTCACTCTTTAGAAGTAAGGAATTTTGCATTTTAAAGAAAGAGTTTATATTTTAAAATGTTCAGGAGCTGACCACATTAGCCTATTATGTCTATGGAGTGCTCAGCTGGTCCTGAGTGTGGTTGCCACTTTAAATGCCAGGTTTCTCTTATACCTGGCTTTCTTAATGTAGGCATGTGATATTTTGTTGCCCTGCCATTTGGATAATACATACACTAATATCTCAAGGGACCCTCATTGAGTACAAGTAAAATTCAGGAATAGAACTCTTTTGTGGAATGAGACTTCATGGAGTGGACTATATGGGTATTGACAGGTTCATGGAATCTTAATTTCTAACTGAGAAAGGAACTCAAGACCCTGAATTAGTTAGTTTGGGTCTCAGGTCATTAGATTCCAAAGGTACTTGATTGTGGTATAGAAAAGGTTCCTGAAGTTGAAATTTGAGGTAATTCCTAGAGAGAAAACTAAACCTGAACTCTGGTTTTACAGATCTGAAGGATCTCAATGCTGATCTGAGACTCAGGAATATTTGCTGATGTGCTTAGCTTTGAAATGCTACCTCTGGATATAAGGTTTTTGGTTTCTTCTGGGTGGCTCCTTCCTCCTTATCCCAAAGTCTAAAAATCAGACAATATTTTATGATAAATTAATCCTATAGCCAAATGAACCAAGTAAACACATTCCTGACATCAGAGGAACATGGCTTGTAAGAATCACTCATATGGGCTTAACAATTTTCAGAAATGATATATTTTATTGAAATGATTAATGAAATGTATAAAACAACTCTTGAGAAGAGATCTGTTTCAGGGTGTTCTAGGAAATTTCACAAGAGGCTGTTTTTATCCCAATCTCAGNTGGGGATTAGAAACAAAACTATTTTTTTACAACTTCATTAAAATATAGAACACATAGGCTTAAAAACTAAGATGTCCAATCCAGTGAGTTTTCATCAGTTCTACTGAAGTGCACATTCATTTCCATAATCCATTTTTCAGAACATCAGCCTGTAAGAGTACCTATTGGATACACACTCTCATCTCTGACCCCAGGTAACCACTAACCTACTTTGTATTTACAGAATGGCCTTTTCTAGTCTTTTATATTGGTCTTTGTTTCCCCATTAACAGCANGTTTTTAAGTTTATGCATGTTAGAGCCTATGTGATTTCTTTTTATTAAAATGTTATTTGTTGGTATTGTTTGTTGTTAGATGATAGTCTATCATGGATACTTAATCCATTTACCTGTGAGAGGACATTCTCTTCTTTCTCCTTAGGCATTGGCTGCTAGGAACAACACTGTGAATATAACACGTAAGTCTGTGTAGACATTAACTTTAGTTGTTTTTCTTGGTAGGCACCTATAGGTAGAGTTTCTGGGTCATGTAANTTTTTGTTTGACTTTTTAGGAAACTGCCAAATTGCTTTCCAGTGTGACTACATCATTTTAAATTCTGGCCAGCAGTATGTGAATGTTCCATTTTCTTTACATCCGTGCCAATGTTTGAAAAACCTTAGTCATCCTGGTGAACTGGCATTTCCATATGCTTCTAATTTGCATTCCCCTGGCAACTAATGTCATCGTTTGCCATTACTCAGCCTTTCACATATCTCCTTTGAGTTTTTTCAAATTCCTGATCTATTTAAAGGTCAGAACAGTTGATTTATAACAAGTTCTTTATCTACACACAGTCTCTTATCCAACATGAACTTTCTGTNGCCGTGTACTAGAAGGAAACTACAAAACCTACTGCAAAATAGTTATCAATGACTAATAATTGCCTGAAAGGCATTCAGTCTGGCCTAGCACCCATATACTTAAGTCTATTTTTAAATTGTTAGGTCATCTAAAGACTTTAAATTTATGATTTATGACTCCTCATAGACTTTCTTTTTAGAGCTTTATTTAGCAATTTTTATAGTGATAAGCTCTATGACACATTTTAAAACAAAGTCCTTGTTCTTTAGAATGTTTTATAATGAGTTTCTATATAGAAATTTCTTTCAAGTCACAGGTTANGACAGAGTCCCTGTCAGTGAATTTACTTTATTCTTTTTACTATAGAATTATTTCTGATGTAAAATAAGTGTGCCATAAAATGAACCATCTTGGTTGTCTTGGTTGAACNATTCTGTGGTGCACATTTGCAGCTGTCATTCTTCCCCAGGGCTCTTCCATCTTCTCACACTCAACTCCTTGAGAATTCATTCTTGGCTTTCTTCTCTCCCAAGCTCCAGGCCATCACAATTCTACTTCCTTTCCACATCTGGCTCTTGTTAGTCCCTCAGATAAATAATGATACAGTACGTGTCTTTTCGTGTCTGGCNCATCTCCCTTGGCATGTAATATTTNCAGGCATTCAAGGAAGTCTTCAGTTGGACTTTCTAGCACAGGAAATCTTAAACTCTTGTGTCATCCAGGTAACACTGGTAAAAAGAACACAAGGTCATTACATGTGTTCTGTCTCGCTGGCTCCATAACCGAGGCACCTGCACATGCATACAGGAGAACGTGACTAGGCACCTGACTCCCTTTCGGGGTCTGCTTTTGAAAACTGAGTAAGAACACTGACTACACACTGTAATGAAGCAACGAGGACAAACTATCTCATTCTTTAAAATGACGACCTACCTGGTCTTTCAACTCAGCTACAATTTTATCTTCTTGAGAGCAACTAATCTTTCTGTTTAGCTGACATTCCCTAACAGATGNAAAAAAAAATGCTTAATCAGAAGTTTGAGGATTGAGACAATGAATTGGCTTCTCTTTGTAAATTTGGGTGTTCTTTGAGACAATATAATCAAAGTTTTCCTTGGGCAGTGTCTTACACGGATCATCTAAAACTAAAAGGTACTTGAAATTTATCAAATTTTCAGCCAATTGATTTTTTGATAATAGAAATGTATATATTCTGTGAGAAATATGTGATCTGCTCCTGATTACCCTAAGCAGAATTGTTAAATGGTGTAGTGTTTTCTGTTTTTGTGGGTATTTTTCAAACTGTCGTTTTTTTCCCAAAGTTTTTGAGTGGATTATAATAATTGGATTTACTTTTCTCTATCCATGGTCCTATTTGCACGTGAGTGTTTTTGTGAGTATTTCTCAAACTGTCATTTTTTTCCCAAAGTTTTTGAGTGGATTATAATAGTTGGGTTTACTTTTCTCTATCTATGGTCCTATTTGCACGTGAGTGTTTTTGTGGGTATTTTTCAAACTGTCATTTTTTTCCAAAGTTTTTGAGTGGATTATAATAGTTGGGTTTACTTTTCTCTATCCATGGTTCTATTTGCAAGTGTGTGCATGTGCAAGAATCGAGCTGCTATATCGCTGGCACGCTTACAACCTGAAACCTGTTAAAAGTCGTTAAAGGTATTTTGGTTAGAAATTTAGATTTCATTTAGTTGGTTTTTGTAGATTTTTTTTTTACTAAGTTGTTGAGAAGAGATATAGATCTGAAATATCGACATTGCCTACTGTGTTATCTTTCATACTTGAACTCGATAGCTTTTGTGTCTGCTGCTGCTGTAAATTGCAACTGACATTCGTCAGTGAATGTGCACTAGACCCTCCTTTAGTCTCTTCTTTCCCTTCTGTGCCACTTACAGTAAGAGCTTCTGTGTCTGCACTGAATTCTGCCTTAGAATTATGCCTTTGACTAAAGCTTAAATATTTTTCCATGTATTTTTGCCTATACGATAATCACAATCCCAATAAGAAGCACCTTGATTGATATGTAATTTGATTATACGTGTAATGCTCTAACTTGTGCTATCTGCATAATATATAGACGTAATCTATTATGATATTCCATCTGTGCAGAGACAAATATCATTTGTTGGTTTATCAGTGCTGACTAGATTGGTGACGTGTTTGTGTGTCACTGAAAAATGCACGCTCCTCTACAATGCTAATAGCGTACTGTGCAGTACAAAAAAAGTGAACCATAGTTCTGCTACAACAATAAAGGTGTATTTAATACAGAATACATCCTGCTTTGGGTTTTGTTTGTTTGGTTGGCTGGTTTTGATTTTTTCGAGACAGNGTTTCTCTGTGTAGCCCTGGCTGTCCTGGACCTCGCTCTGTAGACCAGGCTGGCCTCAAACTCACAGAGATCCACCTGTCTCTGCCTTCTGAGTGCTGGGCTCAAAGTCATGTGCCACCACCTGACCTAGCCCTGCTTTGGTTTTTAAGTTTTCTAGATTTTTAAGATGTATTTGTGTGTGTACATAAATAGACCTGTCATGTCATATGTGTGGAAGCAAGAAGACAATTAGGAGAATTGATTCTCTCCCTCCACCATGTGCCTCCCAGGGATCAAACTTAGGCTGTCAGCCTTGGCGGCAGGTCCCCTTCCTTGCTAAGCCACCTCATTAGCCCTAGAGTTTAATTTTTTTAAAGAAGTACCATGCATATTACCAGTTCCCACCAGCCTCCACTAGTTACCAAATTGGACAGTAGAGTTAGAGAAAGAAATATCTTTGTTGTTGTTGCTTATCTTTACATCCCAACCAAAATTTCTCTTCAGATACAGGCAGGCCTCCCATGGATATAAGCCAGTCGTGGTCTATCAAGT
Organism: Neotoma lepida; assembly: GCA_001675575.1. Taxonomy (NCBI): domain Eukaryota; kingdom Metazoa; phylum Chordata; class Mammalia; order Rodentia; family Cricetidae; genus Neotoma; species Neotoma lepida. The sequence continues at coordinate 153,710 of LZPO01066292.1, forward strand.
TGCAGTGAGACTGGGCACCTCCTCTCCTATTAAGGCTGGATGAGGCAATTTGGTAGGAGGAATGGGTCTCAAAAGCAGGTAACAGAGTCAGAGACAGGCCCTGTTCTCACTGTTAGGAGTCTCACATGAAGACCAAGTTACACAACTGTAACATATATGCAGAGGGCCTAGGTCAGTCCCATACAGGCTCCCTGGTTGTCAGTTCAGTCTCTGTGAGCCCCTGTGAGTCCAGGTTAGTTGGTTCTGTGGGTTTTCTTACAGTACCCTTGAGACCACTGGGTCCTACAATCCTTCCTCCTCTTCTTCCACAGGATTCCCCAAGAGCTGCCTAATGTTTGGCTGTGGGTCTCTGCATCTGTTTCCATCAATGGCTTGGTGAAGCCTCTCTGATATCTGGGCTAGGCACCAATCTATTAGTATAGCAGAATATCATTAGGAATCATTTCACTGACTGTTGCTTTGTTTTGTTTTGCCATTTGTGTACCATTTGTGTATACTAGCCAGAGAAGGCAACAAGCCGCAATAGCTCGGTTCAGTAAAAGATGATTTCCCAGGTTGACCTTTGTGTTGCTGCTCTGCAGCATTTTGCAGCCACTTCCATCGGAACCATGTGACCACCAAGTTCTAAGAGGCCAGGAAGGGAAAAGCCCAATGTTTTTCAACTCTGACCTAGTGCTACGTCCTGCTCACCTTAGTCCTGGAAACCTGACTAGGGAGGTGAAGGACTGAAGAACAGACAGATGAGTACAGAAAAGCTCGGGTCAGGTGGTCATGCTCACTCTGCTGGAGCACCACCAACTACCACAGCACCCCAGCCCCTCGGCATGTTTATAATGTACAGCATANGGAGAGAGGTTAGCAAGTCTCAGTAGGAGGTCTCTCTAGACCACCAGTCTCTGGTTGCCCTCATCTGGCAGGAGGAAGCAGCAATCAATTGCTAGTGTTTGCACATACTGGTTAATAATTCATAAACACTCGTACTTACACAGATTGTCACCATTCGAACTTGGACCAGAGAAAGGCTTTGCCACACCTCTGAACCTCACCGGGGAAAGCTTTGCCACTCTACTGGGTCTGAGGCACTTCGGTCCTGATGTGGTCATGCCCATATCAGACAATACACATTCAAGACTTCATCTGCACTTTCTACATTCTTTCCTCAGCTCCCCACAGCCTAGGGCCTTGGTCATACCTAGGTGACAAGGTGCACTACAGGGAGCTCACAGGGGTGTCCCAGGATACTTTTAACATTTGAGGGGACCGAAGAGACTTTTCGAGTCTCTTTCTGTTTTAAGTTTCCACATAGTTGTTAAATCTTACTTTCATATATTTTTAATTAAAATAGAATTGCATCACTTCCCCCCCTTTCTTCCAACCAGCCCCTCGAAATTGTTTTCCTCAATCTCTCTCTACCTTAAACCTTGAGACAGGGTTACCACTGAATCTAGAGCTCGCCTGTACTGCTCATCTGGTTAGCCCGCTTGCTCTGGGGATTCCATTGTCTCTACCTCCTGCACGCTGGGATCACACATGGGCCAACGTGCCTACCTGGCTTTTAGGTAGGTTCTGGGGATCCAAGTTCTCTAAGAGCAAAATCTCACTGAGCATCTCCCCAGTTCATAAAGCCCTTACTTGGCAGTAAGAAACTCCAGTGTCTATTGTCCTTGTCTGATGAGCCTATATGGCGCTATCTCGGGTCACCACACCTCCCTCTCATGCAGGTGCTCCTCACTCCCCTCTAGCTAAGACTTCCTCTACCTGTCACTACTTCTGCTACTCTACTTCCTATGTTGCTGTTTTCCTTGCCTTGTTTGGCTCCAACAGCCCCCACTAGGCCCTGAAGCCCCACAATAGCTCGCCTCTGGCTCTGACCTCCACATCAGCTGTATCATGCACCTCTTCAACCTGCCTGGGATCCAACTGGGTCTTTCTCCTGTGGACACTATCCTCTTCCTCCTTGGGACTACATATCTCTGACTGGGACACCCTAAGGTTGACACTCTGCATAGGCTGCCTGAACTCATTAACTAGGCTGTTCTTGTGTACCGCACTCCCCTTGTTCTGCTGTCTCTGAGTCCTCACACTAGACCACCCTCCTGTTCAAATGCCATCCTCACTCTGCTTGGACTCCATCATGCCATGCTCCCCACCCACGCTGATGGCTTGCTTCCTCACCCTCCTTAGACATTGAGAGCCCCAATGACACAAGAAGCCCTCTTCGTTTTGTCCAATCACTTTGCTTAGGATTCCGAGTTTCTTCACTAAGCCACAATTCACTCCCAGCCCAGCCCGGCCTACTCTTTGACTCTGTATCCCAGGCAGCTGACCTCCATCAATAAGTTCAGTCTGCTCTGGGCCATGGGGGCTTCTCCACTCCAACCCCCAGCAGGGAGGCACCTGTTGTCCCAGTTCTTGTCTTTAGGACTAAATGGTTTGAGAAGAGAAGATGCAGCCAGGTGTGGTGGCACACAGCTTTAATCCCAGCACTCAGGAGGCAGAGGCAAGTGGATATCTGAGTTTGAGACCAGCTGGTCTACAAAGTGAGTTCTAGGACAGCCAGAGCTACACAGAGAAACCTTGTCTCAAAAAACCAGAGAAGGGGAGGAAGAGAAAAGAGACACAAAAATGGGCAATTTTAGTTTTTAATTGTATTCATCAGCAAATTTTTCCAGAATGTTCAGGATTCAAAAAGTACCAGTGTACAATACAAAGTTTGTCTCTTACCCTGTCTAACACTCCTCAGTTCCAGCTTTTGTGAATGACAGATTCCTTCCTTGGCCTGTTATGTGGTATTAGCCTTACTAGAGAGCATACCAGTGTAGGATGGCACTGAGACCTCCAGATACCAGCAATGTGTAGTTGTTTCCTTTTGATTTGTTTCTCTTCTACTATCATTATAAGCAATTGGGGTGGAAATCTTATGCCTTCAAATTCACCAATTTCTGCACGAAGGTAGGTCACTTTAAGCTTTTGGACTCTGTCCTAGTTAGCTTTAACTTCATCTTGGCATGACTCAGACATCACCTGAGTACAGAACCTCAGCTGAAGAACTGCTTCAGTCAGACTGAGCTGTGGACAGGTCTGTGGAGGGCTGTCTTTATTACTAATTGATGTAGGAGGCTAAGCCCACTGTGGGAGGTACCATTCCCTAGGCAGGTGATCTCGGACTATATGAGAATGTTAGCGGAGCACCATCTAGCAAGCAGTGTTCCACCATAGTTCGTGCTGGATGTCTGTGGCTGTGAGTTCCCTGGTTAGAGGCAAAGCCAATGGAATACAAAGCAAGCCTACCTACCAGTTCCTCCCCTGATTTATCTCAGTGACTGACTGTGACCAGAAAGTGTAAGCAAGTAAACCCTTTCCTCCTCTAAATTGCTTTCGTTACAGCAACAGAAAAGAAATTAGAACAGACCCCAAAGCCATTATTTCTTATAGTCACCTAGGAGGAGCTGAAGGAGGCAGAAACGTGTCTGCTTGTTGTTTGTCAGATTTTCATTCTCTATCACAGATTTAAAAAAAAATCACACATTATATTTTATTAGATGGGNCAAACCCCTTGCAGTTATTTCTGATATAAGGCACTATACATTTGTACCAAATGTTTAAAAACCCTGATCCTCAGTGATGATGCACGTGCCGTCTTTTTCATGCTTTCACTACTGCCTTCCCCACATTTTTTCCTCTCAACATTCCCATGAAGGCTGCTGGCATCTTTTCAAATCCTTCAAGGACATATTCGTGATACTGGATTTTACCCTGAATCAAAACAACAAGGAGAGGTTGATTTCATTTTCCAAATGACATCCTCTTCTCATCCTAGCAACAGATTTATCAGGTACACCATGAGAACCTTGAAAGTCTGAGATGTAGGCCCTCTTATCCATGGATAACAAGATCCATGGACAGAGTGTATGCAACACAATCACAGTGTAATAACAGGAAAAATGGTAACAAACAGGCAACAACTAAGCAATTCCTAAGTACACTGCACAGACAATGCNATGATCTCAGAAGAGGTGAATGAAGAAAGGTACACCTTCAACAGATGCTGTTCTCGTCATATCTAGTAGCCAAATGATAGGAAACACTATACCTCAAGTAAGACCGGAAGAAGTGGGGCCTGTTCAAGAAATGTAAATCCCATGGAATTTACACCTTGTTCTCCCTTCTAACCAAGGTTCGTTCTGTGTCTTACCAGTTACTTAGAAGAGAGGAAGGGAAGGGTTCATATCAGAAGATTTTTTTACATACTTTACATGTTCAAGGATTGTTTGGTTCTATTGAGACAGGGTTTGGCTATCGTAGTCCAGGTTGGCCTTGAACTCTTGGTCCTCCTACCTCCTTAGACTACAGGCATGTACCACTATACCCAGCTTTAGGGTTTTGTTTTTAAAGGGGNTTTCTGTAGAAACTCAAGCTACCTGATACCATTTTTTTTTTTATAATACATTCCAGTTATGGTGAATACCCTTTCTAGACTTTAAGGACATGCCACGTGCTTGAGGTCACTCAAAAAGCACGGAAAGTGGAATTTGAATCCCTGACTTGAAAGCCCTAGCTCATTCCTACCCTTAAAAGACAGAGACCCTGCATAGGATAGAAAGCTAAAATCTAGTGTGATGATTAAAAACACAGAATGAATATTGCTGGGGACTGAACTATGTCCTACCCACCACCCAAATTCCTCTGCTGAAGCCCTAAATTCCCCAGTACATCAGAATGCAAGTATCTTATAAGACTGGGCGTTTAAAGAAATAATTAAAATATAGTGAGGTCATATGAGTATGTCATAATCAAGCAGGACTGGTGTCCNTTTCGAGACTAAGGCAGACACACCCAGAGAAGACCACAAGAAGATGTAGGAAGAAAAACCTCTGAAGAAGCAAGAACCTGCTGCTTCTTTGATCTCAGGTGAGCGGACTCGAGAACTTCAAGGAAATAAATTTCTGTTGTTTAAGCCACCCGTCCTGTGGTACTTTGTGATGGTAGCCCTAGAAAACTAATGCAAATACTAGTGGGGATTTTAATAATTGGGAAAATTAAGGTTCAACATGAGGGCATAAGGAAGCTTCCTATCCTGTCTTCCCAATTGTTTTCTTATCAATTTGCAATTGTGTTAAAATAAAAAGTGTATTTTTTTTAAGTTGGGGCTCTCAGTGAGGGAAAATGTTTGCTTAGCATTTGTGAAGCCTTTGGATTCAATCCCAGCGTTGGGCTGGGGAGTAGGGGGTTGGGGCAGAGAACAAAGAGGTGGGTTAGAAAGAAATTAAGACAGCTCAACTTCATTTAGCAAGAAGACTAAGCAGTGAGGAAATGGGACTGCTCACTCCAGCAAACACTCCCCAGAGCCAAGTGATGCCAAGAATCCACCTTAGACTTTCCCGTGAAAGAGACATTAGTGACCCTGACAAAAGCAGTTTTGGTGGAACAGGGTTAGGGTAAAAGCCTGATATACAGGTCTAAAAAGGAATAGGAAGAAAGGAGAGAGAGAGAGAGAGAGAGAGAGAGAGAGGGAATGGAAAAAGAAAAAAAAGAAAGGAAGAGAGAAAGAAATTATGGGTGGTAGTGATGCATGCCTTTTATATCCCAGCACTCAGGAGGCAGAGACAGGAGGATCTCTGTGAGTTCAAGGCCAGCCTGGTCTACAAAGGGAGTTCCAGGACAGCCAGAGCTGTTACACAGGGAAACCCTGAATCAAGAAAAAACAAAACAAAACAAAACAAAAAAAAGAAAGAATGTAAAGAAACAAACTATGTATGTAAATATAGATAATACCACCTCTAGGTATTTTGTTATGAAATGGATGGGTTTGAGTAGCAATGAAATTCAGAGCTATGGACACGGTGGTGCATGTCTATAACTTCAGCATTCAGGATGCCGAGACAAGAATATCGTGAGTTTGAGATTAGCCTGGGATACACAGTGACACACTGGTTTCATCACTGCCTTCACCTCTATCCCCAAGCAAGAAATTTAAAGAAATTTGTTCTCTTTTTTAAGATGAGGAAAGAATGTTCATATCTGAAAACACTGATCCATCAAACAAGGAGAAACAATACAGCAGAAAAGGGAAGAATTGAAGGACCGAGGGTTGTGAGTTGCAAAAGCCTATGGGAGCTGGTGGGCAGTGGGAGTGACTGGGTCCCCTTACCTCTGAGACCCAATTCATCAAGTCTGTCAGAGCCTTCAGGCGGACATCTCCTTCCCAGCGAGTAACGATGAACCCCTCCATGCGGAGTTGCTGAAAAATAACGGCTTCTGGGGCTGGGCCTGGAAGAGGAGGATTCATTTGTGTGACAGAGTGCAGGGACCTGTCCACAGTGAGACACACTGTCATGGTTCTCTAAGACCCACCCCCATTCTGTTTCTTCCACTCCTTTCTGAACCACAGGGCTGTTGCCTACCCCACCAACTGTGTGTTGGGGAGAATAATGGCCCCAAAGACATCCACACCTCAAACTCCAGAGTCTGTGAGTATACTACACTCCACAGTGAAAAAGAGAGCAGTGAGGGGAAGGCTGCACTGGTTGCCTGGGAGCCAGCAGCTGAAAGCATGATGCAGGATTGGAGTCACACTCTCTCCAGAGTCAGCTGAAGTGTGCGCATGGAATGGCAGGGACGGAAGAACAGAAACAATGTATCTTTGGCATCTTGGACAACTGGTGTCACTCAAGGCTAAAGTCTCCACTTTGAAGAAAGTACTATTTGTAGTCAGGGAAATGGAGCCTTGTCTGGAACCAATAGAAACTGGCACATGAGAGTGACATATGTAAATGCTGGGATGTGCCCCAGAATAAATACATTAAGTCATGACGACGTCCATGCTCAGATCACTTCTGCAGCATGGCACTTCTTCAAAAGGCCCATCGCAACCTTATTTCCTTCTGAGTTAAAGGTTCAACCTGGGCTAGGGAGATGGCTTGGTCAGTAAAGTGCTTGCCNTGCAGGAATGAGAACATGAGTTCAAATCCCCAGCACCCATGTACAAGCCAGGCACAGCATTTGAATCTGTAACTCCAGGATCCCTTGAACTCATTGGCCAGCCATCTAGATGAATTGATGAGCTCCAGCTTCAGTGAGAGACAATAGTCTCAAAAAATAAAATGGAGAGCAATTGGAAAGAGCCCTAAGGTTGACCTCTGACCTCCATACAAACCCCCGCCACACACACAACATCCACATAGGCGGGAACCTTCACTTCATCTTGAAAGAGGTTGAAATACTGTTGCTGAGCTAACCACCCTGACAGGAACACTGGTTTCTTTTTTGAGTCCAACAAAGCAAATATGGTTGTAAGCTGGTGGAAATACTGACTTGTCTCTGAGCTATAGTGATACTGGAATGTGCTAGAATCTCTGGGCCTCAGAGGCAAAGCAGAATCCTATCTGATGAAAACAGACAAGGTCAGCTGCCCATCTCTAAGAAATTCCAAGGACTAATTGCTAAAAAAAAAACTAGATCAAATTACCATGTCCAGAAATATCTGGTTGCACCTATTTAGACTATGGTTAAGAAAATGTATCCTGGAGCTCTCTTTGGTTGGCAGACAGATGGTTTTCCATGATTCTACCATAGCATCAATTGCAAAAGAAGATGGATGGGGCGGTGAGGGAGTTGTGCTTATCAATGAGGTTGCCAAGGGAATCTGGAATTTCCTAGCTAGAGAAGATAGTGTTGTTTTGATTTTCCATAACTCAGGAGGGAATCTGAGATCAGTCCTTCCGAGGCCCCACCTGCTCTAAACCACCCCCCACCCCCCCAGCCCCGTCTCTAGGTAGTTCTGTTGTTAATCAGTGCTATAGGGTTTTATCCACACTAGTCAAACCCAGAACTGAGGAAGTAACCAGTTGTTCTGTGGTCACCCATATCCTGATTAGAGACGCAAAGATCTCTTTTTCTTCTTCTTTCTCCTTGGGGACCTCAAATCAATCTGTCATTCTGATACCAGAGAGAGGACCTTATGTGAGGAGCTGGAACACTGGGCTCTGTTTTGTGTCAGCCATTCATCTTGTAGCANAGGCTTGCCCAAGATCCCTCATAGCCCAGAAGCAAGGAGTACAGGGCTCTCTGTTCACACTGCTTTTGGACCTCTGGGAGGATAAAGGAGAGGGAGGGAGTGATTTTAGTATAAGAAAGTGAAGAAGAGAGAGATGGAGAGCACAAGAGAAATAAAAGAGGCCAACCAAAGAGTGTGTGCGCAGGAGGGCAGGGAAACTGTCAGGCCTCATCAAGCACAGATGTCTTGCTGCTCTAGCAGGTACGGCCCACACCTGTGAAGACATGACAACCATGCCCGCCCTGTTTCCATATCTATGAATCTTCCCTTTGTCCAGTCCTCGTACGTGTAGGAGCAGAATACCTGGGGGACATGGACCAGTGCGGTTGTACTGAGAGATGGCTCCACAGATGGCAATTCTTCCAAATGTCTTCATCTGAGATAAAACAGCGTTTGAAAACTCTCCACCTACCTAAGTAGACAGCCAAAAANCAAACAAACAAAAAACAAAGCACTTTAAATAATGTTAAAAATCCATTTAGGAGAACCAACAAAATTGATTAAATCAGTACAGCAGTTGTAATGANTGCAGCTTAAATANATTTCAAATATGGACATTTNCAGGAGGTGGAGGCAGGAGGATCAGAACTTTGAGGTTATTCTCAGCTACATAGTGAGTCTGAGGCCACCCTGGNTTATATGAGATGGTTTGCAAGAAAGGAATATTTTCATTGACCTTAGGAACATANTTCATATAGCATAAAGCTAGTATATTAAATATCAGAATCTTCTGCATAGTCCAATAGTCTGACTGTCCTATAATCTAAGGGTATATAAATACTCAAAAGGCATTTGAGGAACAAAGCTATAGGACTTTCNAATTTCAAAATATGCTGCAAAGCTCAATTAAAACAACATGAAAATAGAAATAGAGGTCAGCGGAGCCAAACTGAATCCACAGGGAACCTTACCTTTACCATCCATTGGTTTTCCACATGAATGAATGCCAAGACAGTTGATAAGGGGGAAAAGCCTTAACCACTGGTGCAGAACTGCACAGCCACAAGGAAAAGATCAGAGGTGGCTCTCCTAAACTATACACACGGACTACTGAATATATAATGCAGACAGGAGTGTCAGAACTAACATCTGAACTCTTAGCAGAAGCAAAGGAGCAAGTATCGGTGACTCCAAGAAGGCAACATCCCTAGACAGCACAGCCAACACCCAACCAGCCAAGAAAGTAATTGAAATGTCTGCACTTCTAAAGATACCATTTGGAGAATGGAGACAGCTCACAGAGCTGGAGAAAAATTCTGAAAACCATATACAGTCAACCTTCATTCTCACAGGATCCCATATTTATGAACCATATTCCTTGCTAAGATTTATCTGTGCCTTCAAAATGGGTCCCAGGTCATTTGCAGACACAGGCAGTCCCAGCAGAGACTGAACAAGCAAGGTGATTGATGCTCTGCCTTCCTGTCACACAGAGATGGCCAAAGGATGGGGACAGTGGAGCCCTGGATCTTCGCAGATGGAGTGGAGAATGGATGTCAACCTTGTGGGTTTAAGGGCAAGTTACTTAACACTTCAGCTTCTGAACCTCATTTCTCTTTTGTAAAATAACTATGCTACAAAAAAGGGGGGGTTAGGATTAAAGATTATAATCCACACGAGACATGTTCACNTGTAGACATTTCTCCTAGGAGCCATAGTTCGGTGTTCCTGGAGACTTTACAGAACACAACTACTGCAAATAATGAAAGTTAACTGCAGTGAAGAAACATGTACTCGTCCATAAAGAACTCAGATAACCCAGTTGAAAGCTAGGCCAGAGTTCTGTGCACATTTCCCCAAACATGATACACATATGTCCATAAGCAATCTTCAGTGTCATTTGTCACAAGGAAATGTAAATCAAAACCATACTGAAACCACTTCAAACAGATTAAGATGGACATAAGAAAACCAGTCATTACAGGTGGCATGAAGGCTATGGAAAAATTCTAACCCTTTGAGGCCACTGGTAGGAATATACGACAGTGCAGTCAATTTGCAAAAATACCTTGGCAATTCCTCAAAATGTAAACATGAAGTTTCCATATGACCTGGCAATTCTACTCATAGATGAATATCCAAGAGAAATGGAAACAAATTCAAATAAAAACTTGTATGTGAATGTTCATAGTAGCACTACACACAATGATCAAAAAGTGTAAAGAAATCAGATGCCTATCAACTGATGAATAGATAGAAAATGTGGTATATCCATACAATGAAATATCATTCACTCATAAAAAAAAGAATGAAGTACTAATACCTANCACAACATGGATGGGTCTGGAATCATTTTGCTAAGTTAAAGAAGCCAGGCACAAAAGAACACATTTTTGAGCAGAAACAAATGAGGAGGTAACTGATGATTAATGTTTCTTTGGGGAATGATATATATTCAACAACTGTAGTCATATAGACAGTCTGGTACTATCAGTTAAGATCTGAATTCTAACTCTTTCTTCTGCAGTGCTGGGATTGGATGCAGGGCTGTGTACATGGTAGGCAACAAGCCCTATTACTGAGTTACATCCTTAGCCTAAAAGTCAACAGTTGGTTTATTTATATATTGTGTACATGGTAGGCAACAAGCCCTATTACTGAGTTACATCCTTAGCCTAAAAGTCAACAGTTGGTTTATTTATATATTTATTCAGTGCTTGATATGGGGGACATGGTCTCACTATGAAGCCCAGACTTGCCTTGAGCCTGCTATCCTCCTGCCTCAGCATCATGAGTGTTGGGATTATAGGTATAGCTATCATGTCTGGCTATGCAGTTTAAATGAATGAATTCCTGGTCTGTGTATCTTAACAAATCTTTTCCCCCTGAAGAGTGTACTTGATTCATATATTCTAGATGGAAACTTTAGAAACATGTTCCTTTATGTAATGCATTATTGGTAAGTCAGGTAAGCTCAGTTTGTACTCACATTGTCAAAATAGCAATCATAGCCATCAGGAGAGGCCGTTTGCAAAGCTTCTTCCAAAGACTTTACTGTCTTGTAGTTAAAGGCAGCATCGAATCCAAGCTTCTTAAGATAGGCAACCTTTTCATCGGACCCTGCTGCACCAACAACTTTGCAGCCCTAAGTGGGGAAAACAATGTAGACCATTAACGAAGCAGAGGCATGGCCCAATTCCTCTTTCCCAGTCTTCTACAGCAGGTTGCTCAAGAACATACTTGGTGCTAATCAACTTTTCCACACTATGACCAAACACCTGAGAAAACAACTTAGAGGACAAAAGAGAGATTTTGGCTCACAGTTTCGGATGCTTTACTCCATAGTCTCTTGACTCCCTGTTTCTGGAATGGATATTATGTTTATCACAGCAGAAGGGTAGGACATTAGGAAGCCACTCAACTACGGCAGCCAGAAGAAAGAGAAAAAGAGACAGAGATAGACAAGAAGAATCTAGAACAACTTTCAAAGACAATTCTAATGATCTACTTCTTCCAGCTAAGCTCTTGCATTCTAGTTTGTCCCATCTACCAACAATGCCCCAAACCTTCAAATGAATCTATCAATAGGTTGATCCATTGATGAGGTCAGGACCCCCATAATCCAATCACTTTATAAAAGTCCCACTTCTGAAGTGGGAGCAAGCCTTCAACATACGGGAACACATTTCCTATCCAAACCACAGCACATCCCATATGCAAGGAATGCCACAGAAAGTCAACAGACCTGGAGGGTTGAAACTGGTCCCTAGCCTAGAACCCAGCTACAGCTAGCCTGACCACTCAGTAGACCCCTTCTATGTCTGTTTGGCTTACATTCATTTCAACCTACTGCTTTAACAACCTAGTCACTTGACCTCCTGGGTTTTTCACTCTGGGACATCTCTATTCCTCCAATGACATAAATCCTACCTTGGTACAGTGTTGCATCTTTGTTGTTGCTGTGTTAATTTTGTGTGTGTGTGTGTGTGTGTGTGTGTGTGTGTGAGAGAGAGAGAGAGAGAGAGAGAGAGAGAGAATGCACACGTTCACATGTGCAGGTGTGTAGGAAGGCCAGAAGAGGGCATCAGATCCTCTAGATCTGGATATACAGGTGATTGTAAGCCCTGTAGGTGCTGAGAACTGAACTTGGGTCCCCTGGAAGANTCGCAGTGTTCGTAACTAATGAGCCATCTCTTCAGCACAGTACAATGCTTCTTTAGAACATCATTTTCCCTCTCTCTCTCAGGTAGTTTTAAAATTCTATATTTATTATTAATCATGTGTATGTGCTCATGATATGTGAGTATGGGTATATGCACAGATGTGGAGGTGAGAAGACAACTTTGTGGAGCTGGTTCTCCCCTTCTCCTCGCACCTTTATATCAGAAATTGCACTCAGGNCATCAGGTAGGTACAGCGAGGTCCTTTACCCACTGANTCATCTCTATAGCCCTCCATATTTTTAATAAAACATTTACAATTTAAATATTAGAAATACTTCTGACTAATTTTGTAAATCTAGTCTATGCTAAATATAGCTAGACATTCTGAGTTCAGAAAAAGAAAAACCAAAACCTACAAATCAAACTTCTGTAAAGATAGAGGCAAAACTCTCTTTAAATGTTATCAAACCAGGGACTGGAGTAAAGCTCAGGTAGAACCTGTGCTTAGCATGTACTAGACCCTGAGTTCAATTATCAGTCTTACCCCAAAAGCTACTCTCAATTCCAAAGGCATAAATCTATAGTATGCCACTATTTCTTGAATCCAGGAATGCTAGAATGATGTTGGAAAACAAATGTAACTCATTGATTATAAAGTTAACACGACAAAAGCTGAAACAGTGTTTGTAAGATTCAGCTTCTTTACTCACTTATATACTGACTTACCTAAATATTTTCTACAACCTCATTTGTGCTCAAACTCCTATTAGTAATAGAGGCCAGCCCTTGGCTATTGGGAATAGCCCTACATTCAACTCTATTCCACTTATCTTGCCATATAAGAACATGTCCTAAGTCCTATACAGAAGCCTTTGGCAAAACTACATTACCCAGTTAGGTCACCTGAGAACATCCCCACTATGAGAAAAGAAATCCTGACCAGGTCTGAACTGCCCACTATCCTGCACACTCACCGTCAAACTGGATCCCTTGAGCAGAGAGCTGCCCAAATAGAAGCCTATACTCTGCTTACATTTACAAAAAAGCCATGTGGGTGATGACTCCTGGTTTGGCTGACCTTAAGTCCCTCTTTGTATTCCTGGAGTAATCATGAAGGAAGGCAATTAAACTGAGCAAGAGAATGTGCAGTAAAATCAAAACAAAACATATAGATGTATATGCATATATATATGTTTATATATAATAATGAAACATATTATATATATTGCTAACCAGTCGGTAAACCAGATGGCCTATGCCTGACTTGCTATCTGCAGTGTTATCAGTCAACACTAGTCAGCTCATCTTTGCTGTTCTCTTTTCCTCATTCTCCCCTTTCTCAACCTCTAACTTCTAAACAAGTCCCAGCAAGTTGATTGTACCCCCTTGAGTCCAGAAGTTCCTCTGTATTCACTGCGGCATTCCCAGCGCACGCTGTGGGTCTTGCAGAGGTATGGCTAGAGGAAGACATTTACCTTGAGCTTGGCTATCTGCCCCACGACAGAGCCCACTGCTCCTGCTGCTGCGTTGACCATCACTGTTTCTCCGCCCTTCACGCCACAGATGTCAAGCAGGCCAAAGTAGGCAGTGAGGCTAAGGAAAGAACATAAGCATGTGGGAATAGATTCAGTCTTCTCTCTCTCTCTCTCTCTCTCTCTCTCTGTGTGTGTGTGTGTGTCTCCCCTCCCTAACCCCACTCCCACCCCTATGTAGCCCAAGCTGGCTTCCAAATTGCAATCTTCTTGAGTTTTCACAAGTGCTGGGATAACATACCCTATATACCAACACAATTTCATATACACATACACACACACACTTGCACACATGTGTGTGCATGCACACATGCTCACAGGCACACACACACACACACACACACACACACACACACACGTGTGTGTGTTTCTCTCTACAACCCCAAGACAACCCCAAGCAACATAGGCTGCTTTGCCTGTGAGCCCTGAGTTTAAACTTGACTTGATATAAAAATCTACTGTAATTAACTGAAGCCCCGAAATACAAAGCTAAAATAAGGGATGGGATAAAAATGAGTTCAGCAGTAGAAAAAAAAATCTGCATCCTTGATTTAAAGCCAATGAAATTCATATGTATTAAGCCACCTGCAAAATTTCTAACAGATGCATGGTAAAGTCAATGCTGCCTGAATGAGAAATATTGGCACAATTTTAGCTTATTCAGCTTCTTCCTATAGTTGGAGCCATGAGAACTGTTGGGCAGTGACAGGCAGAGACATCTTTTTTCTGAGGATCCCCATACAGTCGTGAGCTGCCTAACAGCTTGCTGGCCAATGGTGGATGGAATGTACAGTGATGCTGTGTAAGATGAAATCACCTAATGACACGGGAGCTATCTGTTCGTGTAAGTTTAGTTTGCAAAACTACAAAGAAATCTACTCCATGATTTCCTTTCCAGAGCATCCTGTCATCAAAAGACGCATGCTGCACCTAACATCCCCTTAATCTAGTATTTTTCAAAAGACAGACACAGCACCATCTACCTATCTCAGACATTTTTAAATAACAAATTTAGGTTCCTATGTCCCACCATAGACCCACTGATTCAAAAACACTGGGCCATAAAAATTCAAAATTTAGTAAGACGCCATGAATGCTAGTAACAGGAAGCTACTACCTGAAAAATAGAGACACCGGAGCTTTCTGAGCGTGTTAGCCTAGCCTAGCTCCAAAAGAGAAGCTGAGCATATTTTTCCTATTTTTGTCTCTTTAGGTTTTAGAGATTGAACCCAGGGCCCTGTGCGTGCTAGGCAAGCGCTCTAGCCCAGGCTCCTGCCCAGCCCATTTTCGGATTATGTCATTATACCAATGTCAACCGGCATCTTCCTTTCACAGTCTCCTCCATGGTATTTTCAGTCAGCTTTCAACTGGACACACTGACCTAAGGTACACAACCTCACTTCTTTTTAGAAACAAAACAGAGGTAAGACGGAAGAGTCGGCAAAAGAGAAGTCCTAGGGGAGAAACTAAGCTGCCTTAAAAGAATCAACAATGTAGAGAACAAAACATAATTTGGACTCCCTCCCCTTCTTTTTCTTTTTCTGAAATAGATCTCACTGTGTAGCCCTGGCTGGCCTGGAACTTGCTATGTAGACCAGGCTAGCCTCAAGCTCAGAGATCTGTCTACCTACCTCCAGAGGGCTGGGATTAAAGGTGTGTGCCACCATGCCTGGCTTGACATTTTGTAAAGATAGAGTCTACCTATATCTCAAGCTGGCCTTCAACTCATGATCCTCCTGCCTCAACTCTGAGTAGCTGGGATCACAGAAGACAGTTTGGACGCCCATGTCTCTTGTGTGTCACAAAATGATTTCCCACATTGGCAACACTGGGAGGCGGTGGAGCAATTAAGAAGTGGGGCATCTCCGACCCAACTTTTCCCTCTTTCATTTACCCTCAAGAATAATGCTAGCTTACCTTTAACTGACAAGTAGGAACTGCATAAATGTAGATATATAAAAATATATATGCATAGTATGTAGCATGTTTTAAATATACAGTAGAATATGTAAACTAAGCTAATTAACATACGTGTTACTTCACATAGTTATCATTTCTATGGTTAGTAGGCTTCAACTCTGTCTTCACAGTCATTTCCAACCTTATGTATTGTTGTAAACTACACTCATCCTGCTGTAAGACAGAGCTCTTGAACTTATGTCTCCTGTCTAAATAAATTTTGTGTTGGGCAGTGGTGGTGCACGCCTTTAATCCCAGCACTCAGGAGGCAGAGGAAGGCGGATCTCTGTGAATTCAAAGTCAGCCTGGTCTACAGAGTGAGTTCTAGGACAGCCAGGGCTACATAAAGAAATCCTGCCTTGAATTATCCCCCAAATAAAAATAAATAAATTTTGTATCTTTGGACCAAGATGTCTCTCAACTCCTATCACTATACTCTCAGCATCTATTGGTTCAACTTTCTAGAGCCCACTTATGCTACAGTTTGAAGGTGAGATGACCTCTCCCCAAGGCTCTTGTGCTAAGGGCTTGGTTTCCAATGTAGCAGTGTTCAGAGATGGGGTTTTGGCAAAGTGTTTAAACTATGAGCACTCTGATGTAATCAATGCATTAATCCCATGATGGATTCATAATATGATGACATTATTAGGAGGTGAGAACTAGTCAGAGGAAGTAGGTCACTGAGGACAAAGCCCTAGCAAGATACATCTCATCTTTGGCTCCTTCTTGTCTTTCTCTTCTTCCTGGGTGCCATCAGATAGACAATTCTGCCCCATCATTCCCCTTATACCATAATCATCCACCTTGCCCCAGGCTTAAAACAAATGTACTAATGAACTGAAACCATGGTCCAGAAGAAAACATTTCTCCATTAAAATTATTGCTCTCAGGTATTTCTCACATAAATAGAAGCTGACACAAGATGAAAATGAGATCATGTGGAATTTGTCTTTCTGTGCCTGACTTACTTCATTTAATGTCCTCTGGGTTTTTCTAAGTTATAAATGCCAAGGTTTCCTTCTTTTTAAATGTGACATAGTATTCTTTTATATGTAACATTCCCTTTATTCATTCACTTAACAGATTCTTCTCAGTTTGAGTTTCTTCCTTTCTTACTCCTAACACTTTTCTGTAATCAGCCTTTGTGCCTTCGGTCTCTCCTGTTGGTTAAGTTATAATGCTAGACATTCTGACAAACAAAACATACCCATGACACTTACCCTGGCATGCCAACTGCTCCCAAAGCCAAAGACAGTGGTAACTTGTCTGGCCACCCTGCAGGCAGTTTTCTCAGACCATTCCCATCAGAAATGGAATGTGATGTCCAGCCTAAGAAAGCCACTACAATGGTTCCTGTGGGGAAGGCGGGGTTTTTACTTTCCACAACTCTGAAAGATAAAAGTACAGTGAGACATGTGATATCTTTTCCCATTCATGGGGGTCAGAATGCTTTGTAGAGAATGTTCACAAGAGGGCACTGAGCTGAACAGTCCATGACTGACACTCTGAGGAATCTCCCCTTAATTCTTAGCCACGTGGGAGCCATCAGAGAAGAACATTCTCAACTGGTCCAGCACCAATCCTTGTCCCTGCCCACTTCCCTTCTTTTTAGCAAGGGTCCTCTGTCCTCTGGCTCCAGGTGCCTCTATCCTCCATCCTCTACACACCAGCTGCCCCTTCTCCCTCAGGGACCCCCCACCCTGTCCCCTAAGTCCTCTCCTCTCTTTCATTGTTAATAATTTCCTTCNCTGTCATTCTCTCTCTCAGCACAACTCAGCCATTTTATAATCTCATCTTTTGCCATCCATCTTCTCAATTTTATAGCCAAATTTCCTCATTTTCCATTCACATGATAAACCAGAACAACATGCTCTCCACCTTCACCAGTCCACTGAGGTTACAACCGTCTGACTGTGAAACATATTGGCTATTCTTTCTTTTATTTAACAACTTTGAATTTTATTTATTTGTTATTCATGTGTATGGAGGAAGAGAACACAGGTGTCCCGGCGTGTGTGTGTGGAGGTCAGAGGACAACTGTTCAGAGTGCAGTCTCTTTCCATCATAGGTTCTAGGGATGGAACTCAGGTCATCGGGCTATTCTTACTCACTATCTGACTCCTCTACTCCACCCCTGCNGTTCCCAGGACACTGACTTCTCTGGCCTTTTGCCCTTCCTTTCTACGCTGCCTCTTTTCTGCCTCATTGACTGATTTCTTGCAGCTCCCCTCACCCTTACCTTACTTCTTAACTGCCTTCCCCAGAAGTTAGCTATAGATCACATTTATGTCAGAAAATTTAAATAAAATATTAGATTGAAAACTTAGCTCAGGAGTACAGTACTTGCCTGGTACCCATGTAGCCCTGAGCTGGACCACAAGCACCACAATTTTAAGCAAAATTTTTAAAAAGGGGGAAAAATGAGCCGGGCGGTAGTGGCGCACGCCTTTAATCCCAGCATTTGGGAGGCAGAGGCAGGCGGATCTCTGTGAGTTCGAGGCCAGCCTGGGCTACCAAGTGAGTTCCAGGAAAGGCACCAAAGCTACACAAAGAAACCCTGTCTCAAAAAAACCAAAAAAAAAGGGGGGGGGTGCTTAAAAAAATCAAAGAAAAATATCAGCTATAATCCTACAACATAAAGATAACAGCTAATATTTTGGTATGCTTCAAGGTAACCTTAATGATAGGTTTAAAATATATAATGCGTAATTACATAACTGAAGTAATGTTTTGCAACCTAATTGTCCCTTCACGTTACATTAGTTTATATGTAATTTATATTTTTTTGTGTTATTAAGAATCCTTTAGAGGCCGGGCAGTGGTGGTGCATGCCTTTAATCCCAGCACTTGGGAGGCAGAGGCAGGAGTGCAAGGCCAGTCAGGTCTACAGAGTGAGTTCCAAGGCAGCCAGGGCTACACAGAGATACACAGAGAAAAAGGAGCAAAGAAAACCAAAACCAGCTACTAACTAGCACAGCTCAACCCCCACCCTGTCTCTTATACACATCTAGATGTGTATAAGAGACAGGTTCAGAGTGCAGTCTCTTTCCATCATAGGTTCTAGGGATGGAACTCAGGTCATCGGGCTATTCTTACTCACTATCTGACTCCTCTACTCCACCC
>LZPO01066292.1:179422-190724 GCA_001675575.1 Neotoma lepida
AGAACGAAAGAAAGTAAAAAGAGTAAGTTAAAACATAGTTATGGCAGTGGGGAGATACAGCCTACATGGCTTGCTGCCTGCCACAGCCACCTGAGGAGTTCCCAACTCAGGACCGCCATCATGTGAAGTCTCATCCTTGACTAGAGGGCAGAAGGCTTCAGGGAAATCAGTGGAGAANGTCAGATAGTTTATTAGAGGTGAGGGATGACACCTGCTTTAGATTGAAATGAGACATTTAGAAATCTGTGCCCTTGGGTGACTTCACAATCCCTAAGTCACATTGCTCAAAGAATGTAATTTACACCTAAGCGTAATGATTGGAGGGGGCGTGGGTTACAAGCTGGTCTTCTTTCTCCNAAAGACAGTCCTTCATAAACGAAATCTTGAGGAGGCTTCCTGGGGGACACTGCTCAGGGTTAGGGCAGAGAGGAGTGCTCAGGCCCTCTTTGAGACTCAAAGTCACAACCATTCTTTAAACAGCCTTGTCTGAGATGGTTTAGAAGGACACCCGGCATCTCCACAGGCAATCTCCACATTTTATGTTGAAATTTCTGATCCCCGGTGGGAAAGCTACCCAGATGTTTGAGTGGCCAGCTTTTCCCCTTCTCTCTCATTTCCCATCTTTGTGTCTCACAGTAGTACCAGCATGTGGCACAGTGAGTGCTGGATCTCAGTATCATTTGACCTATTTGCTGGCAACCCACGCAGTATTTGAATTATGAATCACCAAACCTTAGTCCAGTCTCCATAAGCCATGTGATAGAAAGAAAGTGTACAGAAATGTTTTAACNTTGTCCTCTCCTCCGGTGCCCCCTCTTCGAATTCACAATTGTGAGTCGNTATTTGCTTTTCACTCCTTTTCTGTGATGATGCAGAAATACACATAAAGGATTTTCCTATTTTTAACCAAATGAGACTCATTCTATTTTTTTATTTACTTCTTTGTTCATTTGTGCAGAGGATTAAACCCCAGGCCTCACACATGTTAAGCTTGCACTCTGCAGATGAGCAATGTCCCCAGCCTCAAAGTCTTCCTAAAGGTGATGTTTTGTCCCTTTTTTCTGACTTAATGTCCCAGTCGTCTTCCAAATAGACAGATACAGATACAATTTATCATTTGNTTGTGGTATTCCATAACTGAGGTATATAACCATTAATTCCTCAGTGCTGTAGTCGATTCTAATGGTGTTCTGCTCCATGCCTATCTACAATGCTATAATATACCCTTTTATGAAGAACTACATTATTCTAATGCCTTTATCTCCATAGGTTAATTTCAATATGTGACATTGATTTATTTTTATATTATGTATATGTGTGTTTTAACCTGCATGGATGTATGTATAACACATACGTGTCTGGTGCCCGCAAGAGGTCAGGAGGGTTTTGGGTCCCCTGGAACTGGAGTAAGGGATAGTAGTGAGCCACCATGTGGGTGCTGAGAACTAAACCCAGGTTATCTGGAAGAGCAGCTAGTGTATTAACTACTGAGCCATCTCTCAAACACCTTAAGAATAGGTTTTCGATATTGGTTGGATAAAGTGACATTGTTGTATTCAACCACTTTGACCTAAAGAAACAATAGTTTCATAACACTCACCCTATGAGGTGGCCACACTGCCTTCCAAAAAAACTATTATGGCAATTTGTGTTTCTCTCTGGCCTGTCTGAGAGTTCCTGTTAACTAAAGCATGCATCAGGATCAACGGTGGTGGTTTGCCTTTTGTCAATCCAAGCAGTGAAACACACTTATTCAACAAGTTGTTATGCCTTTAGGCACAGAAATCCTCTCTTCTCCCTGCCAGGCTTTCAGTTAGCAAGGTTCAAAGTGGAAGATTCAGAACCCCGCAGGACATGCGTCCCAGTTCCTTATGGAGTCAGCTGTACAAGTTTATCAGCTTCATAGCAAGACCTCAGAACTTTTCAAAAGTAAGGATTTGCTCGTCATGGAGAGAGTGTGTAGCAGTTTGCTAGGGCTGCCGCAATTAAATACATAGGTTGGATGGTTTCAGAAGCATGAATTGAGTNTCACAAAACTGAATGTGGGTGGACTGGCAGACGCTGGGGAGATGGCTCAGTTGGTAAGGTGTTTGCTGTGAAAATATGAGGACCTGAGTGTGATTTTGAGAACCCACTTNAAAAAAAAAATTTAAGGCCAGGCATAGTGGTAGTGGCACACACCTTTAATCCCAGGCACTCAGAAGGCAGAGGCAGGTAGATTTCCATGAGTTCGAGGCCAGTTAAGATTATATAGTGAGAAAAATAAATAAATAAAAAATAAAAAAGCCAAGCACAGTGGTGCATTTTTGAATTCCAGCAATAAGGAGGCAGAGAGAGGCAGATTCCTGGGGTTCACCAGGCGGCCAGCCTAGCTGACTCAGGCCCATNAAGAGACCCTGTGTTATACAGCAAAATAGATGATTCCTGAGGAAAGGGGCCTGAGGCTGGAAGTGTATGCACACATGCGTACACACAAAGTGTTCAACTTTAAAAGTTGTAAGACATGCAAACAACAGGAAAATTTTTATATTTTGACATCTATAATGAATAGGGACATCTAAGATCAAGGTATGTAGGGCTTTTCTCTCCTGAAACTTGCCTTCCTGCCTTACTGATGGCCGCCCTCTCCTATGTCCTCACATGGCCTTTTCTCCCCACTTGCAAATCCCATCTGTCTTCTCGTGAGGACAGCAGTCAAAACGAATTTGAGTCCTGCCTCACACCAGTGTTTAACTTAAGCCCCTCCCTTTGAAGGGCCTGTGTGGAACTGAGTCAACATTAGAATTCCCACCTAATTCCCTGCCACATGGTTTTCAGCTGTTATTTAATTTCATTTCATTAACTATTAACTATTGATAATTATAATTAATAATTGAATTGTCAATTAATTAAACATCATTTAATTAATGATGTCATTTAATTTCCGCTTTAACAATCCTCTCTCCAGATATGTTTATAGTCTGAGGTACAATGGGATGGGACTTTAGCATATGAATTCAGTCCTTAATAGAGTATTTCCAAAAGTGTGGTGGATGTTAGACTGTNGGGTATAGTCAAGCAATCAAAAGATGCTCTGAGCTTGACACCTATAAAAGACCTCTATAGATCCTAATGACACAACACTGGAGTAGGAAAGTAAGAAACAGAATGATGTCGTAGAATATTCCTTTACACTGTGTGAAGATGTGTCACTGTGATCGGTTCAATNAAGAGCTGAGTGGCCATTAGCTAGGCAGGAAGAGGTTAGATGGGACTTCTGGACAGAGAGAGCTCTGGGAAGAACTAAGGAGGAGTTGCTTCGAGCCAGATCCAGGGAGCAAGACATGCAGAAGGAGAGGTAAAAGCCACGAGTCACATGGCAACATGTAGATGAATAAATATGAGTTAATTTAAGTTATAAGAGCTAGTGGGACAAACCTAACCTATAGGCCAAGATTTCATAATTAATAAGTCTCTCTGTTGTTTTTTGTGAAATGGTGGCCCAAAGAAAAAATNCATCTATAGATTGAGGCCTGGAACTCAACATCATTCCTATACATTAAACGTTCACAGTACATAAGAACAGGTGGGGCTTGGATGTAGCTCATTTGGCAAATGCGGTGCATGCCTGAGGCCCTGAGTGCCATACCCAGCACTATATAACCGAGTGTGGTAGTACATGCTCTTAATTCTGGCACTAGGGAGGTAGAGGCAGGAGGATCAGGAGTTTAAGGTCATCAGCTCCAAAGCAAAAGTTTGAGACCAGCCTGGGTTACATGAGACTCTGTCCAAAAAAGAAAGAGGGATGGGAGGAGAGAAAGGGAAGGATGGAAGTGTTAGAATTCCTAGCCACTCCCCCAACTACATGACCACACATGCGCTCTCCAAGAGCCAGGCAAGATGCTTAGTCATCCTAGGGCCTTACGTCCCACATAATTCGTGTGCTATGTGATCACGTAGCTATGTAAGCCCATATGTGCATGTGCAGGGGGTACCTATAAAAGTGGGTTCCACCTATTCCTTCCCTCTCTTCCTGCACGATCATTCCATAGGCCTATGCACAGCCCCTCTCTGTTCCCTTAATAAACTCTTATAGTGAGTTTCGTTGTGCCTTGTGGCTTCTCTGGCATGGTAAACAGCGCCACTTAATAAACAACGGGAAGGAAGAAAAAAGAACCCAAAAATCAGCTACCTGCACACTATGATAAACATATCATCATAGTCACCTGTGGTAACAAGAGTAGGAGATCGGAATTTTTCAAAACACATAAATTGAGAGAAAAAGGAAAGAGAGAAATCAGCAGGCAATGTTATGATGAACTACAAATGCCAATGAGCATGGAACACACACACACACACACACGCACACACACACACACACACACACACCCTGCTTTGGCCCTAAGGTCCACAATCACACATGAACAGTTTAGAAACCACAGCACACCCAATCTCATCTTAATAGAAGACAGGGAGAGAGTGCATGATCCAGCCCTAGACACAAGTCGACCTTGTTTCTCTGGTTGTTGGCCCACGAGGTGACATCTGATTACAACATGCCTTTCTTATTTAGGACATGGATAGGTATGGCTTCCTCTGTCCTATGGCAAAGAAATATTGCAAAAATAAGTAAAGCAGCAAACAGTATAAGTAATGACACTGAACCTGACATAAGAAAGAGCTTTACAGGAATTCATTCTTGCTCAGCCCAATGGCAGACCATATGGGTCTCTTCTCTCACCTTTCCGTACCACATGCATACNCTACACTTGTTAGTGTAGCAGGATGCCCAGGCAAATGACTCTTCTGTCTTTGGAGTTGGGGTTGTGTTCCAATTCTAAACAGTATGCAGAAAGCTAATATAGGGAGAGGGTAGAGCATTTAGGAAAATCACTGTTTTACTGATAATAATGATGATGATAAAACACATTCAATGGACATGAAACTTTTTCTCTATGTCCTTCCTGCCTGAAGTGTGGAGAAGCTGCCTAGTATTGCTACAGCCTTCTTGTGACTATATACAAGGAAGGCACTCACTGTAGACAGTAGAGAAAAATAACAGGCATCTGTCTGGATCATTGAGCATTTGATCAGCTCTGGCATTCCTACTTTGGATTCCTTGTTCAATGGGGATTGGGGGTCATGCTTTTTAAGACACTGTAGGTGTGGTTTCTGAACTATAGATCTTCAGGTAGCAAGCAGAGAGAGACTGAGCCTAACATGGACTTTGGAAACTTTAAAGCTCACTTCCAGTAACAACTCTTCTTCAACAAGGTCACACCTCCTAACCCTTAACAGTGTCAACAACTGGGGACCAAACATTCAAACACAGGAGCCTATGAAGACCATTCTTATTCAAACCCTCATACTTGTACACTGTTCCGTGGTGAGCACTTATGCTCACCTTTCTCCCACATAGGCGAAGGGCTTGACAACTGATCAAGAAGCCCCCTCTGCCCTGGGGGCTGAGAGCTTCCAAGCTTTCCTGGGACATGTGCAGAGGATGCGAGGGAGACACCCACAGAACTGCAGTGCCTGCTCAGCTGTTGACGATCAAGAACTAAGTGTAACATGGAAGATAGAGTACTGGCAAGCAGCAAGACCCTCAGTTATCTTTGTTTTCTTCTTCATTCCACTGTGTGTGTGTGTGTGTCTGTGTGTGTGTGTGTGTGTGTGTGTGTGTGTGTGTGTGTGATGTTTTCAAAAGCATACCTTGAGGCTAGTGAACTGAATCAAATGAAATGTCTCAAATGGTATTTGTTGCTAAGCCTGACAACCTGAGTTTGATCCCCAGGACTTACAGGGTAGGAGGAGAGAATTGACTCGTTCACCTTGTCCTCTCTCTATATGCATGCGTTGTGACATGCCTGTACCCACCCCACACAATAGATAAGTAAATAAATGTAATTTTACAACTTTTTCAAGGAAAGCTATCAAGCTTAATATAGTAGAGTATGTGTCAGGAGCTTCAGATGGTTAAGATGAGAAAAACACCCTATGGTTGGGGTATTGAAAGAGTTAATAAAACAGCTGGTGTAAAAATCTTTGCCAAACAAAAATCTCAGAAACAAAGTGCCCATAACACAAGGTAACTCAAATACTCATTAGACTGTAAATGAGACATATGGATGAGATGTAGCCAGGGATGTAGCTCAGTGGTGGAGTACTTAACTAGTGTGCATGAGAACAAGGGTTTAATTTCCAACCACAGAAAAAAGGCTTGGCCATGGGCTGTGCCAAGTCAGATAAGACACCTTTGGTAATAGCTTTGACCCAGCTGGTCTAGATGACTGCAGTTAGCCAAGTCATGGTGATTATGCTAAGTCATGGTAAATTAATAATCTACAGAGTTAGAATATGGGACAAAGGATCAAGGAGAAAGATTTCCTTTGCTTTGCTCTAAGAAAAAGCTTATTCAGTTCAGTCATCTGCTCTCAGGTTTTTCAATGAGCTCTGATCTTAGTGACTTGAGGGAGCAAGTCACTTAAAACAATAAGATTGCATAAGGAATAAAAGAACACTTCTCATCAAATAACCCAGATAATACAATGTATATGTAAAATGGTAAAAATCATTATTGATGTGGTAGGAATTCCTTGTGAGTGTCCTTCTCTGGCAATGTATTTAGAAACTTGACAAATGTGTTCCCCTTTCTTCATTACAACCTCCGTATTTCCCTAGTCTGGTGAGGTGCAGTGAAACCATTACATAATCAATTCATGGGGCTGGAGAGATGACTCAGCAGTTAAGAGCATGTACTGCTCTTCCAGAGGACCGGAGTCTTGCTCCCAGTATCCATGTCAGGCAGCTCACAGCCGGCTGTAACCCAGCTCTAGGGGATCCCTTACAATCTTCGGGCCTCCTTGGGTACTTGCACTCATATGCACACACACACACAATGAAACCTTTAAAAATCAATTTGTGGCCGGGCGGTGGTGGCGCACGCCTTTAATCCCAGCACTGGGGAGGCAGAGGCAGGAGGATCTCGTGAGTTCGAGGCCAGCCTGGGCTACGAGCGAGTTCCAGGAAAGGCGCCAAAGCTACACAGAGAAACCCTGTCTCGACAAAAACCAAAACAAACAAACAAACAAACAAATAAATAAATAAATAGAAATCAATTTGTGAAGTTGTTGTCATAATTGCAGGAGAGAGAATGCTCATTGCCCCTTACAGCAGGTATGAGAGGCAGATGGTGTCACACCAACTGTGAATCTTGCACAAGAGGAGCCTTTGGTATCCAGCGTTTCNAGTTCTCTTTACTGTTAATCTTCCTCAGAGCCTCAGGAACCTGAGAGGCAAATTAGCATAGACCAGAGACCATGTTAGTCAGTAGCAGGGCTGTGACTGGAAACCTGGTTCGTGTTCTGGAGCTGACACTTTCCCCTGTGCATTCTACCTCCCAACACAGAGGGGAAGTAGACTCCTCTTGGAGGAAAGAGCAAATTTAAGGAAGGTCACACTTCTGGGATTTCTGGAAGTTCCTGTGAGCAATGTTCTTTCTCTCGTGAGAATATGCTGGGTGTTGGAGGAATGTCTCCCCTGGTTCTCCCTCCCAGCTTCTTTTCCCACCATCCTATCCCTCACCTAGAGCTTCTGTAGTTCTGCAGCAAGGATTCTNTCTGTCCTACTTGAGCTGCAGCCCAAAAAGGTCAAGGGGACCTGAAACATCTTTATCAGTAAAGGAGGGTGTACCAAGTAAAGTGTGTGGAAAAATGTGGCCAAGAGGAAAGGAAAGGACTGGGGTCCTGTTGGAAGGATCCAGCTACCTCCTAGAAGCTTCCGTTGACCAAATATAAACATCAAGTCAAATAATTAGCCCCCATATAACCCAACAATAAAAACATGTTAATTCATAAATTNTAATTTCATAAATCCAGACTAAGGAAATGATCTCCCTAAAACATAGAGTGTCAACCACTAACAGTATCCAAGAGGATGGAATTGGAATGGCACAATTTTGCAACTATTATACTAATAATTGACTCAGGCAAGAACCATAGAGGCTGGAACATGTAGGTGAAAGTTTGGTGGGCAGCAATGTGTTTGTACAGTACATATTGACATATCTTCATAGATTATTCATTAAGGGACAAAGGTAACTTTACAGTGGAAANGTCTTGGCAGAGAAGTGGCCCACATCCAACTGGCAGTATGAAACAAACAGACATTATCTTGCATTTTCTGATAGACTGTCTTAAGAGGGTACATGGTCCAATAATTCACCACAGCCTGACAGAAATGCATAGCCTGGGTTGGAACTTGAGGAGAAAGCAGACAAACTCATGTTCAGAAACTTACAAAATAACTAGTGTGTGTTTTAGTCTTTCAATGTGTCAAGGTCANGGGAGACTTAGGAAGTGTTCTAAAACAAGAGGACAGAAGAAANCTGACAACAGATGAACCTGAATTACTGTGGATGGGCACACGGGGACAGCAACAACCGACATGACTGAACTAGNTGGTGGGATCTGAATACGGGCTTTAGACCAGGGCAGCTGTTGAAAAATGAATGATCNCAGAGCTGAACTACTGAATAGATTTCAAGTGTNCTCAAAAGAAATGAATGAGTGTGTGAAACAACAGGAAGNNGCAGTCCACTCCTGTCCTCTGAGATCAAAATTAAATGAACAAGCCTGGGGAGACAGCTGAGCAGGTAAGAGCAAGCTCAGGTGCTGGGACCTGAGCTGAGGTCCCAGCACCCACACATTGTCTCACAACCACCTGTAACTCCAGCCCCAGGGAATCTGATGCACTCTTCTGGCTTTGCAGGTATCTGCACACATGTGGTACACATACATACATGCAGACAGGAGGCAGGCAGGCAGGCAGGCAGGCACGCACACACACACACAGGCACACACACACACAGGCACACACACACACACACACATATATATACATACACACCTTAGAAAAACAACAACAAAGACAGGGAATGGAAAGATGGTTCAGCAATTGAAAGTGCTTGCTGCTCTTCCAGAGGACTGAGGCTTGGTTCCCGGCACTCCAGAACCCAAGTCAAGCGGCTCACAACTGCCTATAATTCCAGCTCNGGGTGACCCAACACTGTCTTCCAGCCTCCATGAGCACTCATATACACAGTCACGTACAAGCACACAAGCATACAATTAAGCAAACAAAAGATTTGCTTATTAATGCTTTAATTTTCATTTCTCCAAACTGTATGTGTAAGACCTGTTGACATATACCATAAAGCCACACATATACAAAGTATATGAGTTTATCATTATACGTAAATCACTGGTTTTCTAATATGGTCATTATATATAATTTTTTTTGAGACAAGGTCTCTCTACATAGCCCTGGCTGTCCTAGAACTCACTGTGTAGACCAGGCTGGCCTCAAAGAGATCAGCCTACCTCTGCCACCTGCATTCTCACTTCTGACCTACTAGTTCACACTATACAAGAACCAGTTGATACACACACACACACACACACGCACACACACACGGCAGTTTGAGAGCTACTGTACGGTGGCTTTCTATGCAGCCAGTCTAGTGTTTGGGCCACAATAACTATCAACTTCGGAATATTAAAAAACAAACAAAAAAACAGTGTAAGGGCTGGAGAGATGGTTCAGCACAGGCNGTTCTTCCAGAGGACCTATGTTTGATTCCCAGCACCCACACAGTAGCTCACAACTGTCTGGAACTCCAGTTCCAGGGGATTTGAAGCCCTCTATAGGCAAAACACTCATACACACTAAAAAACAAAAAACCAATAAACAGTAACACTGAGCTCAAGGCCAGCCTGATCAACAGAGCAGTTCGAGGCATACTGCTTGTGTGTCTTCACTGACTAGAAGAAGAAAGTCTTCCAAACTTCTTTTCATAAGGACACTAATCCCAATCATGAGACCTCCACCCTCATGACCTAAACACATCACAAATGCCCCTACCGCTTTAGTTGTTGGGATTTCAGTGTGTTTGAGGATATGCAGATTCTTAGACCACAGAAGTGGGAGACAAGGAAACGTTGGTCCTGCTTTGTTGACAGTGACCTGGGTGTAAGGTATATATGTGTATAAGTTAAATGGCCTTGTGTGCCTTTGTCTTCCTCTATGGTACATTGTCGAGTTCTCTGGAGCAGAATCTTACTACAAAGTATCTTCCAGGTCCAACTCCTGGGTGGCTGTCTGAACCCACATCAGGGATTCTGCTTGCCATCCAGCATCTTCTTCTGGGCCATCTCAGGTGGCCAGCTTCACCACACACTCCAGCCTTTGCATCCTCTCACCTTCACCAGCCACAAGACGATCTCATCTGACCTGTGCCACATCTGCCCTTCCATGCTGGCCCCTCCGGGTTCTGTTTGTAAGGGGCAGAAGTGGGATTTCCTGATAGTGAACTATACACCCCGCTAAAAGCTTTGGTTAGGAGGGTGAATCAACAATGAATAATCTAACATCTTTTGATCTGTCTGGAAGGCTTTAAAGAAGAAACAGCTCATGGGTGAGTTCCCCTAGCAGAGGCTGGGCCTTGAAGCAGGCTTGTTCCAGTCTGAACTGCAAGGTTAGTACATGCTAACTCCCCTCACCTGCCAGGTTTTGGAGAAAGCTTCTTGCCAGGAGAGAAGCAGCTGTGGGGAGTTGGCCTCACTGACATCATAAAGCTTATTTGTTACAGTTTATGAGGTGTTTTCCTTTCTGTCTACTTATTAGCATTATAGGAGTAGGTGAGATGTGTAGTCTGGTTTAGTTCAGATGTAATTACACCCTGGCAGATGACTTCAGCTTCTATGTTTTCCTTCTCCCCTGTCAGTCATCCTCTGACATAACCCTAATTGTGAATGAAGNGGCTTCTGCCTTCTCCACACCTTCCCACGGGCAGCTGAGTATCACNCAACTAGACTGACAGGTGTTACTCTCTTCGCAGCGACATAGGGGCACCTTCAGTAACACTGAGATTCCCTTAACATGCTTTTCCACACCAAGCTGTCCTGGGTTTCTACTTCTCCTTCTACTCTCAAGCCTCCCCACTTAGTAGCTGATCTAACCCTGTGCTTCATGAGTGCACCAAAGCCACTGATCAGCAATCTCATCTTTTAATGATCAAGATCATAAACTTCTCTGCATCTGTGTTCATCTTCCTGCCGGTGATGAGAGTGGAATCGACTCTCCTGAAAGGACTGTGTCTTAATCTTCACATTTCTTCTAACTCACCCGGCTACTTTGGCTATTCTTTCTTTCTTGCATAACCAATCCCTTTAGGATTAACCAGAATGTTTCCATTGTGTTTGAAAAACAAAACACAAACCGGGCGGTGGTGGCGCACGCCTTTAATCCCAGCACTCGGGAGGCA
>LZPO01066292.1:242299-259837 GCA_001675575.1 Neotoma lepida
CCCCCCCCCCC
This sequence comes from Neotoma lepida, assembly GCA_001675575.1. Classification (NCBI taxonomy): domain Eukaryota; kingdom Metazoa; phylum Chordata; class Mammalia; order Rodentia; family Cricetidae; genus Neotoma; species Neotoma lepida. The sequence goes on from LZPO01066292.1 coordinate 242,311, forward strand.
CAGCAGATTCAGAATGAAATGTGGGTCAAACACAGGTAAGATCTGTAATGTAGACTTTCAGAACGGTTCACCTGGGAAGACAGCATCAGGGAAATACTACTTTGTTTACATACCCATTAAAAAGTAGTATGTTAAAGGAGGGCTTATGCAAGGTACATTTTCAGGTGATCAGCAGAATCTCAGGCTTTCTTAGTGAGTGGATCTTGAAATGATTGACCTCACNTGGTGCCTGGTGAGGACAGTGCTCTGAGGAAGGGCAGTTTTACCCCGAGGTTGTCAAGCTGCCCTGTTAGCTCTCTGATACCAGACCCAGTGGTTCCTTCATTGCCTCCTGCAAACGGTAGTGCTACCAACACTTTGTTTCCTGGGAAGATTCATCAAAGAGTCCTCTTCATTAAAACCATTGTAAAAGTGTAGATCCTGTCCAATCTCAGTGAGAACGTGCAGGATAGACCGGGCAGGCTGCCAGTGTGCGCATGCTCAGGTTGTGTCCTCCCTACTTCACCCTGGATGCTTCTGTAGCAAGAGGAAGCTCTTCTCACTCACTTCTGGTATGGTGAAAGTGTTATGAATGGCGCAATCTCCGACTTTTGCCTACCCACCAACCTAAAAACTTGATAAAGAAATAAAAACTGGGCGAGTTCAAGGCCAACCTGGCTAACTCAGCAAGACTGTCCCAAAATAAATAAATGGCTGGGAGTGTAGCTCAGCTGCTCAGCATGCGCAAGGCCCGCCATCCCCCTACATTTCCTTTTTTTTAAAAGATGACAAGGACATAGATTATTAGTCTTGAGACCAACATATTTCAAATTTTGTATTTACACAGTAAATGATCATCTTTTTCACATACTTGTAAAAGGAAATTGTTCATATTGAATTAGGAGCTGATCCTGCTATCAGGCACAATTTACATAATAAAGAAAGCGGTGCATTGGGTTGCTAAGGTAACTGTCTTACACTGACACTGTGGATCTCCTTTTACAAAGCACTGTCCAAGGATGTGGCTTACATATTTTATTGTATTCATGTATTATTTTCTACTTTGTGACTATTAGGTGTGCTATGAAATGATGAAGTTATTTTATAAGTAAATCTCACTAATGTGAAAACCAACCAAACTCTCTCCGACAGGGAAGAAGGTCGCTGAGGAAGCACATGGTGATGGATGACTGCTGCCACGTTCCAAGAAAACAGTTTCAACAGCCAAATCATCTTCTCTGTTGCCTGCTCCTAGAGCCAAGTTCTACTGAAATCAATTTTTTTTAACCTTACCACCAAATTTACTAAGATGCATCTCTTCCCTCATAGAACCTGCGTTGCTCTGCCTGGGATATAGGCATATTTTACTTACTGGGTGTTTGCATTTTAGGAGGGGAGGGAAATGTTTTATTTTCAAAAATGGTATTTGTAATTTTCCTAACATTTTTATACTCTAATAAAATTTGCTCATAAGAATTTACAATTAGTAAATGAACAGAAAATATAAAATTGGGGAGTAATTGATATCCTGATTTTTAAAGGGGAGTGTTTTCATTTCTCAATGAGATAGAGTCTTACTTTGACAGTGGACTTGGGAAATGTTCCTTAGCCAACCCAAAAGATTGATGTAGTGTTAGGTTGCCCATCCTGGGTGAGGTTGGTTAGCCCTTTCTTTAGTTCCTTTAGTTTACAATTTATAATTGTGTTTGTAGCTCCTAAAAATGTGCTTATGCCTTTCAAAAATGTTTAAAATGTGACCTGCATTCAGAACATTGCCATTGGTTAAAAACAAAATGTGAAAATATCACAACCTAAAAGAATTAATGTCACAAGTATTTTATTGGGGTGATGTGCCTTTGATTTAATTGGGAACACTTTTAGAAGGAAAGTTTGTGTTTATAATAACCTTTGAAGAACTTGGGAATAAAATTTTTGCCTAATTCATCATTTTCCATGACAGCAGTATTTTGAGTTTGGTTTTGTCTTTTGGGATTCCATGGATTTCTGTTTGCTGCTGCGTCTGAGTGCTGCACACAGAGGGTGGAATTTGGGTTTGAAATCCCTGTAGACTGTCTCCAAAAGTAGATGTAAGCATAACATGAAAAACAACCCCCAATTACCAGCCCCAGCTGCTCTCTGGACTAGCTCTGCATGGCCTCCGCCATCAATAAGTAAGTGGGAATACAAGAACGTCGGTCGGATTACAGTGGAGAAAATGGAAGTCCTCCCTTAGCTGAGCCCTCCCTTAATTCTAAGCATCATTCTGATATCAGTGAATTGGATTCCATATTAATCATGATTTGGGTGTCCTTTTAAGGCTTCTATTTTCTGCTTACTCNTGTCTGAAATTTTACAGTATCAACATTTTTCTTCTTCAACCATCTCTTTCCTATTATTAGCATTATATGTTCTATTCTCCTCAATTAACAAGAATTTTAATAAGCATTCCAAATTTCCATTAAAAACAAAATTCTCTTTGGATCCACTTTTTTCTTTAGCAACACCACAGGAGATAATTGAGAGAAATACAGACATTATACAGATATAAATGTCCCGAGTGTGAGCACATCATATCCAGCAGTTGATTAAGAGAAGATGGCCCGTGGAAGCTGGTTTAACATAGGGGATCTGCCAGTGTAATTCACTGCAAGAGTCTAAGAAGGGACCCTGGGCCAGAAAGTGACCTGAGGAAATTCAGTCCTTGTTCTCGATTCCTCTCTCAAACATGAAGGATGAAAACTGCCCTATGGGTTAGTGAGACTGCCTTGCCAGCTGCTGAATTAAACAATATGATTTTTAAAAATTGAAAACAAATTATGAAAATGGCATACTGAAACCTATTTTTTTGTAAAGATTTATTTATTTACTTATTATGTATACAGTGTTCTGCTTGCATGTGTCCCTGCAGGCCAGAAGAGGGCGCCAGATCTCATTACAGATGGTTGTGAGCCCCCACGTGGTTGCTGGGAATTGAACTCAGGACCTCTGGAAGAGCATTCAGTGCTCTTAAACACTGAGCCATCTCTCCAGACTCCTGAAGCCTATGTGTATGCAGACTAAAAAACAAACAAATGCTGTTGGGGGAATTAGATCATTGTAACACAAATGGCTGAATGGTCTTATAATAAAAAACCCGGAGCAAATATTGGGGTAAATGTTGAAAGATCAGAGAGACAAAGGAACAAGCCTCTACCACATCTCACCTCTAGGACTTCTCGGCCTGAAAATGTTTCAGCCAATAGACCTCTAGCTGAATGAGCTTCCTCAGCCGAAAAGGCTTTAGTTCCTGTCTCCTCACGNCTTATATACCTTTCTCCNCCCACTGTATCTCTTCCTTTTTAGTGCGGGATTAAAGGCGTGTGACTCCCAAGTACTGGGATTAAAGGTGTGTGCCACCACTGCCTGGCTCTGTTTCTCTCCTAGACTGAGTCAATCTCATGAAGTCTAGGGTGGCTTCGAACTCACAGAGATCCAGATGGATCTCTGCCTCCAGAGTGCTAGGATTAAAGGTGTGTGCCACCACTGTCTGGCCTCTATGTTTAATTTAGTAGCTGTTCTCTGATCTTCTGATAGACCCCAGACCCAGGGTGCTATCCTCTCAGGTGGGCACCCCAAGAACCCAGACTCCAGTCCAGTTGATGCAAGCAGCAAGAGGGTTTATTCCAGCAACGTTTGTACAAACAGGCCTCTGCTCTGGCAAGTGAGAGAAGCCCCAAGCAGCAGTTGCACACACTTTTTAAAGGCAAAACCCACAAAATTATCATAAAATTACAGTTTCCATAGTTATTTCATTTTGATTGGCTCATGTCTAGGGCTTTCCACATAATCACAGCTTAATCATAGGGTGAATGCTTGTCATTGATTTTCATTGGCTGCCCTCAGGTAGGGGCGTATTGTTTTAAACAATCACTATGGAGACTAAGGTTGGGGAAACAATCACTATGGGAGGCTAAGGTTGGGGAAACAATCACTATGGGAGGCTAAGGTTGGGGAAACAATCACTATGGGGACTAAGGTTGGGGCATCAGTTGCCTAGGAAATCAGAGTTGGAACATTCCATGATCGAATAATCATCATTGTTCTCTGGCCAGGCAATTTTTGTTTCTTGGAGTCCAGACCATCTCGCTCCAGTAACCCAATTTCAATAACCCGGGGCTCATGACAGGTTCCAGTAACTCAAGAGCGTGGGTCTAAACTGGAGGGTCTCCAAGTCTCCTTTTNCTAGGTGNGAGCATTGTATTTCTATAATCAACATATATTTGTCTTTAGGCTATNTTNTAANNGCAGTGCAAAATTACCCTGAGCTCAGTTGAGGTTTCTTTCCGAGAGCTTCCAGGGAGTTGCTGCACCNGGGTGTGGGCCAAAAGTTACGGTTGAGCAGCATCTCTCAATCAGTCATTGTGACTGTGGCTTGGCCGTTCTGTTCCTTAATTCTTTGTTTCTGAAAATTAACTTTAGTTCCTTGTTCCTAAAAGGGGCTTAGGTCTGAAAGGCTCAAAATCAGGGTCTTTCTCGAAATCAGGGTCTTTCACTTCAGGCAAAGTTTATTAGGGTAAACAACATATCACCACAACTCATTATATTAATTAATTTTTCCTTAAATGTATCAGTTATATTAATGAGGAATTATATTAATACATGCCTTGCCATGGAACTCTTTGTACTGTAGGAATTGAACTCAGATGGATTTTGTTTTATTTTAATTGTTGCTAGTTTCCATTTGCTATGGTAATCTTCCATTGGAATGTTTGCACTGATAAAAGTGAGGTTCTGGAATTTTTGCAGTGTTAGATTTTGGTATTTGTTATATTCATTACAAAACATAGTGTGGAAATGTTTTTCTAATGCTATAGAAGAGTTTAAGTAGCATTAAATTATCTACTCATTACAAATAAGCTATAGAGCTGGGCAGTGGTGGCACACGCCTTTAATCCCAGCACTCGGGAGGCAGAGGCAGGCGGGTCTCTGAGTTTAGGTCAGCCTGGTCTAAAAGGGACTTCCAGGACAGCCAGGGCTATATAGAGAAACCCTGTCTTGAAAAACAAACAAACAACAACAAAAACCTATAGAAAAATGGGGTTAGGAGTTTAACACTAAAAAATTTAATCAGTGACAAAAATACAGGAATCTAAACCTAAGCAAAGTGGAAACACAGTTTTATGGACCTAAACTGGTTAAGGAGAACGCAGTATTACATAGGGCTTCATCCTGAGAAAAGACCGACATTTGTTTGCTTCTGGACTTGCAGCCGCCTGTTCAGCCCATGTAACTGCTGATTCCAACACTTTCTGTGTGAGGAAAAGAACAACAAGAAGAAAATAGAGGTTATAGACAGAAACAGCAGAAAACTGGGAGGAAAGGAGAGGATGCCGGGCTGCTCACCAAAGAACAGGGTGAGTCCACTGAGCCACTGGGAGCATGCGTGAAGCCTCACCCCAGACTTGGTGCCTTCCTACCAAGCTCGTTTTAGTGGGTGCAATGCTCCGATTTTCTTAGCCTTTGTCCCCCTTTGAGACAAGCTTTCACGTATTCCCGGGTATNTATCAAACTAGCTCTGTAGTCAAGGATCATGACCTCTTTTTTACTTTGGCCTGCTCAGTTTGTGAACTGCTGGGAACCGAACCCAGAGCTTTGTGAATACCAGCAATTGCTGAAGCCACGGAACCACTCCCTAGAACCTCGTCATAGGTTCTTGTGAACAAAATCATGCATCAGAAAACGTAGAGTTCATTCTTGCTCAAGTTTTCTGCATATGTATAAATGATTTTGAGCAAACTGGAATTGTCCATTTTCACCATGTTATGGACCACTCTGTCAGAGCACACTTACATTCCTTGTAATAGTTTCAAGGTATTCTATACTCTAAATTGTTTACTTTTCTCTGTCTCCTGGTAGCAAGTTGTCTATATTTTTACCTATTACAAGTAGATTTCATGTTATAGTTGATATTTATTTAATATAAACTCTTAGTAATATAATTCCTGAGTCAAACTATATAGTCACTTTACATTTTATTAGCAGTTGCCTAAACGGGACTGTAAAAGGTTGTACAATGTAAGAAAGTAGTCTTCTCTGACATGCTCGCCCTGGGTATCTATTTTCAACATTTTTTGCCACTATGAGAGGTAAAAAAACAGTGANTTATATAATAGACAATACACCTGTATAATGAACAATGACATTGCTTATCCTAAACGTTTACAAGTTAGTCTTGTTCTGAGAATTATCTGTTCAGATACTTTACTTATCCTATTAGGTTTCTTTTTTCCTCCCATTTGAAGGGATGCTTTGCATATTATGAATGTGAGCTTTTCCCACAATTTAGGTTGCAAACATTTCCTTTTACTCCGGTTTCTAATTTGCTTAGGGAAAAGGACATGGAGCTTCTCTGGCTTCAGTTTTGCACCTGTCTGTGGTGTGGCCCTCACTTCTTGCCTCAAATTGTAAGACTGTGATGGGGTGAGGAGCCCAAGAGATGGTTCAGGGATTAGGAGTGCTTGTTGCTCTTGCAGAGGACTGGAGGGTGGTTCCCAGCACCGTATCAGGTTCTCACAAACACCAGTAANGAAGGCTCCAGGGGCTCTGATGCCCTCTTTTGGATTCCACAGGTACTGCACTCAATATACACATACTAATATGTAGATATACACAATTTAAGTAAAGAAAAATTAAATCTTAACAAAAAAGACTATTTTGAGAGCTTAGGGCAGCTCTGGCCTCTGGCCTCTACATACCCTCCACATGCATACATATAAGTGAAAAAAAACAAATCTGGAAAGACAAAATGCTTGTGAAGTACACATAAATCTGAATACTTTGGGGGTCTTATGTTAATTAAGCTAATTGACAAATCAGACAGATTCAGATGCAAGTTACAGGACAGAATATATATTATGAAAATTGAATATATGCTAGAAACACCGAGGACATGTAAAAATAATGGTATTTTCTTTGATGTATAATCAAACCTAAATAATTGTGTTACTGGATTATCATAAAGTAGAATCTGGCATGTGGCACTGTCCTTTCTGTTCTTCATAAAAACTTCAGCCGGGTTTGTCCATCCATTCTTCCAGGGACTTTTTCATATGTTAGACGTTGTTTTTTGGGTTGTGGTACTTGTGAGTACATTAAGCCTGGCAAAAGGAGAAAAAGGAAAACCACTTTATTGGGATAAGTAACTATGAAAAACAGTAAAAAACATGAATACAGCTGGGCAGTTGTGGCACACNCCTTTAATCCCAGCACTTGGGAAGCAGAGGCAGGCAGATCTTTGTGAGTTTGATGCCATCCTGGTCTATAGAGTGAGTTCCAGGACAGCCAGGACTGTTTCACAGAGAAACTCTGTCTCAAAAAAACCAACAACAGAAGAAAACCATGAATGCGCCTGTACCTAATAGCTCTGTGTCTAAATTCAGTACACACATAGATTGTGCAAATCATTCCTTATGCCCAGATTCCATTATCCTCTTCTGTGAAGTTATACAGTCTCTAAAGTCTCTCCTGGTTCNAATATTTTTAAATAAAACCACTGGAAATAGTTCATGAAGCAACTCAGGCAGGCTTCCTAATTCCTGAAGGTTTCCAACACATCTTCACAGATGAGAAAAGTTCTAGGCTTACTCTGATTGATTTTGAACTCACACAATGCTCTGTTCTTTGGCTCTGTATACTGAAACTATTCCTATCATATTCAGTATGCTTACATTTTATTAGCTGTTCAGCTTTCATTCCACCATTGTTATTTAAAAATTTTAATTAATTTCTGCATGTGAAGTGTGTGTGTGTGTCTGTGGAGGTTAGAGGATGACTTACTGGAGCCTGCACTCCTATCACCATTTAGGTCCCAGGGATTGAACCAGCAGCCTTGGTGGCAAGTGCCTTCATCTGCTGAGCCATTTCTCCAGCACCCCAGTATTTTTAATATTATAAGTCTATTCCTGCTCCTGTATTTACACTGTAAAAATTATCCTCAGTTCTAACATATGACAGGAGGTGACCAGGAATGACTAACTTTATATGAACTTATTATATATGACATATTAGCTTTAAATGCCATAGATTTGAATCTTTATAGAGGTTGATTGATTAGATCAGTTTTTTAAAAGGCAGCAAAAAATTAAAAGTTCATTAATTATTCCTGAGAGTATTACATCAGAACTTCATGAGATAGGTGCCATTATTAGTAAGTTTAAAAAGTAATGTAGTAGGTAATTATATCAAAGAGATCACAAGTACAAACATGCAGGTCAAGTAGAAAATTATCTTAGAGCCTTTGGATAAACTTCCCAAGACTGTATCAATATTGACTTGAAAAATAATGTATCTTAAACATTATATGTTGGGGGATATTCGATCACACTGTGAACCCCGAGTTTGCATATGTGTTGATTAAATAAAATTAGTCTTGGTTCAGGAGCCTAAGCTAGCAACTAGTTGACAGAAAGTAATCATAGAGCACCAGAGGGCATCTGGGGAAGAGAGACACACACAGGAAGTAGTAGGGAGGGATTTGGAGTGGCGTGCTTTGTAGGGGAGCAGAAGCACAGGTCTTTCAGAGCTGCCAGCAAGGAGAGAGGGTTAGCTAGTTGCTACTCAATCTCTCTGAGCTCACAGGTTTTCACCCCAGCCTTTGAGTCTCACATCTTATTTATAAAGAGAACGATAGAGATTAAGTTAAAGCTACCTTTACTGACAGCGACAGGGCCGGTGACTGCGGGAACAGAATTCCCTCCAGGCTGCGCCCTGAGCGGCCAGGCCACTGGCTGAGAAGCAGGCCGGTGACTGCGGAGTGGCAATTGCTGGCTGAAATAGCAGTCGATTAAGGCACAGCCACTTTGCCGAAGATAAAAGAACAATTATATTTGGACACTGGTGTGCCATGGAAAAGCACATTAAATAAGCCAATATATGCCCCAATGACAGTGAAGATAGCAGCATGCTAAATGTAAGAATGAAATTATTTTATGGAAGTAATTAGAAACTAGGAAAAAAACCTCTAAACAGACAAAATTGTCTGTATATGATTTAAAATATATTATTTAGGGGATTGGGGAGATGGCTCAGCATGTTAAGTGCTTGGTGTGCAATGTGGACTGAGTTCCAGTATCCATGCTAATGCAGTGGGCATGGCAGTCCCAGCACTCAGAAGCTGGAAGGTTCCTGGAGCAAGCTGGCTAGACTAGCTGTATTTTCAGTGAGCTCTAGGTTCAGTTAAGAGGCCACTTCACTGAACAGGTAGAGATGCTCAAGGAAGACTCCAGACAGCAGCTTGCACACACGTGAACATTCATACATACAAAAATAAATACATTCATACATACAAAATAAAATTAGTTATTCAAAAATAAATGAATTAAAATTTACATAGATATCTGAGTATTCTATCAATATGCCTAAAAGCTTCAATGTCAGAATTTAGAACTTTCTGCAGTTTTCTCATGGAGAAAATGGGAGAATTCTATAGGGAAGTGCTCCGTGTCAAGCGTCTATAGACTTCACATGTATAATTTGTTGTAGAGTAGAAGGATGGGGTTTGATCTGGTTCACTTATAAAGCTGCTGTAACAATGTATGTGTGTGTGTGCACACACATACACACTCACACAAGCACAAACACTATCAGCTAAAAGCATGACTCTTGATAGAAAAATCAGAACTAAACAGCAGGAACCATATTAACAGCGTCCCTATGCATATACACAACAGGATTTTATTCAGCTTTAAAGAAAAATGAAATGGTAACATTTGTAGAACCATGGATAGAACTGAAAAGGATGGTAAGTGAGCAGTNAGGTACTGAAAGACACTGCATGTTATTCTCTCCCGTGGGGCTTTGATGGTCATTTGTACGTTTATGTACAGGGTTAGTGTAGGTCGTCAAACCAGGAAAGGGGCCCTCCTGAGTGTTATTTTAACTTAAGTTGAAGGTATGGTTCATTTGATACTACAAGAATTTGAAATATTTTGTTAGACCACTAAGTTTCTCTTAAACCCAAAGTTAATAGAGAACTTTAAGTGTGGCAATTAAAACAAAATATTCATTGAAATTTGATTACAGCACTATCATTTTAAAATATTTTATTTTTAGTTATGTATTTGTGCATGAGTCTGCATGTGGGTGTGTGCACATGAGTATAGGTGTCCAAGGAGGCCAGAAGTGTCATATCCCTGGGAACTGGAGCTACAGGTAGTATGAGCTACTCAAAGTGGGTGCCGAGAACCGAATGTGGGTCCTCTGCCACAGCTATAAGCACTCTTAACCACAGTGCCATCTGCCCAGCCCCTAGCTTTAGCTTTTAAAATTATAACTAGAAGTTGTATCAACTATTAGTGTTACCTGTTGGTGTTTCATAATCTCCCCAATTAGATGAAGACACAGGGAGCCTTCTCTGTCCTAAGTAGTTTCCAGCTCTTTGGTAGAAATTAAGGCCATTGAATCCTCTTTGGTTTACATTAGAATCAGAAGCACAGAATGAACCCCAGCTGGGGACAGATGGCACTTCTCTCCAGAAAGTCTTGTCAGTGCCAGCACTTGAATTTCTGTATGTGAAGTCTTCCAATTCAGCCGACAGACACTCTGGCTGATTACTGGGTAAGTCATCGTTTTGTGGGTACCATTTGTTGTAGGTAGTCTGTTCTGCTCCACAGCTTGAATTGAATGAATAAGTCTCTTTCCTGTCACTGTTTTTTCTAAAGTCCCAACAAAGGTGGGATTGAGAGCCCTGTGGTAAAAAGACAGGGGTGGACACTTGCATGTTTATGCTTCCTTTTGCTTTAGGATAATTAACAAAATTATGTGTAACTCTCCTCTGAGTATCAGCTGGTGACATTTCAGGTTCACAATTTATTTGTGTTAGGCCCAAAGAAAAGACACTTGATTCTGAATCATCCTGGCTTGGAAAGGAGTGCCAAGGCACTTTCTTTGATTCCTTATTAATTAGAAAAGGGTTATTCTGCACTGTGTTAGGGCCACAAATGGAGTCTTTCCAGCAGCTGGTCTGACTGTGAGATGCTACCAATGGTAACACGCTCAGTGTTTCTCTTAGCTCCATAAGAGAAGAGTTTGTACCTTCCTGCACTGTCCCTTCCCAGTCTTCACAGGAATAATATTCATCATGTTCTTGAATGACAGGAGCTGAACTCTGAGAAATAAAGGGACTAGTTTGATTCATATCCTCCTGAAGTGATGAAATTTGAGATGACTTTGTCATGGAGGAAGAACTAATCTTGAACAAGGAAGTGATGCTACAAAAATGCTGAAAATTAAAAATAATAGTTCAGTACAGTTTAGAAAATAAAATGATGCCTAGCTAAATTCATAGACATTACATTGAGCCACATACTAACATAAAAAATTAAACACCATTAAAAGAGAACATTGTAATTTGCATCTATTTTCTAGCAGCTTTCTATAGAATTTTAATAGACTGTTTTAGAGATGTTTTAGGTTCACAAACAAATGCAGAGGATTTTATTTTAGTTATACAAATTATACATGAATATTGTAAGACGGATTTTCTAACTGGTCTTGTTAAATAAAACACAGAGGCAGAGATAGGGGTGAAAGTCTGACAGAGATCAGAGGAATTAGGAACAGCCACCAGCCTCACCTTAGACTGCTGCCGCCGCTCCCAAAATGGAGAGTGTCCCAATTCCTTATACCTCCACATCTATATCCTTTCTGTTCTGTTCTCCCATTGGCTCTTTCAGCCTAGCTACATCNCACTTGGGAAGCAGAGGCAGGCAGATCTTTGTGAGTTTGATGCCATCCTGGTCTATAGAGTGAGTTCCAGGACAGCCAGGACTGTTTCACAGAGAAACTCTGTCTCAAAAAAACCAACAACAGAAGAAAACCATGAATGCGCCTGTACCTAATAGCTCTGTGTCTAAATTCAGTACACACATAGATTGTGCAAATCATTCCTTATGCCCAGATTCCATTATCCTCTTCTGTGAAGTTATACAGTCTCTAAAGTCTCTCCTGGTTCNAATATTTTTAAATAAAACCACTGGAAATAGTTCATGAAGCAACTCAGGCAGGCTTCCTAATTCCTGAAGGTTTCCAACACATCTTCACAGATGAGAAAAGTTCTAGGCTTACTCTGATTGATTTTGAACTCACACAATGCTCTGTTCTTTGGCTCTGTATACTGAAACTATTCCTATCATATTCAGTATGCTTACATTTTATTAGCTGTTCAGCTTTCATTCCACCATTGTTATTTAAAAATTTTAATTAATTTCTGCATGTGAAGTGTGTGTGTGTGTCTGTGGAGGTTAGAGGATGACTTACTGGAGCCTGCACTCCTATCACCATTTAGGTCCCAGGGATTGAACCAGCAGCCTTGGTGGCAAGTGCCTTCATCTGCTGAGCCATTTCTCCAGCACCCCAGTATTTTTAATATTATAAGTCTATTCCTGCTCCTGTATTTACACTGTAAAAATTATCCTCAGTTCTAACATATGACAGGAGGTGACCAGGAATGACTAACTTTATATGAACTTATTATATATGACATATTAGCTTTAAATGCCATAGATTTGAATCTTTATAGAGGTTGATTGATTAGATCAGTTTTTTAAAAGGCAGCAAAAAATTAAAAGTTCATTAATTATTCCTGAGAGTATTACATCAGAACTTCATGAGATAGGTGCCATTATTAGTAAGTTTAAAAAGTAATGTAGTAGGTAATTATATCAAAGAGATCACAAGTACAAACATGCAGGTCAAGTAGAAAATTATCTTAGAGCCTTTGGATAAACTTCCCAAGACTGTATCAATATTGACTTGAAAAATAATGTATCTTAAACATTATATGTTGGGGGATATTCGATCACACTGTGAACCCCGAGTTTGCATATGTGTTGATTAAATAAAATTAGTCTTGGTTCAGGAGCCTAAGCTAGCAACTAGTTGACAGAAAGTAATCATAGAGCACCAGAGGGCATCTGGGGAAGAGAGACACACACAGGAAGTAGTAGGGAGGGATTTGGAGTGGCGTGCTTTGTAGGGGAGCAGAAGCACAGGTCTTTCAGAGCTGCCAGCAAGGAGAGAGGGTTAGCTAGTTGCTACTCAATCTCTCTGAGCTCACAGGTTTTCACCCCAGCCTTTGAGTCTCACATCTTATTTATAAAGAGAACGATAGAGATTAAGTTAAAGCTACCTTTACTGACAGCGACAGGGCCGGTGACTGCGGGAACAGAATTCCCTCCAGGCTGCGCCCTGAGCGGCCAGGCCACTGGCTGAGAAGCAGGCCGGTGACTGCGGAGTGGCAATTGCTGGCTGAAATAGCAGTCGATTAAGGCACAGCCACTTTGCCGAAGATAAAAGAACAATTATATTTGGACACTGGTGTGCCATGGAAAAGCACATTAAATAAGCCAATATATGCCCCAATGACAGTGAAGATAGCAGCATGCTAAATGTAAGAATGAAATTATTTTATGGAAGTAATTAGAAACTAGGAAAAAAACCTCTAAACAGACAAAATTGTCTGTATATGATTTAAAATATATTATTTAGGGGATTGGGGAGATGGCTCAGCATGTTAAGTGCTTGGTGTGCAATGTGGACTGAGTTCCAGTATCCATGCTAATGCAGTGGGCATGGCAGTCCCAGCACTCAGAAGCTGGAAGGTTCCTGGAGCAAGCTGGCTAGACTAGCTGTATTTTCAGTGAGCTCTAGGTTCAGTTAAGAGGCCACTTCACTGAACAGGTAGAGATGCTCAAGGAAGACTCCAGACAGCAGCTTGCACACACGTGAACATTCATACATACAAAAATAAATACATTCATACATACAAAATAAAATTAGTTATTCAAAAATAAATGAATTAAAATTTACATAGATATCTGAGTATTCTATCAATATGCCTAAAAGCTTCAATGTCAGAATTTAGAACTTTCTGCAGTTTTCTCATGGAGAAAATGGGAGAATTCTATAGGGAAGTGCTCCGTGTCAAGCGTCTATAGACTTCACATGTATAATTTGTTGTAGAGTAGAAGGATGGGGTTTGATCTGGTTCACTTATAAAGCTGCTGTAACAATGTATGTGTGTGTGTGCACACACATACACACTCACACAAGCACAAACACTATCAGCTAAAAGCATGACTCTTGATAGAAAAATCAGAACTAAACAGCAGGAACCATATTAACAGCGTCCCTATGCATATACACAACAGGATTTTATTCAGCTTTAAAGAAAAATGAAATGGTAACATTTGTAGAACCATGGATAGAACTGAAAAGGATGGTAAGTGAGCAGTNAGGTACTGAAAGACACTGCATGTTATTCTCTCCCGTGGGGCTTTGATGGTCATTTGTACGTTTATGTACAGGGTTAGTGTAGGTCGTCAAACCAGGAAAGGGGCCCTCCTGAGTGTTATTTTAACTTAAGTTGAAGGTATGGTTCATTTGATACTACAAGAATTTGAAATATTTTGTTAGACCACTAAGTTTCTCTTAAACCCAAAGTTAATAGAGAACTTTAAGTGTGGCAATTAAAACAAAATATTCATTGAAATTTGATTACAGCACTATCATTTTAAAATATTTTATTTTTAGTTATGTATTTGTGCATGAGTCTGCATGTGGGTGTGTGCACATGAGTATAGGTGTCCAAGGAGGCCAGAAGTGTCATATCCCTGGGAACTGGAGCTACAGGTAGTATGAGCTACTCAAAGTGGGTGCCGAGAACCGAATGTGGGTCCTCTGCCACAGCTATAAGCACTCTTAACCACAGTGCCATCTGCCCAGCCCCTAGCTTTAGCTTTTAAAATTATAACTAGAAGTTGTATCAACTATTAGTGTTACCTGTTGGTGTTTCATAATCTCCCCAATTAGATGAAGACACAGGGAGCCTTCTCTGTCCTAAGTAGTTTCCAGCTCTTTGGTAGAAATTAAGGCCATTGAATCCTCTTTGGTTTACATTAGAATCAGAAGCACAGAATGAACCCCAGCTGGGGACAGATGGCACTTCTCTCCAGAAAGTCTTGTCAGTGCCAGCACTTGAATTTCTGTATGTGAAGTCTTCCAATTCAGCCGACAGACACTCTGGCTGATTACTGGGTAAGTCATCGTTTTGTGGGTACCATTTGTTGTAGGTAGTCTGTTCTGCTCCACAGCTTGAATTGAATGAATAAGTCTCTTTCCTGTCACTGTTTTTTCTAAAGTCCCAACAAAGGTGGGATTGAGAGCCCTGTGGTAAAAAGACAGGGGTGGACACTTGCATGTTTATGCTTCCTTTTGCTTTAGGATAATTAACAAAATTATGTGTAACTCTCCTCTGAGTATCAGCTGGTGACATTTCAGGTTCACAATTTATTTGTGTTAGGCCCAAAGAAAAGACACTTGATTCTGAATCATCCTGGCTTGGAAAGGAGTGCCAAGGCACTTTCTTTGATTCCTTATTAATTAGAAAAGGGTTATTCTGCACTGTGTTAGGGCCACAAATGGAGTCTTTCCAGCAGCTGGTCTGACTGTGAGATGCTACCAATGGTAACACGCTCAGTGTTTCTCTTAGCTCCATAAGAGAAGAGTTTGTACCTTCCTGCACTGTCCCTTCCCAGTCTTCACAGGAATAATATTCATCATGTTCTTGAATGACAGGAGCTGAACTCTGAGAAATAAAGGGACTAGTTTGATTCATATCCTCCTGAAGTGATGAAATTTGAGATGACTTTGTCATGGAGGAAGAACTAATCTTGAACAAGGAAGTGATGCTACAAAAATGCTGAAAATTAAAAATAATAGTTCAGTACAGTTTAGAAAATAAAATGATGCCTAGCTAAATTCATAGACATTACATTGAGCCACATACTAACATAAAAAATTAAACACCATTAAAAGAGAACATTGTAATTTGCATCTATTTTCTAGCAGCTTTCTATAGAATTTTAATAGACTGTTTTAGAGATGTTTTAGGTTCACAAACAAATGCAGAGGATTTTATTTTAGTTATACAAATTATACATGAATATTGTAAGACGGATTTTCTAACTGGTCTTGTTAAATAAAACACAGAGGCAGAGATAGGGGTGAAAGTCTGACAGAGATCAGAGGAATTAGGAACAGCCACCAGCCTCACCTTAGACTGCTGCCGCCGCTCCCAAAATGGAGAGTGTCCCAATTCCTTATACCTCCACATCTATATCCTTTCTGTTCTGTTCTCCCATTGGCTCTTTCAGCCTAGCTACATCACTTCCTCCTATCGCCCATCTCTGTCACTTCCTGCCAGTCTGTATAGACCTCCAGAATTCTATGGTTGATGCTGGGATTAAAGGCGTGTGTCTCCACGCTTGACTGTTCCTAGTGTAACCTGGAACTCACAGGGATCCAGGCAGACCCTGCTTGCTAAGTGATAGGATTAAGGGCGTGTGCTGATTTTGCAAGGCTAGTAGCTGACCTTGTTCCTCTGATCCTCAGATAAATTTTATTGGGGGACATAGATAAAATACCACCACAGAATACTATTCTTTGATAAGAATTTAAAAATATCAATAAAGCTAAAGCTCTCTTCCCTGCTACGGTAAAAGATATCAAGATTTTTGGAAAGGGTAAGGTAAATACATGTTAATTGAATATTTATGAACACAATGATATTTCAAAATGCCTTCAAATGGGCTAAACTGTACAAAGTTATCTATGATAGCTTTAAAACGTATAGCTAATGGCAATTCCACAAGAAAGTTAGTTCAAGTAAATGATTTCTTTCCTATGTGATGCCAGAACAAAGCTGGACACCATCACTTAGAAATGCCTGTGGTGCAAACACATAACTGAAATGAGAAGAGGGATGCACCCGAGGGAGCCTGCGCTCTTACCCACCTTCAGAACTTTGACTGGAACCTGGGGCAGGAGTTCCTGAAGCTCGGCGGGTGCTGCTCTCAGCAACCAGTGCAGCGAAGGTGCTCTGTGTAACATGAGCTGAGCCACCAGTGGGTTAATACATGGGAAATCAAGGAGGTTCATTTCTTCCTAGAAAACACAGTGATGTCTCCTCAGGCAGTGGTCTTTTGAGAGGGACCTATTTTAGTGTCTAGATTAGAATTTTGTCACTGAATTTCTAACAATTTGGGAAGCATGGAAAAACATGCTATCAGGAAGGGAATTCAGGTATTCACGGTTGTTTGCCTCACAGGTGTCTAATTTATACATTTAGAAAAAGTAACCTTAGATGGTGAAACTTCAACCCAGGATTTATCCAACCACTCATGAGGATCTCTCTTTGACGTCAGTAAATTGTGGTCTGCAATTTGTCGAATTGTTAAAGCTGTCTCTTCTGCTCCTGGGGCAATTATAAGCTAAAAAAAATGTATATGTTAGATTGTAGAATATTAGGGAGTGAGATGTAGCATTCAGAAATAGTTTGAGATAAAGGAAAAAAATCTAAGTAGTGAATTTTTAATCATCATCTTGTGTATAATTTATTAGTGTATGTATTTGGAACCCACGATCTTTCATTTGTGAAGATAACCAAATCAGTTTTTTTTCTTTCTCTCCTTCCTTCCTTCCTTCCTTCCTTCCTTCCTTCCTTCCTTCCTTC
>LZPO01066292.1:291786-304062 GCA_001675575.1 Neotoma lepida
TTTAGACAGAATAGGAATTTTAGGATCAGTGAGTTCGACTACCATATTTTTCTGAGAAGAAATTAGAGCCCAAGAAGGCCAAAGGTCATAAACTGGCAGAACTGAAGCATATTTGCAATGTTGAGGCTGTGTGAATATTTTTGTAACCATCGAGGAGAAACCAAGTGTCAGACATCTCGTGAAATGGTCAAAGCTGTATCTACTATTCTATACTCACACTCCAGCTGAAGCGCTTTTGTAGGGAGAAAGACCTCCAGCTTAGCCTCCTGAGAAGACAGGCCACTGTGACACAAATACGCCTTCAGATGCTCCAAGGTGTCAGCCATTAGTGGATTTAGTCTTGCTTGTCTCCACCTCTTTGTTTTTGCAGGGTTAATAACAAGGCTGTCTCCTTTGATAGAAAAGATATTCCTCATATCTGCAAGTGAACACTGACTGCTGGGCTCTTGAAATCTTGGAACTTGAAAACAAACAAACACACAGAAAAANAAATGAAAAACATTTGGATTCACATTGGACTTTCTTAATGAAATACATTTTCACACTTTGGAAAAAGGTGAAATTTGAGGCTATATCTGGTATTTTGTTTTCAAATGTTAATATTTGTACAAGTCCAAGTTAGTTTAACAATAGAAACCACACAACTTCCTCCTCTTCCTCCTCCTCTTCTTTTTCTTCTTTTGAGACAGGGTCTCTCTACACAGCCCTGGCTGTTCTTAAACTTGCTATGTAGACCAGGCTGGCCTTAAACTCAGAGAGATCTACCTGCCTCTGCCTCTTGAGTGCTGGGATTAAAGGTATGTGTCACCACGCCTGGCTATTTTAACTTCTTGATATTTCCAAAGATTGAATAAATTTTTTTAGGGTTAGGGATGTATCTCGTGGGTAGAGAGTTGGCCTTGCATGTGTGAAGCCCTGAGTTCAGTCCTCCAACACTCTCTAGTGTCTCTTAATAAGGTCACCTTTTCAAACCTCTCTTCACTCCACCCCACTACTCTGCTTCCAGCCACTGCAGTATTTCCAGAAGTTTATGTAAATGAACTGCCACTGTACAAATTCTTTTTGATCTGTTTTCTTTAATTCAGCATAATGACTTTGAGAATCATGTATGTTGTGTGAATAGTTTATCCTTTTTTAAAAGATAAAAATAAAAGCCGGGTGGTGGTGGCACACGCCTTTAATCCCAGCACTCAGGAGGCAGAGGCAGGTGGATCTCTGTGAGTTTGAGGCCAGCCTGATCTACAAAACAAGTTCCAGGACAGACTCCAAAGCTACACAGAGAAACCCTGTCTCGAAAAAAAAAAGTNGGATCTCTGTGAGTTTGAGGCCAGCCTGATCTACAAAACAAGTTCCAGGGAAAGGCGCAAAGCTACACAGAGAAACCCTGTCTCGAAAAAAAAAAGTTAAAAATAATTATAGATCCAATGCAATTATAAGAAACAATGCAGAGATGTATACTCTCCTATTTCTTCCAATTACATGGTATAATCACACAACTAGAAGAATGGCACTGTAACAACCCATCAATCTTGTTCATATTGTCTTAGCTTTGCCTATTCCTGTGTGTGTGTGTGTGTGTGTGTGTGTGTATATGTGTGCAACACATTCTGTGCAATTTTATCTCCTACATAGATTTGTGCATCCCTCATCACACACTGAACAGTTCAATTCCACGGGATCCTCCCACCTGCCCTCAGGTACCCACATCCTCCTCTCTCTNGAATTACCCTCCTGCCATCACTAGTCCCTGGCACCCACTAGTCAGTTTTCCATATCTAAAATTTTGTTCTTTCAGAAATAAAGTGGAATAGCTCATTTCTTTTTATTAGTTGGTAATATTTCATTTTATATGTATGTCATAATTTGCTGATCCATTATTTATTCAAAGGACATGTGAAATGTTTCCTGGTGGGGAGCTTTTCAGTTCTGAGGATTAAACCCAGAGCTTTGTGCACTGCTACTGTGTGCATGGGTCACAGAGCTATAGCCCAAGCCGTGTTTCCAGGTTTCCACTTTTACATCTGTGTTTGTCTTTATAGAAACCCATGCTTTTAGAAAATAGACAACACCATCATTATTATTCTAATTATATAAATAAGGAGATAGCCTTGGAGGGGGGTATTCAACTCAAAAAAATTATTTTATTAAATTACAAATGGTTTTTATTAAAAGTTTTAAACCATCCTTCTTGGAACGCTTGAAAAATGGAAAACTTTTACATTACTTTTAACATTAGCTATGAAGAATATCTTTTGCAACCAATTTACAGACTAAGAAATACAAACTCTTTACACATACACATATATAAGGGTTTATCTTAGATTTTTTTCTTCATCATAGATAAGAACTATGAGATTGAGCCTCTGTTTATCCAATGAGCCTCTAAAAGATAACTGGACTTTTTGTCATGTTCCATGTTTTCTGTTATGGAGTGGTCAAAGAAAGGTATCTCACGTTTGTACTCTTTGCATGCCTTTGACCATGCGTTCTATTTACTACTCAGTAGCAAGCATTCTGTACCTGTAAGCAAGACTGAGACCCAAGAGTTTCTGCAGCTTCCCAGTTGCCACAGCACACAATATTTGTTAGCTGATTCTCCAGCACTAAGCAAATTACTGTAAAAGAAGAATCAAAGTTTAATTCATCAATAGTATTGGCTGTTTTGTACAACAATTTTTAAGAAGAGTACTTTTCTAAGTTTTTTTTTACATGTAAATGCAAATAAAAATGAATTCTATTTTGTAAAGGTATAAAACTGAAATAGAGCTGTATAAACCAAATTTCTAATTACTTTTTCCTTCCCTGAAAGATTTACTATTAAAAAATTCCTCAATTAGTCCTGCTTGCCTAAAAATTATTGTGATGCTCAATCTTTATCAGTAATGTGACTGGATTCAGAACCACCCGGGAGATTAGTGAGGGCATTTCTGTGAATTAGGGCTGAGTGGGTGGTACCATCCCATGGCTGGGGATCCAGGACAAGATAAAAGGAGAGAAAGGGAAAACAAATGAGCATTAGATTCCCTGTCCCTGTTCCTTTGCCAGCCATGAGATGAACAGCCATATGCTCCCACCTCTATAATGATGTGCTGCCCAAGCACACAGGGCCAAACAACTATGGACTGAACCCTCTGAGACCAGGAACCAAAATAAATCCTTCCTTACTTCAACTGTTTCTGACAGATATTTGGTTGAGCAATGACAAACATAAATAACACAGATATTGATTACTTGTGACTACTAGTTGGGATAAAAAAAAGCAGAGTGGGAAGATGCGAAAAATATGCAATTTGCCTAGAAAAGGGTTGGTTTAACTTTCTAGATAATCAGGTTGGGGCTGTTAGAGAGNTCAGCACCACTAAAGAGAAGCTAAGCACTTCATATGGGGCCATAAGAAAGACACTTTCAGCATCTCCGGTACTGGACAGACTCCAAATATCACAGGCTCTAAGGTGTAGAGCTCATTTGAAAGACTTTCCTTTGAAAAGAGAGTGATGAGGCACTTTGTTCCCACAGGGCCATCGAGGGAAATGGTTCCCTTAGTTCAAGTTCCTATGTTACTCAGACACTACTACAGCCATGGTCGGAGGAGGCCCGACTACTGCTTTCACTGGCAGCAGACCTTGGCATCATCTACATGATGCTGGATTTTCAGGCATACAGAATAGAAATTCTATGGGATCATGTAAACTTCAGCCACATTTTATTTATTTATTTATTTATTTATTTATTTATTTATTTATTTATTTTAAAAAAGACACATTTATTCAGCGTCATGATCAGACTATTACATTTAGCATGGGTGAAAAAANGTCTAGAGTAAAACCCTTTGTTGGAATGCTTTACACTTTCCACAGAACAGAAACTAAAATAACCTGTTACACAATTAGTCACAAATACAGTCCTGGAGTTTTTTGTCCACATACATGAGTATTGTCTAAAACATGTCTTCTTTGTAGCAGCTAGGCCCTGCCACCACTGTGCTTGTCAGCCACATTTTAAAAAGAAGACGTGGAAGGCCAGGTAATGTAACAAACAGGGTTGGATGTCCTGTAGTGAGCCTCTGAGCAGATGATCTATGAAGCTGCCTAGTGAAGCTGAGGCTGAAGTGAAGACCTCAGGATGCTGGCGTTGCCAGGCATACAGAACATCCACAAGAACTGTAGGCAAAGAGTGGAGCAAACCCAAGAGTGTCCTGGCTACTCTTTTGTCAACTTGACACAGGCTAAAGTCATTAGAGAGGAGGGACCCTCAGAAGATCAGGCTGTAGGCCAACCTGTACGGCATTTTCTTAATTAGTGAATGGTGGGGGAGGACCCAGTTCAAAGTNGGTGTGGCCATCCCTGGGCTGGTTGTCCTGGGTCCTATAAGAAAGCAATCTGAGAAAGCCATGAGAAACAAGTCAGTAAGCAGCATCCTTCATGGCCTCGGCATCAGATCCTGCCTCCGGTTCCTGCCCTGTTTGAGTTCCTGTCCTGACTTCTTTCTATGATGGACTGTAATGTGGAAATGTAAGCAAAATAAACCCTCTCCTCCCAGGTTGCTTTTTGGCCATGGTGTTTCATCACAGCAATAGAAACCCTAACTAATAAAGGCAGGGGTCATGTGAACTGCACAGCAATAGAAACCCTAACTAATAAAGGCAGGGGTCATGTGAACTGCAAATGGCAAGGTCACACAGGCCGGCCGTCCAAGCCCCTTGGAGCGTACATCAGAATACTACATGCTTCAGAGGCCGAGCGTGAAACTTCAGGACTTAAGGTTTGCCCTTCTGGGTTTTGGCTCCACTTCGGTTCATACTTCCTTTCTATACTCCTCTCCCTCCATTTCAGAGCAGGAATGTTAACTCTGTCTCGTGTATGTATTGGCAGTATGTAATTTTCTTTTTGACTTTACAGAAGTTCAAGGAAGGGATTGCCTGGAGTCTCAATTGAGACTGAATTTGGCCTTTTAAACAATGTAGAACTTTTAAGACTCTGGACCTCAGCGAGAATGTATTTGGACAAGAGCCTTTGGGGGACAAGGATGGGATTTTGTGGTTTAAAGTGATATGTCTAGGTGTAATGTTGACAGTGGGTAGAATATTTTCTATATTAGTTAATTTTCTCACCCCTGTAACCAAATGCCAAATAGAAATAAATTAAAGGTGAAAGAATATAATTTGGTTCATGGGTTCAAAGGGTTCTGTTCATGAGCTTAGTCCTGTGAGCCTGGGTAAACATCACAGTGGTAGGAGCAGTAAGCAGGAGACAGCTGCTTACTTCATAGCTGACCAGAAAGCAGAGTAGGGAATACTGATGCTTATTTGCTCTCTTCTTTCCCCCTCTTGTGTCAGGACCCCAAGCCCATTCATTAGTGGTACCATCTACATTCAAGGTGAGCCTTCCTCCCTCTCAGTTAATACCCTCTGGACACACCCATGGGTGTGCTTCATCACTCTCCTAGGTGATTCTAAATCTAGTTAGCAGTAGGATTAACCATCACAATCACTTCTTTTATCTCCTTCAGTATTGATGGTAAAATTATTGGGTTTACTATTTACATAGCAACTTCAACTATATATATATAGTTGGAACTCACTCTGTAGACCAGGCTGGCCTCGAACTCACAGAGATTTGCCTGCCTCTGCATCCTGGGTATTGGGATTAAAGGTGTGNACCACCACCGCCTGGCTAATAATATTTTTATGTAAATTTCTATCCTTGAGTCCATTATATATAGAAATTCTAGTTTCTCTGTTGCTAAGAATCAGAACTATACAAAAATCCGATTGGCCCTACTTTCTCCAGAAGTGACAAGGTCTTAAATTTAAATCAAGCCCCTAAATTTTGGTAGGTAATAGGGGTTAGGTGTAAAATTTGTGTGCTAGTTTTGGAGTGCAGAGGGGAAAGGATGAAATGTGTACTAGAGTTAATGTCAACCACAGCTCATTAGTAGCTAAGAAGCTATGGGCCCTGGTAGAGGAGAGACTATTGATTTACAAGCCCTCATATCTCAAACCTTTCATCNTCATTGAAATGGAGAATTGATTATATTCTGTTTCTCAGTCCATATGGGACATAAATGAGGATACAATGGTAAGTCTTCTAGATACTAAACTGATAATAGATACTATGGAGTGACTGAAAGCTAGATTTTTAGATCTAAACCACACAGTTCATCCACATAACCCAAAAATCTGGTCATTTGGTAGAAAATAAGAATCAGGACAATTTTGAAATTTACCAAGGTTTTTTTTGAATAATACACTTCAGATTGTAGATAATTATCCTGAAGTGGAAATAAGAAATGCTTCAGACAGCCATGCCCAATAAAAGCAAATATTTTTGCTTTTAATGAATCATTTTGAAGACGTATTTCCCATGTGAGTTAGTAAGGAAATACAACCTTATTTCATCCCGATTTTGCTGCTTCTCTCTCTAACGTGGGTCTTACATGAAGTGGGCACTACAAATAAATCAAAGGCACAGTAGCATTACTTAGTATCTCACTTCTTTAAATTATTTTATCAATTTTTAGCTTTATAATTGAAGTACATTTTTTTTATACAGGTAATCAACACATAGCCCAACACATAGGCTGATCTGAAATTCATGACTTTGCTGCTCAGGCCCCCAGATGCTGGAATTATAGGAATAATATCCACAACTAGATTTAAAGCCATTTTTAAAATGGGAATTTTAAAGGTTTTAGTCATAAGCCAGATGGAAGTGACTTATTTCTTGCTGTGATCAGTAACTTTCAATTGTTTCAAATGACTCTAGAACCATTAACTGTTTTAAAAGCCATTTTTGTTCTAATTTTGCCAAATCATAATTCATCTGGCAAGACTTGCTTCATAAATCTCACTAGATATTTGAGTTCTAACAATATATAGAAAGTAGCCTGTGTGATTAAAGAGTTATTATAGTTATTATATAATATTTGAATGCTAATTGAAATTTAAGATCATACTAATAAATACTGGTTTCTGGTTTTGATTGCCAACTTGCCTCCTCAGGCAGATTAGAATATACAGAGTAAATAAGACAGTGAAAGAGCCTAATATAGATTACTGTGTCCTGCACATAAACACCTTTCACCTTAGCTGAGGGACTAAAGTATTAAACAAAGTATATGTGATTGCATGATTATGCCGTGCTGTTCCAGACTCATTCATTTACAGACAAGGCAAGCTCCTGGTAGAGTTCTATACAGCACAACATTGCACCACAAATGTAAATAATTCTTAAACAGAATGTGAAGATACACTTAGGTCACTCAATGCTGGCTCCTCCATGTCTCAGTTAAACACCAAACAGACCATTAAAGATGTGTACAGAACTTGTAACAAGTTCCAGGACCTTTGCTGCAACTCCTTCCAGCTATCCTAGAGCAGGTGATCTGCAAGAGCAGCCTAGGAATCATTCACAAGGAACTTGTAGGCAGGGGTTTGATTTAGNATACATTAAGTTCCAGTTTGCAATGGGAGCNAAGATGACTGTCCAGATTATATTTCTAGTTTTGTGACTTGAATAAGAAGCAAGGTTGAGTGGCTTTATTCCAAGATAACAGAGTAACTTATCTTGGAGAATACTTGTAAGATAGATTTTCTAAATGGTCTTGTTAAATAAAACACAGAGGCAGAGATAGGGGTGAAAGTCTGACAGAGATCAGAGGAATTAGGAACAGCTACCAGCCTAACCTTAGACTGCCACCACCGCTTCCAAATTGGAGAGTGTTCCACTTCCTTATACCTCCACATTTATATCCCTTTCTGTTCTGTTCTCCCATTGGCTCTTTCAGCCTAGCTACATCACTTCCTCCTATGGCCCATCTCTGTCACTTCCTGCCTGTCTGTATAGACCTCCAGAATTCTATGGTTGATGCTGGGATTAAAGGCGTGTGTCTCCACACTTGACTGTTCCTAGTGTGACCTGGAACTCACAGGGATCCAGACAGACCCTGCTTGCTAAGTGATAGGATTAAGGGCGCGTGCTGATTTTGCAAGGCTAGTGGCTGACCTTGTTCCTCTGATCCTCAGATAAATTTTATTGGGGAACATAGATAAAATACCACCACAAACACTCAATTTATGTATACCACATAATAAAAGATAGCATCCAAAGCTACCTCAGACTCTGTCAGCAGTCAAGTATGCTGGGCTACTAAGATGTACAGTTTCAGGCCCAACTAGAATATGATGGTTTAGCTTTGCAGTATCAATTCTAAGACCATAGATCATTCTGTGCAATAATAATGGGATGCTGAACAGGTTTATGGATCAACCCCTGGTTCTACATGTCTGGTATTCTCAATACTGATGCCATAATAACAGAGGTAAGCAAGGTCAAAGGACATACGCTGATAGAAATGGGACTGAATTCCCTAGTACTCCTCTAGGAAATAAGCTGACGAACACACTGTTCTATAACCCTTACCTACTCCTGGCCACAGATGTACCATCTTTTAGAAGACTTTATAACAAGTCTTTGAAGTAGACACCTAGCACTACAGAGAAAGAGACTGAGGCAAAGAGCAATTAAGAGCAAGTGATGGAGCCAGACAATTTAACTATAATGCAGAACTTTAAACCACTTATTCTAGGGTTCATTGTGACTCTCCAAAGTCATATGGTGAAACCTTAATCCTCAGAATATCAGACTATGACTGTGTTTGGAGATAAGGTCTTTTAATAAGGAGGTAATTTAATAAAGAGGTAACTAGACAAATGAAGTCATTAGAGTATTTCTTAATCCTACACGACCAAAACCAACCCAGCAAACACTTTATTCAGTAGCCTCCAGGACTATGAGGAAATAAAACATTATTGTTCATGCCATCCAGTCTGTGGTATTTGTTATGAAACTAACACACACAATGTGCCTTTCATGGCAGCGAGTATCGCTGGCAAGTGTTCAGAGCAATTCCTAACCGTTTTATTTCCGTGTCAGGATCTTAGAACTTTCAAGTTTTACTTTAATAGTAATATATTAACATTCAAAATTCTAAAAATTATTGTAAAAGATTATGTTGTGAAAAAGCTCCTACCATACTGTCATATTACCTAGTTCCCTTCTAGGCAAAGTCAGTGTTATGTGTTTCTTATGTCATCAGGTAACAATATTCTATGGGAAAATCAGATGTGTGCATATATATTCATATCCTTCTTACAGCTGCTTGTAACACACATTATAAAATGTCATATTTTTTCATAACAGCATCTTAGAAGTTGGCTTTAAATGGAAAGATTTCATTAAAAACTGCTTATCTTGAGCTGGGTAGTGGTGGTGCACATCTTAAATCTCAGCACTTGAGAGGCAGAAGGAGGTGGATCTCTGTGAGCTGAGGCCAGCCTGGTGTACAGACTGAGTTCCAAGACAGCCAGAGCTGTTACATAGAGAAACTCTGTCTCAACAAACAAAAACAAAACAAAACAAAAAAGCAACTGCTTGTCTTGAACTGCAGCTTGAGTTCTAAATAAAATCTTTACTTACATTTTACACACAGCAGAAAATGGAAATGCCTGAAATCCTGCACATAATGAACTCACTGAAGAATGTTGCCTTGGTAAGCTTAGATTGGTTAGTGGCATTTCTAATTCTCCTGAAATATATAAAAATTAAAGTTATATAATACTGTATAAAATAAAATTTAGAACTCTTGTATATAATTATTTGGTTTGATCAGTTTATTGCAACAAAATACTTGTATTACCCCTTTGAGAATTTAGTACAGTGTGTTTTACTAGTCACTTCTCTTTCTCAAATCTGCCTAGACCCACACCTCCAACCCAACTTTGTGTCCTATTGTGTTTTTAACCATTAAATCCAATCTGCACCGCTCATACAATTTTTGATACGGCAACAAAATATGTCAGTAAGAAGAAATTTGGGGGTAGGGCTAGGGAGATAGCTCGGTTGGTAAAGAATCAGAATCCGAGTTCAACCCCAGCACCCATGCATGTAAAAAGCTGGGCATGACGGCACGCCCTTGAAACCGCAGCCTATCCTTTATCAGTGAGCCCAAAGTCCCAGTGACAGATCCTATCTCGGAAAACAAAGTGGCTCCAGGCATGATGCCCGAGCTGACCTCTGGCTTCCACTAACATATATGTGCGCACACACACAAAACACAAGAAATTAGAGTCCTAGAGATATAAAATAACAGTCCTAAATTTATATCTATATAAAGAACTACAGCTTTATTACTTGGCGTCTCAATTATAACACTGGTGACTTTAAAAGGCTACAGTGACAGCTGAACTTTACTGAGTTTTCTGTGTAGGACAAATCCTAAGAGCTTAGTGTATAAGAAGAATTTTAATTTCTGACAGCTTATGTTGTCAGCACTTAGGAGATAGTACTATTTTATTTCCACAGTAAATTTTGGCAATGTTGGGGAAATATAGGAGTAATTCTTCATCTCAATGAGTTAGGACTCTAGATGTCCTTGTCAGAGTTATAAATTAATAGAATGGGCCTGAAAAACAAATCTGCCTTTATTGAAAAATAGTACAGTATAGAGCAGTAAACACCCAAGTAGATATTCATGTGCTCCAAGTGCAAATGTAACTAAGTAACAGTCTCATCAATATAGTTTAAAAAGAACACAATCTGGCTTTATTCTGGAACAAAACATGATGCAGAGTTTCCAAATTTAACATGATAATGATAAAATAGTGGTAGAGCNGAGAATGATGTCACTGCTCTAAGGGGTTAAAAGTCCACCTTTGAAGTGTAACAGGGTGAACAAGATGGCCTGATGACCAGAGTTCAAGCCCAGGAATCCATATGGTGGAAGGAAAGAACTGATTCCCACAAACTGCCTTCTGACCTCTATACACGCACCATGGCATCATCCCCACTCCACTAAATAATATGTAATTTAAAGGGTTTGTTTTTTAAGTACAACAAAGATCAACAAGATTACTAATACTGAAATGAAATATAAAGTTTGGGGGCTAAAGTGATGGCTCAGTAGTTAAGAGCACTTGCTACCCTTCCACAGAGCCCAGGTTTGAGTCTCAGCATCCACACTGGGTGGCTTACAACCACCTGCAACTACAGTTTCAGGGCATCTGATGCCCTCTTTTGGCCTCAGATGGAGCCTGCATGCACATAGTGCACATACATACACTCACGCACACACATAAAATACTAAAAACAGTAAAGGTATATTTAGTCAGCTATAATTTAAGACTGTGNGTAGGTGGGAGTACACATGCATGAACATCAGTGTGGAGGCCAGAAGTCAATGCTGGGTGTCTTACTCAATCACTCTCTACCATACTTTTGGTATAGGATCTGTCACTAAACCTATGGTGTGCCAATTCAGCTAGCCTGGCTGCTGGGGATTGCACTTTGGTACTCATGCTTGTGTGGCAAACACTTTACTGACTAAGCTAATCTCCCAAGCCCCAAGATTGGAAATTTTAATTTTAGTAGTATTTCCTCCATTCATCTTCTCCAATATTTGTAAGTCTGCTGTGTATATGACCCACTTTTGCTGCCGACGAGATCCTGACAGGACAAATATAAAGGAGCAGAAAAAGGGAGAAGATGATGAGTGGGATCATAATGATCAAGTTTTTGAACAGGAAAACTGATTCACAGTAGACTACAAATGTGAATTTAGTGTACTTCTACATCATATAGCAAACTCTTGGTAAGTCAACGACTTAGCCGAAATCTCTACCTGGTTCACTGTACTCTGGTTCATGTGGGCTTGCAATAGGTAAGATCTCTGTGGAGTTGCATTTCATATCCTCAGTATCAAATTCATGCTTGGTAGAAAGATCTGAAAGGAAACAGAAGAAACTCTATCAAGAAAAGTACCATTAAAGTCATGTCTTGTAACACTATTTTGTGGCTTCTTCCTTTTAAAGTACCTTATCACTTTACTGTTTTTTTCTTTTAGAGAGAGCTGTATACTCTGAAGAAAATGCTGACATAAGAGGTGAATTCCTATTCTCCAATGCATACTCCCTCTCACTCCTCATATATCAATTAAAACCACGAAAGGAATATAAAATGCAAAAATCAGCATAATGATTGGAAACTAAGGCAGGGTGGGTAATCCATATGNCATGAACATCAAAGAAACAAACACTCTGAAAAACCTAATCTTCACCCATAAGTGGTGACTTTCTAAACTCTATTTAGCTGGAATTACTTGCGGTTCTGGAGATGAAAACTAAGCCTCGGGTATGCTGGGCACTCTGCCACCGAACCACACCTACCAGCACTGGTCTCTGTTAGTGACTCTCTTTTTCCAGCTGCCTGACACATTGTGCCT
>LZPO01066292.1:308641-323633 GCA_001675575.1 Neotoma lepida
CAACCTGCTGCTGAGATATGCATCCAAAATTAACATCAACAGGATCTCAGAGCAATACCTGAACATCCAAGTGCACTGCAGTATCCCTCACTGCAGCTAAAAATGTGGGCAAACCCTGAGTCATACACATAGGAGACAAGCTTACCATTTGATAATAAAAAGTAAAACAAACAAATTAAAAGTGAACAAAGTAAACCAAGTATCCAAAGAAAATACATAAATGGCCACTAAGTACATGAAAAGATTTTCATCATTAGCTACGCAGATAATTCAAATCACACTACCATGAGCTACCACTTCATNCCCAAAAGCCCGATGACACAAGTTTTGAAGAGGAGGCTAGTAACCTCCCTGAAAACATTGCAAACACTTAGAACACATTCTGGCAGCTGCTCCGGCAGTTAAGCATGGAGCTCCCATGATGCAGCAGTTCTGTCCTTAGGCACATCCTGAGAAGAAAGGAAATGCATGTGTGTAGACATGTCAGCTAGTGGAAGAGAGGAGTCGGGCGGGGGGGCTAGAAATAAACCCACACAACTACAGCCACCTCATTATTTATCAAAATACATTAAAAACAACAATAAAATCCCAGCCTCTTTAACAAATGGTGCTGGGGAAACTGATATCCACAAGCACAAGAATGAAACCAGGCCCGTCCCTCTCACCCATCATAAAAGTCAACTCAAAATGGACCAAACGCCTTAATATAAAACTGGAGACAATTTTCTTTCCTCTCCTCCAGCCAAGCAAGATGCCCAAAGGAAAGAAGGCCAAAGATATAGGTGGCCCTGGTCCCCACCATTGTGAAGAAGCCAAAAAGATGGTGACCCTGTTTGAGAAAAGCCCTAAGAATTTCGCATTGGACAGGACCAGCAGTGCCAAAGAGACCTCACTCTCTACATCAGGCTGCAGTGGGAAAGGGCCATTCTCTATAAGCAGCTCAGAGTACCTCCCGCCATTAACCAGCTCCCCCAGGTCCTGGACCTGCAAACAGCTACCCAGCTGCTTAAGCTTGTATTTAAGTACAGGCCAGAGACAAAGCCAGAGAAGAAGAAAGGGTGCTGGCAAAAGGGACGTCCCCACTAAGAGACCAACTGTCCTTCAAGCAGGGTCAATACAGTCACTACCTTGGTGGAGAACAAGAAGGCTCATCTGGTGGTGACTGCCCACAATGTAGACCCCATTGAGCTGGTGGTGTTCCTGCCTGCCCTGTGTTGCAAGATGGGCGTCCCCTACTGCATTATCAAGGAGAAGGCTAGGCTGGGGTAGCTGGTCCCAGGAAGACATGCACCACTGTTACCCTCACACAGGTTAATGTTGAATACAAAGGCACTCTAGCTAAGCTTGTGGAAGTTATCAGGACCAATTACAACAGATACAATGAGATCCACTGCTATTAGGAAATGATGTCCTGGGCCAAAATCTGTGGCTCATATTGCCAAGCTGGAAAAGGCCAAGGCTAAAGAACTCGCCACTCAACTGGGGTAAGTGTACACTGCTAAGTTTTCTGTACATAAATATAATTAAAAGATTGCCCTTCAAAATAACTGGAAATGCTGAAATGCCTAAAAGAAAACAAAGGAAAACCACTTCAAGATCTAGGCATGGGAAAGAACTTTCTGAAAGGGCTCCAACAGCTCAGGAAACAACCCCAAGAACTGACAAGTTGAATTATGTGAAATTAAGAAGCTTCTGCATAACAAAGGGAAACTCTAAGCAGAGCTAAGAGATATGCTATAAGTGGGAGAAAATCTTCGTCAGCCAACTCAAATAGGAGCTAATATCTAGACTATATAAGGAATAGCAAAAATTGAACAACAACAACAAAAACCCTCACAAACCTTCCAGTCAATAAATTGGGCCAATTAACTGGACAGTTTTCAAAAGAAGAAATACAAATGGCCAATAAATATTTGGAAAAATGTTACATACCCTTGGCTATATATCAGGGAAATGCAACTTAGAACTCCTTTGAGATTCTATTTTCCCCAGTTAGAATGGTTGTCATCAGGAAAACAGACAACACGTGCTGCTGAGGGTGTGGGGAGAGAACTTTTACCCACTGCTGGTGGGAAGGCAAACTTGGGCATTCACTGAGGAACTCAGTATGAAGGTTTCTCAATAAACTAAAAATAGAACTACAACAGGACACAGCTAGACAACTCCTGGGCACATACCAAAAGGACTCGAAGTCCTACTACAGAGATACTGGGACTCTAGGTTTACTGCTGCACTCTTCACAATAGCTATGGAATAGAAACAGCATAGATGCCCATCGACAGATCAGTAGATAATGTAGAACACATACCTACGGTATTTTATTCAGTCATTAAGAAAAAAAGAAATCCTTACAATTGGAGAAATATGGGAGGAACCAGAAATTATTATAGAAACTATTACAGACTCAGAAAGACAGATACCATGTTTTCTCTCTAATACAAATCCTGGACTTTAATTTTGATATATGTGTATATGTGTGCTGGGGGAGATATAGGTCATGCAACTAGAAAGGAGAAAAGAATTATTAAAGTAGGGTTGGAGAAAGGGAGTGGGGAAGGTAAGAGAATCCATGTAACATGAAAGCAAAAAGGGAAGGAAGGAGACTAGCAGGAGTCAGGCAGGGGATCAGAGGTGAGGAGGGAAGACCAATAAAAATTTGCAAAGAGGAAAATCATAGGATGAAACCTACTAACCAATTAATTTAAAAATGATAAAAAAGAAAGAAAATACATGTGGTGGTTTGAAAAAAAAATGGCTCCCAAAGAGAGTGGCACTAATGGGAGTTGTGGCCTTGTTGGAGTAGGTGTGGCCTTGTTGGAGGAAGTGTGTCAATGTGGGGGTGGGCTTTGAGGTCTCCTATGCTCAAGCTACACCCAGTGAGACAGACTACTTCCTGTTGCCTGTGNGTCAAGATGTAGGACTTTCAGGTGCCTCCGTGTTGCACCATGGTGGTAATGGACTAAACCTCTAAAAATGTAAGCCATCCCAATTAAATTAAATTAAAAGTGTTACCATGGGCATGGTGTCTCTTCACAGCAATAGAAACCCTAAGACAATATATGTGCACAGAAAAACTTCTATNTAAGTATTCATAGCAGGTTTACTTGTTAGCTAAAGCATATAAACAATTCAAACATTACCAACAGATGTGTAGGTTAGTAAAATGTGAGAAAACATCTCTACAATGAGATATTTGGCTATAAAAACCAATGATCACTGATACATCCTCTAATGTAAGTTTGAAAAATTATGGTAAGTGAAAGAGGCCAGCCACAGGAAGACCATACATCACATGGTTGTATTTTCACTAAATGTCCAGAATAAGCAAATCTAAATTGGATTCTCAGGGCTGGGAATGTAACTCAATGGTAGAATACTTACCTAGCACATTCAGGCCCTGATTCAAACTCCAACACCAGAAAAAAAGTGATAATGGGATAAATAAAGAGTCTAACAGTAATGATCCTGAGACTTCATCATGTAACTTACAGAACATCTCTATAAAGTATTTTAATAAATAAGAACTCGATAACAAGTAGTTTTTTTTTTTACAAGAAACACATTTCTAAATGAATTCTCACCTCTTTTGAAAAGTTTTTCATTTTCTTCTACATAATCCATTATTTCAGGCATTGAGTTTAATGATTCCTTCAGTTCTGATAGTGGTAGAACAGGAATTTCTTGTTTGGGGATTGTAGATATTAAGAATTCAAACTCAGAAGGAAAAACTGATGGCTGAAATAATATAACATTAAGAAAACTTAAGGGATATTTCCAAGTAAATATATTTGATTTCTAAACAGATGTGTTTGCTTAAATGGCACACAAAATTTAAACAAGTCATACTCTGTTTTAAATGCTATACAGACTCTCAAAAATAGAGGTTTAGCAGTCAAAAAGAAGTTCCTCCTACAAGCAATGCTTTTCTCGAGTAATCTCTTCTACAATCCCCACTACCTTAGTGATACACAGTATCTCTAACTATGTGTGTGTTATCTTTTTGGCTAGTAAAAAGATTTAGGAATTCTAAATTAAAAGAATTACCCCAGAAAATGAGAGACAGAAAAGTGGCACCCACGGAAGAGCTGATGGAATGGAGCTCATTCCTACTGCACCCCACAGGATACGTTTTTCTCTCACCCCCACAGACAATATTCCTCAACAGGTGAGACTGTGTACCACCAGAATTAACAAGTGAAGGGGCTGGAGTCAGTAAGGCAATAAACAACTTGATGTCTTCACCAACTTGTTCACATTTTATCTGTAACAAAACCCTTGAAGTGCCCTTACTGTGTTGCGTGTATGACCTCTGAATGTATTAAGAAAAGGCCCATGTATAAAATAGTTCAGTTGTCCACAAAATGTCCACAAAACACACGATATGTGTGTTTACATTAGAATGCCCATAGAGTTGTTTGTACTTTTTAAATTTAACTTCTTTAATTTCTATACCAAGTACAGTAATTAAAATTACTAAAAGAGGTTTGAAGATTCTTTGTACCTGGACTGCCCACCACACCAATTAAACTGGGACATACATGACTGGGTAGGAGCCAACTTCAACCTCAGCTAAGGCTGAGGTTCTTTCACTGTTTAGAAGGCTCCGTAATTGACACATGTTCAACCTAGTATCAAAAATTTTAGTATGGCAGTTGTATATAGTCAAAATAAATTACTAAAATTTATAAAAGTGTGCTCCTTTACTTCTACAAATACACTACTGAAAACAAGTGTTAAAATTCTATTGAAACATACTAGTTTCCTCTTACATAGGTCTCTTCAGCCATATGGAAATCTCTCACAAAAGGTTCCGAACGTTCTTGAACAGAGAAACACAACCTGAAATAAAAAATCAAACAAGATTAATTATTGCTTACTAAAATCATTTAACAAATATTGCTGACAAAACACACAAAGACTAACAGGCATGTTGAGATGAAGAAATGGAACCCTCACCAAGAGCATCTAAACCTGTGGCTGTACAAAGAATGCTCTCAAGGTATAAAAGCAGTTACAGTACCACACAATTACATACGTGAAATCAGCCGTTCTGGAGAGCTGTTCTTTGAAATCTAAAAGCGGATCCTTAATCAGATAGAGCTTTAGTCTGCTCAGGAGAGTATCCACAGTTGGTAGATGATTGTCCCTTGCTTTATTTATAAAAATCATTTCCTCATCAATAACTAATCCTGAAAGAAATAAGGAATTAAATATCTAATAGTTATACAAGAGATCTAGACATTAAGTATTAACGGATTTTTCAAACACATTGAAATCATTTAGTTCTCCACTGTACTATGTATATAAAACACAGACTATAGGACCCAGACAAAAGGAAAAGCCCAATAAAATGTAGTATTATTTAGCACATGGAGATGAAGACAAATGTTCTGAAGGAGTAGTATTATAATGACATATACTTTGTCAACAAAGATTGCCTTGATCAATGGAGGGAAATATCTTCTACTCTGGCTGAGTCTGGTTTTCTGTTTTCTGCATCCTTTAACGTGTAAGGACATAGAATGAATGAACATGGTCTAGAGAGCCTACCTATGAAATCACCAAGTCCATCATTATCCACACAAGGCTGCTCCACAATTAATTATAATGAAAACTATCTACTGAAACATCTCCTGGGAAAGGATGACACATTTTACATATTTAAAACACCACTGATAATAAGTTAACTGATGAACTAAAATCCCCTTTCTATCCCAAACTTCTATGTTTGTGTTACTTTAGAATATCGGGTAGTTGTATGAGAGTTTCTGAGCTATGGACAGGAACAGTAAACTAGCCCCCTTCTTCAGTAAATTTCTTAGTGGAAAGGGACAGGGAAATGTATGCTTAGAGAAAGAAGCANTCAGAAAGCCAAAGTCTCCAACATGAAAGCCACCTTGAGTGTGGGGAATGGATAATTCTTTTGTTCTGGGCAGTAGTCTTTCAGTTAAGTTGGTGACAGCAGTCTCAGGAGAGGAACAGTATGTAGTTTTCAGGTAGTGATGTCTCTCATGGCCAACTATATAAGTGATATGTATGTGCCTAGTCAATATGTGACGTAAGACAAGCAGCGAGGGAGCATTCCTTGCCTATGCTGACTGTACGTATCAAAGGCAAGCTTGTGANNTAAACTAGCTTCCTAAGAGACTGTCCAAATCACTTAGGTTCCTGCCAGCCTCATGACTAGAAGCTCTCCATGATGAACCAAGTTCACATCGAAGCAGGGCTTATCTGAGAAAATTAAGGGTTGTTTGTTCCTATAATCCACCCATTCTGCAAATACTCCATTCTGCAAATACTCCTGAAGTCATGTTGAGAGTGAAAAATGTTATTTATATCCCCTATGTCCGTGTTATTCTTCTAATCACAAGCTCTGGGGCTGTCACACCAGATGAGGCCACATTCTGATATTTCTACTGCATGGGGACATCTCATGTCACTGATGAAGTCTTGTTTTCCAAGCATCCCTCTACCCTGTCAGTCCTCAATAGTCAACTACCATTTTTGAGATGGCCACTAGATGTCAGCATCTCACCACAACCGATGCTGTTAGACAAAGGCTGTTTTCACCAAGGCATGGTGGCTTCCTTATACAACTATGGCTGTACTGTATTCCCTGGAGTTCTTACTTCCTAGCAACTGCATGAGCTCCACACTGTTCTACTCTGCTGTAGACAAATGAGATGCAGGAAATGCAAATCTGCTTAGTTAGGAAAGAAGCAGAAAAAGAGGCTCAGTGACAAGAAAGAAGACAGGACTGTGTTTGCAAAAGTTACTTCTATCCACTTAGAAAACCCGAGTTAACTAGATCACAACAGCAAGAGTTCCTTAAGATTGTGTATAAATTATTAAAGTAATGATTTCCTAAGGGGTAATCGTTGAGAATTTTAAAAACCAAAAATTGAGTAGAAGGCAAGACAAACCGTTCCCCATCCCCATCCCATCAGCAGTTAGGAAAACTAACCAAAACACCCTAAACGATGTGACACTAATTTTCCAAGGGATGTGATTTAGAACATTTGGGGAAAGTGACTACAAAGTAAATCTATACAAATAAACACATGGAGTTGGGAAGAGAAGACAAGTGACTGTTAACATACATCATAGGTACATAAGCGCTCAAATTATGTTACACTAACACAATAAACAGAGCAATAGAAAACCCAGAATTAAACTGGAAATGGGTAAGAACTCGACATTTAGTATCAGCAGCATTTGTAGTGATAGGAAAGACTCAGCAAATTGATATTGGGACAATGCCAACATATTTTTAAAATGTTCCTATTTTTAAACATAAAAANATCTGAAATAAAATTATATAAAACATTAAAAAATTAGTAGATGCTGTGGCACACACCTAAAATTCCAGAACTCAGGAGGCAGGGGCAGGTAGATTTTTGTGAGTTTAAAGCCAGCCTGGTCTACAAAGTGAGTTCTAGACCAGGCAGGGCTACACAGCAGGATTCTGTCTCAAAACAAACACATTAAACAAAGGAAAAGTTATATGACAAATATAAATAAAAATTGTTTTCTAAGCACAAATACAAAGCAAGAACTTATAAAAAAAGACATCAGCAGAACTGATCAGATTAAAGTTAAACACATTTGGAATTATTGGTGTCTTTACATATAAAAACACATGCAAGTAAAAAAGGAGACATCATTTTACAAAGGAAAAAGATACAAATAGCCAATAGACACTAATAACTCTTAAAGATGCAAGTAGAATAGACATTGGTTTATGTGCATTATCACAACAGCAGTAATGCATCCAGTGATGACAAGGGAGGCATAAAAAGGTGTTCTCATATTACACCAGAGGTGCAGAAGCTAAGAATAAAATCATGTGAAATACTTCTANCTCCAAGAGTAACCTCAGGGAAGTGACTGGGAATGACAGTGTATATCCATGTACCTGTTTGAAATTAGCATATATATCACTACAATGAAAATATATAGATTACAAAGATAATAAAGTGATGTGTATGATACAGGACACCAAAGGAAAACAAGTTAAGCATTACTTTCCCTTAATTGATTTTATCCAACAATAGCTTATAGTTTGCCACAAGAATAACAGCTCTGTGTGTTTGGCCTGTTAGTTTTTATAAANCATCTCTAAATACATATACAACCTAATATAAATATATTTTCATCTCCACAAAATTTCATAACAAGTTTTATTAATAAATCAAGAAATATTATAAAAGGAAACTAAAACCATAATTTATCCCCAAGCCTCAATAACAACTTTCCCCAAACTGCATCACATAAAAACAATAGCAAAGTAACCTAGTTATTTTTTTCATGCTCAAGCTATACCTTTTTTTTTTCATTTTTCAAGACAAGGTTTCTCTGTGTAGCCCTGGCTGTCCTGGAACTCACTATGTAGACCAGGCTGGCCTTGAACTCACAAAGATCCACCTGCCTCTGCCTCCTGAGTGCTGGGATTAAAAGTGTGCACCACCACTCCTGGCTATAGTATTTCTTAAATAGCAGAAGCAATTATATAACAGACCTTCAAGTTTTGTCATTAAACACAGAATAGGCCATTATAATACAAGAAAGCCAGTTCTCAACAAGCTTTGAAGAACTTGGCTTGCTAGAGAAGAGATTTGGAAAATAGTTTGGATAAAACATAATTTTAGTTGATCTGACAATAACTTTTTAAAAACTGGTGCATTTCTTGGCCTAGTCTGACCACAACTCCATCTATGATTTGAACTTTGCTTATATATATATTAGGTAAGACTGAATATCTTTGGGATGCTTTGAGAAATAACATACAGGAATAATTTTAGAATCCAAAACTTAATGTCCCACTCCACTTCTGCATCATGAGATCTGGAGTCAGGAGCCAACGACATTACAGAACATGCTGGAACACACCATGATCAAGTCTGTACATGTTATTTTGAATTTCAGCAAACGTAAACTAAAAGAAATCCATTTGTGAACAGTATATTAATATGAAAGAGAAAATACTGTTAGCGTGGCAAAAGTCAGACTTAGAATTACATAGGTAGATATTTTTAATAAAATAAAGATATTTAAAACACAATTGAGCAGAAGGACATAGAAATGAAGCTATATATGTTAGTAGGAAATGTGTTATCACTTCCTACCTTGGTGCTCTGCTTTCACTCCTGGGTAGTGTGGGGAGCACTTGATGGGTGTAAAGTCTTCTCTGGAGTCCATCCTGAGGGATGAGCTGATATCCTCTATTCCAGCTGGAGAGTATGGATTGGAACTTGGAACAATTTCCTCAAATGTACCATTAATCACCATTCCTGTAACTGTCTTTCTGTGACATAAAAATATTGATTTTATCTGTGTCTATCTGAAAACATTTTTATTAATAAACAGTATGTGTTCACCATGGAAAAATTGCCAAATTCCAATGAAAAATTATCTGTAGCTCTACTTGAAAGGAATGCAAAATTATACAAATCCCTAATTATACAGTATTCACATATATAGTATTCCATAACCTGTTTTTTTCTACTGAGCTGTAAATAATGGGCCTATTTACATGTACCACTGACTTTCTACTTGACTGTCTTTATATTTGAGTGGAAGAACAGAATTCCACTTATCACTGCTCTATTTTGAATCTTACACAACTTCCCAAAGGCCCATGTGTTACAGGTTTGGTTCACTGAGTGGCACTACTGGGAGGCAGCAGGGCTTACAAAAGATAAGATTGGTTGGGAAGTGATTGGAACACTAGAAGTATGTCCTTAAATGGGATAGTGGGATTCTGACCCTTTCTTTCTTCTCTTCCACTTCTGGTCTGTGAGCTGAGCTCTCTTGCTCTGCCATGTGCTCCTGCCACCATGTGCTGGCTCACCAGAGGCCCAAATCAATTGATCATTCTCAGAAACTCCACAACTGCAAATCAAAATAAATCTTTTCTAAGTTACTTATTTCAAGTACTCTGGTAAGGTAATTGAAAGCTACCATACTTAATATTGACCGTCATTTATTTAACCAGTTCTCCCTTCCTGGAAGTTGAAGGTTCTTGGGACTGTTATTATGAACAATAAGGCAAGGACCATTTTTGTATGCTTATCTAATCATTTTCCCAAAATGCACTTCCTAAAAACAGAAAAAGTTTTCGAGAAGTTACACAGATTCGTTTTTATTTATTTATTTGCAACTTTTGCCACTCATTGCCAGACTTCCATTATATTTTATACTCAATGTCTGTTCTTCAATACCACACAGATCTTCCTCTCCTAAACCCCCACCCCATTGTTTTATCCCAGTCCCCAACCCCAAACAGGCATTTCCTGGGAACCTGCAGGCCATTCCAGCCAGGGAAACAGGTAGGCTAACTGCAGATCTTCACCTCTCCTTCAGTTCCTCCAAGTCCAACCCCCTAGTCTTTTCCCCAGCTAAGTAGCAGACCACTTGCTGCACTCAGCCTCCAACTCCAAGGAGGAATTCTCTTTAACTCTCAGGCCAAAGAAGTAAGTAGGCTAACTACATATCTCAGGCACTGAAGACAAGATAGAGGAAATGGATACTTTGGTAAAATAAAATGTCAAATCTAAAAAAATCCTGTCACAAAACATCCAGGAAATCTGGGACACCATGAAAAGACCAAATTTACAGATAATAGAAATAGAGAAGGAGAAGAAACACAGGTCAAAGGCACAGAAAATATTTTCAGCAAAATCATAGAAGAAAAATTTCCTAACCTAAAGAAGGAGATGCCTATCAAAGTACAAGAAGCATAAAGAACATCAAATAGACTGGACCAGAAAAGGAAGTCCCCNTGGCACATAATAATCAAAACATAAACATATAGAACAAAGAAAGAATATTAAAAGCTACAAGGGGAAAAAAAGAAGTAACATATAAAGGTAGGCCTATTAGAATAGCACTTGACTTCTGAATGAAGACTCATTCTGAATAAAAGCCAGAAGGGCCTGGACAGATGTGCTGCAGATTCTAAGACTGCAGATGCCAGCTCAGACTACTACTACACTCAGTAAAACTTTCAATTGCCACAGATGGAGAAAATAAAAGTAATCATCTACAAATCCAGCCACGCAAAAGGTACTACAAAGAAAACTCCAACCTAAAGAAGTTAACCACACCTAAGAAAACACAAGGAATAAACAATCACAGACCAGAAAATCAAAAGATGGAAAACACACACACCACTGTCTGAATATGGTCACAAGAACGAGCCATGGTAAACAATGCCTTGAGGAACTATGAGAGAAGCTCCAGGAAAAAAGGCAGAGGGCCTTTTACCTCAGATGCATTTTGTTCCCTGGATTGTTTTTGGACGTGATTTCATGCCTCCTGTGACAAACATTTACATTCATTTTATAAGACATATTTATTTTTGTTGGATATCAGAACATAGCTATAGAACCCAATCTGGTCAGTGTACCCTGAATCTGGATATGGCCTTCTACCTTGCTTTCATGCTTTCCCAGATACAATCTATACTAAGTGCCAGGCAACTGTGTTTAAATTGGTCTGGCCTGAGAAAGTTGTGGGAAAAGGCTGTTCTGTTAACATTTAGTATGTGCTTGCTGACGTTTATTTCCATGTTTTTCTGATCATGTTATTCTGATCTCAAACAACCTTACTCAGATCACTGCTTTCTTTCTTCATTCCTGTATAAAAGTACCCTGAGACTGAAGTAAGGTTGTCTACAGCAGTAGACTGCAGTCNGCCCCATTCTTTCAGGTCCTCAGATCCCAGGTCCAGCAGACAAAATCTGCAGAGATTGGCTGAAAAGGCGACACACCACAACAGTAAAGTCATAGCAACCAACAAACACTGCTTATTGATATCTCTCAACACCAGTGGTCTCAATTCCCCTATAAAAAGACAGACTAACAGTATGGATGCAAAAACAAGATCCATCCTTCTGCTGCACCAAGAAACAAACCTTAACATCAAGAACAGACATCATCTCAGGGTAAAAGGATGGAAAAGGATAGTCCAAGCAAATGAACCTAAAAAGAAACCTAGTGTAGCCATGTTTGTATCTAACAAAACAGACTTCAAGCCAATAGAAACAAGAAAAAGAAAATACAAAGAATTGATGAAACAAAGAGTTGAGAAATTTGCTAATATTGACAAACCCTTATCCAAATTAATTAAAAGGCAGAGAGAGAATATCCAAATTAACAAAATTAGAAATGAAAAGAGAGACATAACAACAGACACCAAGAAGATCCAAAGAATTATAAAGATATACTTGCAATATAAATCAAAACTATTTGGAGATTTTATCTTACATCCTTCAGAATGGCTAAGGTCAATACAACAAGTGACAGCTCATGTTGGTGAGGATGTGGAGCAAGGGAAACACTCATCCATTGCTGGTAGGAGTGAAACTTGTACAGCCACTTTGGAAATCAGTGTGGCAGTTCCTCAGGAAGACGGGAATTGATCTACCGCAAGATCCAGCTCTACCACTCTTGGGCATATATCCAAAGGACACTTCATCCTACCACAGAGACACTTGCTCAACCATGTGCATTGCTGCTCTAGTCATAATAGTCAGAAATTGGAAACCACCTAGATGTCCCTCAACAAAAGAATGGATAAATAAAATGTGGCTCATTTACACAATGAAGTATTATTATTATTATCATTATTATTATTATTATTACTGAGCTATTTATAAAAAAATGAAATTCACAGGTTAGAACTTGAAAACAATCACTGAGTGAGGTAACCCAGACCCAGAAAGATAAATATGGTGTAGGTATTCACTTATATATGAATATCAGCTACAATCTATAGAACCACAAAGGTTAGGTTTAGAATAAGGGAGGGGGACAGACAGATCTCCTTAGGAAAGGGAAACAGAATAGACAATTGTGGATGGGTGGGGTGGGGGCTGGAACAGGAGGATGGGGTGGGAAAGGGAAGGAGAAAGAGAAGGGTGAGGGAGGGAATATGAGGAGAGACAGCTAAAATTAATGGCCATTTGAGGGGTAGTTTGGAAACTTAATACAAAAGAAGCTTTCTAAAATATATACATATATTAAGGTGATCTAAATGAAATCGCCAAATAATGGAGGAGATAGAGTCCCAACTGGCCATCTCTTGTCACCAAATGTAGCTTCTAGTTCCAGGATTGGGTTATATATATTGAGTTGGCCAAAGGGGTCCCATGTGAATCCCCAAACAACCCAGGCTGTTTCTAAGACTACAGGTTGCTCTCCACAAACTGAGAGAAAGGCTCTATTTTTGAGGACAACATTTATACAACCCAGTGAACATAGAGAAGTTGGGCTGGTGCCTACATACAACCTTAAAGTCTTTGGTACAGGAAGGTATCCTACACACTACCAAAGAAGAAATGTAAACACCAACCCAGCCACAAACTCTTTGATCTACAATGGTGTCCTGCCTGCAACATATGCTAGTGCAATGGTGGTACAAAGCTTGATGGAGTAACCAACCAATATCTGATGTGACTTAGGTCCCACTCCACAAGATGGAACCCATACCCAATACTACTGGGTGATCAAAACCTGAACCAGAGAGCCCAGGGATCTTATTGTTTATTTTTATTTTACTTATCTATATATATTCTCATCCCTCCTTTTACCATATATATATTTTTTACCATATATATATTTTACCCATATATTATGGCTTCTCATTTAGTGTTTTTATGGGCTTCCTGAATGTGTGAACAAGTTGTGCCTTCTCTTGGACTTATCTCCTTCTGTCTGTTGTGTCCAATTTCAATGTGTTAGTTTATGTTTTGTCTTATTTTATTTTATTATTATCCCTTAGAATCCTGCTTGTTTTCTAATGAGAGAAAGAAAGTAGGTGGATCTGGAGGGAGGGGAGGAGGAGAGGAATTGGGAACAGTAGAGNGAAGGGAAACCATAATCAGAATATATTATGTGAAAAAAATCTATTTTAAGTAAAAGGAAAAAAATCATAGAAAAACCTCTCTAAAATTTCTCCCTTACTCTTGAAGAAAATATAAGATACAAGAATACTTTAACACTCCCATATCTGTATTACTTATTGAGAATGTTGGCTTACATGTGGACCTCCATAGACTTCTGAATTTAGTCTTTTAGCTAGTGTCTTTTAAAAAAAGTGTCACTGACAC
The DNA here is from genome assembly GCA_001675575.1 of Neotoma lepida. NCBI lineage: Eukaryota > Metazoa > Chordata > Mammalia > Rodentia > Cricetidae > Neotoma > Neotoma lepida. The sequence goes on from LZPO01066292.1 coordinate 322,752, forward strand.
AATCAGTACTTGGTAAAGCACCCAGTCAACTCCCTTGACACAAATGACATGAAGATCAACTTTGCCTGGTCCCCCTTGTTTCTCCTTTTCCAGTATTACTTGTTCACTTTCCATTGGAAACTCCTCCTCTGCCTAACCTGTGAATACTGGTGTTTCTGAGATGTCCCATTGGCACTCTTTTTGCTCTCTTCAGTTATCATTCATTTTTGGGGTCATTTACCCACTGCCATTCATTATTGAACATCTACAATGTGCTAACTCTATTCTTGGTACTAGCACTGCACTAGGAACAAAGTCTTGTTCTTACAAAGTTCATCTGCTCAGAGGAAGATGAACAACTAAGTAAACAATGTCAGCAGTGAAAACTGAAATGTACTTAATAAGATACGCAGACATCAGGTAGNGGCCGTAACCTTGGTTTGTTTTCAGAGTGCAGCTAGTGAAAGGCCCACTGAGGAGCTATTTTTGGTAGCTACCTGAATAATGAGGGAACTGAGCCACAAAGTCCTAAAGCGGGAAACATACTTGGTAGATTCTAGGAAAAAGAACAAGGTCAGAGTAACTGGAATAGAGGAGTTACAAGGGCAGTGATGAAATCATTATGGACTTTGTAAGACATGGTAAGTACTTAGGATTGTATTCTGTTTGTTGGGACACCATCTGCAGGTTATACAATCTGATTTATGTCTGTTTAAAAATGCTTTTAATTGAAATAGAAATATATCACTTCCCCCTTCCTTTTCTCCCACCAGCCCCTCTCATGTCCCCAACTCTTGGTTAATAGCTTCTTTTTCTTTTAATATATTTCTTACACACACACACATACACACACACACACACACACACACACACACACACACACACACACACATATATATATAT
>LZPO01066292.1:332059-367218 GCA_001675575.1 Neotoma lepida
AGAATAATTCTTAGTAAATGGATAGCAAGTCAGTAATATCATACCTCATGTAAATAGTCTATTGCATAATATTTGAATGCTGAAAACATAGCTCTTCCCTTCAAAGCTATACAGAGTTCGATATCTAGAAATACAAAAGTTAAATGTTGGTAAAACAGCAAAGCTAAGAGAAGAAAATCTCTTTTAACCACAAATCTTTGGTTCACTTATTTTTCAAAAGGCTCTAAATAATAAATGTAAGGTATAAAGTAACATTTATTTTTGTGGTTGAAAATCTAATAAGAAAATAATGTGAATTGTTATACATTTTTCTATATTTTCTCTTGTCATTTAATTCATACAAGTTGGTGAGTTCAAGTATGTTTAATATGATAATTTGGTTGAAAAGAGGCTAGAGTGGCAAAGACTGACACAGTATTTTATACAGTGTAATTGTGTTTCTCAAATGATTTTGAAATTAAATAAGCAAGGCCAAAACTCTGCAATGAAGAAATAGATGGCTGGAAAGATGACTCAGCGGCTAAGAGCACTTGCCAAGGACCCAGGTTTGAGTACCAGCACCCACCTGACACAACTGTCTGTAACTCCAATTCGAAGGACCTGAAGCCCTCTTTTGACCTCCAAAGGTACTGGTGTACAGACAAGCACCTGGGCAAAACACCTATATGCATAAAATGAAAATAAATAAATCTTTAAAAAGTAGTAATATAGTGGGTTGACATTAAAAGTTTTCTTAAATATTAAAAAAAATTTCTTAAATATTAAAAAAAAGAAAAAGAGTAAGAATCGGGAAATTATATCCATTCTCTTACTTAGATAAATAAAAGGCCTGAAGTTCAAATTCTCTAATAGCTATTTCATTCGGAATAAAGCAATTATGGTATGATAAAGCTATCAGGCCAACAGCCTATTGGAAATTCAACAAACCTACTGAATAAAACAATAAGCAATTAGAACAATTAATTAAGCAAGGATGGTTCCCACATGAGAAATCAAGGAATTATACCTCAGAAGTTACTCAGTTTATCAAATAATTCTTAATATTTTTGNCATTTAAAATGTCTGGAAGGAGTGGGATATTGTGATGCATGCCTCTAATCCAAGCAATAAGGATGAGGAAGGTGAATTTAGAGTTCAAAGCCAGTTTGGGCTACCTAGTGAGGCTCTCTCTGAATAAAGTATATGGGATGCTAAGATAGCTCAGTGGTAAAAGACTTTGACTAGCATGCTCAAGTCTCTGGGCTCAATCTCTATCCCTGCACAAACAAATAAAACAGTCTCAAGGAATTCAGATGTCAGTCAGATGCTTATATTTTACATAACAGTTTATTAATAATGTTTTATTGAATTAAGTGCCTATTTTAATATAAATGCTCTTGGCCTAGTGTGGTAGTCTGAATGGTTTTGGCCCCCATAAGCTCGTAGGGGGTGGCACTATTAGGAGGTGTGGCCTTCTTGGAGAAAATGTGGTCTTGTTGGAGGAGGCTGGATGACACACACCTTTAATCCAGACCTTGAGGCTGGAGGCCACACCTTCTATTGGATGTGTGTCACTGTGGGGGCAGGCTTTGAGGTCTTTTTCTCAAGCTTCATTCAGTGTGACAGTCAGTCAACTTCCTGTTGCCTACAAGATGTAGGACACTTGACTATTTCTCCAGCACCATGCCTGCCTGCATACAGTCATGTTCCCTGCCATGATGGACTGAACCTCTGAACTGTAAGCAAGCCACCACAATTAAATGTTTCCTTTATTAGAGTTGCCACGATCATAGTGCCTCTTCACAGCAATAAAAACCTAACTAAGACACCTAGTGTAATTATTATTTCATTTTTTGTGATTTACCTGTTGTCTTATANAATGTGAAGTTCTTAAGTCTGAAAACCTGAATATATAGCCTGGATGGTGGTAGCGCACGCCTTTAATACCAGCACTTGGGAGGCAGAGGCAGATGGACCTCTGAGTTTGAGGCCAGCTTGGTCTACAGAGTGAGTTCCAGAACAGCCAGGCCTACAGAGAGAAACCCTGTCTCAAAAAACAAAAAACAAAAAAAAAAAAAGAAAGAAAGGAAAAAGAAAACGACCTGAAGATATCATCTATAGGAAAGGGCTATAATCTATCCGTTTTCAGTTATCATCAAGTGAATGTTCTTTTTGTAAAATTTTTGTTGCATTTTTATTTATTNTGTATGTGTGCACAATTGTGCCACTGTGTGTGTGGAAGTCAAGGGACAACTTATGGGATTCTGTTCTCTCCTTCTACCACGAGGGTCCCAGGCATTAAACTCAAATCCCCAGGCCTGCTGGCAGGTGCCTTTACCCATCTCATTGCACCAAAGTGAACATCCTTAACTATTCAACTTGCTGAAAAATTTTAAAACCAATAAACTTCTAAAATAATCCATAACAAAATTATTTTTATTAATAACAGAGAAATTTTTAGATATTAGTCTTTCAATTAAACTGAGCAAATACATAATCCAGATAAGTTTTAATATTGACAGTCTTAAATACCAGTAAATATGGCGCCAGTTAGGTATTATGCCCACTCTTAATGCCAACATGGCAGTTTTTAAACTGATGATTATCTCTGATAGTATTTATAATCATTACACTCTATGCCTTTCCATACATTGCATCACCGTCTTTGAAGAAAACACTGATTCTAGAATTTTCATTTCTTTTTTAATATCTGATTTATGTGTATGAGTGTTTTGTCTACATGTGTGTGTCTGGTGCCCCTGGATCTCCTGAGATGGGAGATACCAATGTTGAGAATTGCCATTAGAGGGCTGGGAGTCAAACCCAGATCCTCTGAAAGAGCAGGCAGTGCTCTTAAACACTGAGCCATGGCTCTAGCCCCAAATTTTCATGTCTTAAAGTTACATTTTTTCAAAAAATTGTGACTGTGTATCATTATGTAAGTGAGTTTAAAGACTAAAAAAATAAAAAGAGAAGGGAAAAGCACAACTCTTAGTTTGCCCACTCAATTTGTGGTTAGCATTTATTTTCAATTTTCTGTCCTTACTTGTAAAGCCCAGTATTTCTATCAGCTTTAGACTCATCATTATCATTAACTATTTTGAATAAAGTTTTTTTTTGTATTGACATCAATCATTGACAGTCATGCTCTGAAGTACTTAAGACACTGCACATTAACACTATCAGAATTTCATCTGCCAAGTCTAGNGCATTGAACAACAGGTATGTGATCCCACCTTAGTTTGTTGGGTAAATGGGAAGAAAAGATAAAAGGGCTTTATATTTAAAGACCAATCAAACACATAGACAAGCATAATCACGGGCAAGATTAAATTTTTCTTGTTTTGTTGATTTCTGAGACAAGGTTGCACTATGGTAGGCCTCAAATTCAGAAAGAAACTGCCTCTTGAGAGCTGGGATTAAAGGCGTGTGCCACCACACTGGCCAGAAATAATTTGTTAGAAGATTAACTTGTAACTTGCAGTAATTCCCCACGTTTATTTTTAAATTCACTTCTAAAGATATTACTTCCTCTCTGCTTCCTCCTACAGAATAATGGTTCAAAACGGAAATACACACAATAATTAGGTCAGGCTCTTGGACACAAAGCTGGGGTAGTTGTCAATATTAACACCCAAGATGAGTGTGAATCTTTAAGTCACATCTTCAACCATTACATGAAGGCATTCTGGAATTTTCTCCTTTCCACGCTCTCTCACATAAACCACATAAGAACCTTTCTTTGCGGGCGGGGGGACATGTAAAATTTGCACAGGAGGCGGGTTTTGCTTACTTTCTCACGACCTATGCAACTAGCTGAGTGGAAACCATTGGCCCGTCAGGCCCTTCGTATTCCAGCTGCCCGCGCGGGGCAGAAGCGGGGTTCAAGATCTTGTCCCTGCGCGACTAAACCAGGCCTCAGAAATCTGTTTTCTAGAGAATTCTGAGCGGCTATACTTCAGCCTCGCGGAATCGTTTCTTACCCTCCACTAGAGCAGATCTTCCTTCTCCCACACGAGGTAAAACNTCCCGCTTTGGAGTCCACAAGAGACAAGTTCCCCGCCCACTGCACACGTGACCGCAGAGGGCTGGGAACTCAACGCTCCCATTGGTCAGGCCAGACTCCGCCCACTGGGTTGGCTCATCAGTTGCCCGGATGTGACGGTCTAGGGCGTTCTGACTGGCGTCCCAGAGCCAAACAAGGCCTGCTGCTCCCTTGGTTGGCCGGGTGAGGTGTGACATCAGGTGAGTGTGACACAGGCGATGGCGGCCGGAAGTCAGGAAGAGCTGAGTCTGGGTTTATTCTTAGCCAGGCTACCATGTTATTAGCTAAAGTCTCCAAAAGCAGCGCATGGCCAGTAACTTTTCACAGGTAACTTTAAGAGGATTTAGCAATCAAATGGCTTCAGGGAAAGACCGAAGGCAAACATAGGTGTGTGGCTAGGTGGTTGTGCAGTACTGGAGGAAGAACATTTGAGGTGGTGCGGTAAATAGTCTTTGAATGGGAATGTGTGGATTTTATATCTTGATTGATGGTCACTCCCTCGCACATTCTAACTTAGAGTAACTAGACCTCCCTGATAAAGAACAGCACATTGCTTTGTGTTTCTTAACTTCTGCTTTCTTTTTCATGGTACAGCTTGGCAGTGAGCTTCTTCCCAGGAGACTGTATGAAGTAATGTATATTTATTTATTTTACTAATTCATCTCTTTCTTTCTAGTTAATATTGAAATGCTTATTGTGAAACATCAATAGGATATTGCCATTTCATTTCCTTAAGTCACTTACTTCATTCTATTTTATACAGGTTTGTGCAGTATGTTCCAATAATATGGATTATCATTTAGCAACAATTTTATAGGTGTTCACCTACCAGGGGGAAACATTTCATTAAAACCAAAATTATGTAATTTTGCTAATTTGAAAAGTTTACAGACTCAACTAGAACCAGTAAAATCAGCCAAAGATATATGCAGAAGAAGTAACCTTCATTTCTGTCCTGACTCCCAGGTAAGGTAATGACTATTAAAATCTGGGTTACAGGTTCAGTGAGATGGCTTAGCAAGTTAAGGTGCTTGCCACCAAGGCTGATGACCCGAGTTCAATCCCTGGCACCCACAAGGTGGAAGGGGAGATCTGACTCCCACAAGCTGTCCTCTGACCTCTACATACTGGCTGGGACATGCATGCCCTCCCCATAGGCAGAAAATAACTTTAAAAAAAAATCTAGGTTCTGTCTTTTGATACTTTGCATGTCATTACAAATCTACACAGGTAGGCATGTACAAAGCTTGTTGGCCAGAAATATAAAAAATGGATAGCTCACTTTCATCACTAAATAATTCATGAACAGCCTTCTAGGTCAGCATCCATCCATCTAACTCATCTTTAAAACAAAAACAGCCAAATAATAAGGTGTCTCATAGTAACTATGTGCTATAACTTACTCAGATATGCTGCAACTAATGATCATTTCCAGGATTTCTTCTGAACATCACAGTGAAATTCTTAGAAATCTGCCCTTGAGTAATTTCTATGGAATGTTTTTTTGATTTGCTGTCTCAAGTCATGAGAGCATTTCAACTGTGCTAGATACTTGTTGTTTATCTTCCAAAAATTTATAGCAATTTATATTAATAATGCCAAGAGGGATCATTTTTCTGAATACACAGTACTGACTATATTGCTCTTCAGAAAATTTTGCCAATATAACATATCAAGTACTTTATATTTATTTGATAATTGAACACTTTTTTGTGTTTATGAGTACTTTGGTGCTCTTCTTATACAAATTGCCTACTATATGTGTATATATGTATGTGTGAGATCAGGCAATTTTTCTGTTGGGTAGGTTGTGTTTTTAAAAATGTTGGGCCTATAGTGAGTCAGAATATCATATCAGGGAGTATGTGGTTAGAGTGAAGTTCTTCATTTCTCTGCTGGAAGAGGAAGGGACTGGACTGGAGTCCTAACATCCCTACTAAGGTTATGCCTAGATAAGTATATTAGTTAAAATAAGATCTAGCTATAGGACTGGAGAGATGGGTCAGCAGTTCAGAGCACTGGCTGCTCTTCCAGAGGACTCAGGTTCAATTCCCAGCACCCACGTGGCAGCTCACAACTGTCTGTAACTCCAGTTCCAGGGGTTCTGACACCCTGACACATAGACATAGGCAAAAAAACACCAGTGCACATAAAATAAAAATAAATAATTAAAAATATCTAGCTGTATAAATAACAGGACATTTCAAAATAATGTAAGAAGTCCAAAGATAAGGAGCTCAGGATTGATAGAACAGTTCTGCTGCCCCCACCCCCACCTCTACTCCCACCCCCAGCCTTCTGGTGACATCTTTCTTCTGTCTCATTACTCTGATAGATCTGTTGTGGTCTTTATCCTCATGGTCTTAGAGAGCCAGTATTTAGGAGTTAGCATGATAGAGGAAAGAATGAAGTACAGGCTAAAGGATCCATGTTTCTTTGTGTATCTGCAGTTTAAATTGTAAAATATGATATTAATATACAAAGGTACATAAGACAATGTATAATTTTAAAAATATGTTAAGAAACATCCATGAAACTTCTACTCCAGTTGTGGAACAGAACATGGTAAGAATTTCAGAAGCCCCGTGTTTCCTTTTTTAATCAAAGTTCTTCCCTAGAGGATGTCTCTCTCTACCTAGAAATTACTATAATCCTGACTTTATACTAATCATTGCCTTGCTTTTCTTCAAAAGGTTCTGCCCAAGTCTAAATGACAGCTTGCCTATTTTTAAATCTTCATGTTTTGTGTTACTTTGGTTCTTAATTCTTCTATGCAGTGGGTACTTATGTTGATTTACTTTCACTGCTGAATAATGTTCTATAAATATACCTCATTTTATTTATCCATTCTACTGTTGATGGATACCATAGTTGGGATTCAAAAAGTCCCTCAAAAGCNCATGTGCTGAAATAAAGACTTGGTTCCCCCAGCACTTGGCACTACTGGAAGGTGATAGTTACAATCTTTTAGAAATCTCATACTTACAAAATTTTGAAAAGTTGGTAGACATTCAGTTGTCTTTTGAGGAAGGTTCTCATCAGCTACCACATGGTACTAATGCTTACATCTCACTGGTTAGGCCCTGGACACATGGTCACATGTGGTTGTAATAAAAACTAGATATAGAGTGTTTATGCCAGACAATTACCTGCATAGTTACATTCTATTAATATAAGAAAGAGAGACCAGGTGTTGGGAAATACATAGCAATCTCTGCCACACTAATGATAAAAAGCTTTTAAATGCTGAGTTTTATTTAGGACTTGTTATATTCTAAATTCTATTCTAAACACTTGGCCGCANTTCAGTACTAGATAAGATATGATGAGCCCCAGTTTGTAAATAAGAAAACTGGGGCATTGAATGCTTAAGTATCTTACTCAAGACTAGCTAGAAAGTATGATACCAAGTTTTAAATGCAGCATCCATCTCAAGCCACACATTACAAAAAGGAATGTTTGTTTCCAGTCTGCTATATGTCTTACAGATACTTCCTCTCTATACTTCATAAAGTATAATTCAATCATTATTTTTTAAAAGTTTGCAACACTGTAGCAATTACTTTTCTTTCTTTTACTTTGTAAGTGTGTTTGTATGTATGTATGTGAATGTAGGTGCCTCTAGAGCTTAGAGGTATTGGATTCCCACCCCCACCCCCAACCCACCCCTGCCCCCCGGTTAGTTATAGGCAGTTGTAAGCTGCCTGAAGTAGGTGCTGGTAATTGAATCAGGTCTTCTGGAAGATCAGTACCTACTCTCTCTCTCTCTCTCTCTCTCTCTCTCTCTCTCTCTCTGTCTAACCCAAACAATTAACATTTCTCTGTAAATTCTAGTTTATCATTTTTGCACCATTGTTATTTTAAATCTAAAGGTAAATCAAACAAGTTGAGATACATACTCGAACATAAACTAAGCTGAAGAGTCATCATGAGAGGGGGAAGGGAGGAAATCCATTGTGCTGGTACAGGGTTCACTGTTCTGGTCACATGCTGTGGTACTGTGGCCATGATGAAATGTTTCAGTTATTAAAAACGTACTTTGCGTCAGACACTGACAATGCCAAGAAAGAAAGAAGTTACAGATCCTTGACTGAAGTTGCCTTTTTATTTTTTTAACATNCCTTCAGATAAATCTAAGCATTGCTGCCAGGATGCTGCTTTAATATAACTAATGCAGGATTTCACCACTAGGCTCATGCTCTCAGATCTCTATCACCTGCAACGTATAGTCTGTGCTAAGCCTAGAACAGCCCTATTTACTATGGAACTCTGAACCACTGGCCATTCATTCTCTGAACATTTCTCAGTTTTTACTCCTCTCAAGTCTACTGGACAATGCTCTTTTTTTTTTTTCCCACAATAATAATTGTTTTGCTCATGTCTGCCTTGCCCACAGACCACAGTCTTCCTTAGATCATGGTTCATGGGCCATGCCTTAATTATCTTTATGCCTTACCCAAGGCAATTCTGAAATGAAAATTTGTTCTAAAAATTCTTTTAAAATAACAAATAATCCATTTTTGTATTTCTGTTAAATGTAGGTTTTCAGTATCCTTGCAGGGATATTAAGGTGTATAAAATGCTCCACAAGCATGAGTACATGCTTGCTAAGTGAGCATGGCATGAATATAGCAAATAGTCTTCTTGAGACAGAATTGCACATCAGCTCAAACCAGATCATGCAGAAAATCTGGATCTATGGAATGAAAAGAGTATTGCATAAATGTGTTACATAAGTAATTTATTGTCCTGTGAGAACTAATTTATAGGTGTGGCCTCTCGTACTATCTTTTGATCATCCTGAAGGAACTGTTTTGCATCAGTAGACTGAGGAGATATTTTAGCACAACATAGCAGTAGATAATTACTGCTGAAAGAGCTATGGCTGTAGCAACATTAGCATAAGAAAACTCTACAGANGCAGAAGAGAAACCTGACATTACCTTTTCATCGAATGCAAGACCTCATTCATTCTCAGCCCGTGTTTTGCAGCATTCGCCTTTGTAAACATGAATACCTTCTCTCACGTGTTCAACTCCTCGTTTTTTGGGTTATGAGCCATCTCACATGATGTTGGACCTTTCATATACATTGAAAATCCAAGGAAGCTCAGATTCTGACCAGAATAGAAACTTTACCCATCTATTGGACTTGAGTGTGTAACTCCAGAGAATATTGGCTGGAATAAATAAAAATANTTGAGTCGGTGTTTCCTTGGGGCAAATGGAAAGGCTAATTATGATTTACTACTTCCTTGATTAACATTCCCCTAAAACGCCTCACACTTGGTTGCCTGATGAAATTAAGGGATTTCCCCAAATTTACATAGACATAGTCCACAAGCCTTCTATCCAGTAAAGTGTCATCATTCTCTCACAGATTCATTCCTCAATTATTTTTATTACGTTTATTTATTCATTTGATGTATGGGTGTGGGGGGCACTTATGTGGAGGTCAGCAGACAACTTGAGGGGAGTCAGTTCTTCCCTTTCACTCTCTGGGTCTCAGGTATTGAACTAAGGTCATCAGGCTTGGCAGCAAGTGCCTTTACTCACTGAGCCATCTTCCCAGCCCTTGTAAATTATTTTAAGCAAGGAACTATGCTAATTGGTAAGAGCTGTCAAGTGTCTAGGGAACTAGCAGCTTTACATAAAAACCTATCATTCCCTGAGGAAATTAGTGTCATAAGAGTACGGAAGTGTAACAAGGAAATAATGACTTATTATCTCAACAGATAAGTTATAGAGATACAAAAGAATAATTGATTAAATAACTAATATTGCATAAGATTATTATCTCAACAGATAAGTTGTAGAGATACAAAAGAATAATTGATTAAATAACTAATATTGCATAAGATTAACCACACCTGTGGGAATTCTAGCCATTTAGAACACAAAAAACATTACTTAGTACCACTGTGTACTTAATGAAAAGTGAGTCAACTTAAAAAATAAATAAAACCAATTGCTAGACTTACACAATTATTTATTTGTTTATTTGTTTGATTTGAGATAGGGTCTTGTAGCCGGAAGTTTCTCTGGTCCTGCCTTGCTCGGCAGTCTGGACAAATCTCTCCCACCTGTATCCCGTAGCCATTTGGTCCCAAGTAAACACACAGAGGCTTATATTACTTACAAACTGTATGGCTTATGGTCAGGCTTCTTGCTGGCTAGCTCTTAAAACTTAACCCATTTCTATTATTACACTTTTTCATAATGTGGTAAAACCTCTGAGACATGCACTTGATAAGCCTCTGACCACACACAAAAGCAGCTATTTATTAAAATAGACTTTAGCTACACAAACATGTGAAAGTCTCAATTTTAATATTAAAAAATATGGAATGTTTCACGAATTTGCATGTCATCCTTGTGTGGGGGCCATACACATCTTCTCTGTGTCATTCCAGTTTTAGTATATGTGCTGCTGAAGTGAGCATGCAACTTGGAATTTTTTAAAACATTACTTTTATTTTATGTGTATGAATATTTTCCTATAGGTATGTCTGCATCACATGCTTGCGGAGGAGGCCAGAAGGTGTTCAGTCCCCCAGAACTGGAGTTACAGACAGTTGTGAGTTGCTGTGCATGCTGGGAACTGAATCCTAATCCTCTTCGATAGTAGCAAGTGCTGAGCCATCTCTCAAGCCCCTAACTTGGAAGCTTAAGCTAGAATAAATTAAAGCAAATGCCTCAGATATCCAGAGTAGCCTCCACCATCTCTGTAAAATATGGGAAGCCTATTATATTTCTTTTGCTCTCCTCCTCCAAGTTCTTAGTGTTTGTGATATCCTTGACTGCTTTGTTATGTTTTAAAATGAAGGTGATAAGGCACTGGGCCACATTTGAAAAGATGACATTGCATTAATAATTCCATATGCAGGAGAAATAATTTTATGAAAAGCTGAGTGTAGTCCTTTCTCTAAAAATGAAAAGATCATATAAAGCAATTTCTCATCCCTTTACACACTNGTTTGTTTTTGTGATAATGTCTCATGTTGGAGCATAGGCTGGCCTAGAAATCATAATGTAGCCTGATTTGGCCCCAAATTCATGGCAAACTTCCTGCCTCGGCCATATGAATACTGGGATTACGAATGTTAAGTCACCAAGATTGGTTCTTATCCCATCATATTTTTAATTTAGGACCACCCTTGTATTTAAGAATATAAATTAACAAATAATTGTTGAACACCTACTATATATTCCTCATGTACAAACTTAATAGGAAGTTAGGCAACTAGTCCTAACAGGAAGTGGGGAAAAATAGTAAAACTGTAAAATCAGGCTTATTTGCTTCAATACCAATATATGTTTCTTTAGCAAGGCCTTCCATGTCAAGTGTCAGTGATCATCAGTTCATTCAATATAGAGGAAAAACTGGTGTTAANATATACCAGCATTGTTGTGGGGCAGAAATTCTCTCGAATAAGACACTNCGTATCTGTACTTCTGAATGTTCCCCTTACACACCAAATAATTGACACCAGTGGTTCTCAATTGGAAGTAATTTTGTCTTCTTGGAAAACATTTGGAGACAATATTTTCTTGTCATATTTGAGGATATGACTGACATCTGATATGTAAATGACAGAAATGCTGCTAAAAATCCAATAATGAGCAACTCCGATCTCACCCTCACTGCTCCCACAAAGCATTGTCTGTCTAATAATACCAGTAGTGCCAACATTCATAAGTCTGGATCTGAATTTCTCCCCAACTCTTCTACATATATATATATATGAAACCTACCTCATTCCCTGCAGTGATTTCACATTTTACTTAAGGAGAAAATGTGTTTCTTCACTTTTCTCAAAATATTTATCTAGACTCATTTGGCATTATCTTTCTGGGCTAAGTACCTCTTTCCCCCTTATAAGTTAATTCTCCTTTAATGTTTATATTCCACCGGTTTCTCAAATTACTGTATACCACAAACAAAAATGCATTCTATATCATACGGTAAAGATTAAAAATCAGGTAAAGAGTTCATTCCCCTTGGTTTTGTTATCATCCCCTCTCATCTCCAAACCTGTTTCACAGACTTTNCCTTTCATGTACAGTTTCTTCTGTCCCACATAGAGCAATGACTTTTTAGTGTCCAGAAGCACTTCATTGTATTCCATCCTAAAATACTCTGTAAAACTTACAGTATTTAGGTTCTTTTAAAGATTCCCAGTATCTCCTATGACTTCACCACCTGTTTCCTAGACCAATTCATCTGAGTTCTTCCAGCCTTCTGTCTGCACAGTGCTAGAGAATTTGGATTATGTCCACTACTGCTATCAAAAGCTTCCAGTAGTTAGCCAGTGCCTATACATAATAACTGTTGATAGTTAGGTACAGTCAATTTACAAGGTACTAAGCTTGGTGTATGGTATAAGTTAGTGCAGAAGACAAAAATGAAGTTAAAGGGGTCAAGTGTTGGACTCAGAACTCTGCATCTAGGAAGTGAGGAGCTAGAATTCAGATTCGAGGCTGTCCCATGCCAACATCTATACATTGTATACAACTCTTCATTCCTTAAGGAGTCAGTCAGCCTCCTTAGTTTGGCCTTCGCCACTCTTTGTGTTCTGGCTCTGAATGTTCTCCAGCTACTGCTGGCCGTCATCCAAATCACACTCTTGCCAGATTAACCATTCACTAGATGCCATCTTTGTTTTCTTTGCTCCGTCAGTGCCTCATGTAACAATCTCTGTCTGCATGAGCCTTCTCACACGTCTCTACGGGTTCAAATGCCTACTGATCTTCTAAGGCCCCACTCTGTACTCTCAGCTGTATTTGGTCTCCTCTGACCCGCCTCATGCAGGTTTTTCTCATTCTCAGACACAGGCATGCTTTGTTGCTCTTTCTTTACTCTTATCTGTTTGAGAGCAGCNTATTTGTCACCCAATACTACTATTTATATGTAGCTCTTTGCAAATACTCTTTCATATGTGGTGTGTGTGTGTGTGTGTGTGTGTGTGTGTGTGTGTGTGTGTGTGTGTGTGTGCTGGAGAGATGACTGAGCAGTTAGGAACACTGGCTGCTCTTCCAGAGGACCCGAGTTCAGTTTCCAGTACCCATATGGCAGCTCACAACTGTCTGTAACACAAGTCCCAGGGTGTCCGATGCTGTCTTCTGGCCTCTGAAAGCACCAGGCACACACGTATGTAGTATGCAGACATACATGCAGGTAAAACACTCACATACATAAAATAATTTTTAAAAAGAACTTAGAGTAAAAGCTCAACAAATGTTTGGTTGCTTCTGATATTCACAACAATTCTGCAAGATATTGATATCTTTTACTAACAAAGAAGGGAACTGAGGTTCATAGAAGTTCAGTGACCTGCCCAATTATACAGGTGCTCCAAGATGACTCAAGCTTGGTACTACCTGTGATTCCCGGGTTTGGTCCCTCCTACACCATATGTCCAAGCACACACCTTTTTCTTAGTAGCTACTGAGTAAGTGTTGAGCCAATGAGTAAATGTGTGTTAAGAACATATTATTACACAGAGAGTCATGAGAGAGTCATTGGTCATAAAAAAGGAAGAGTACCCTTAAGCTGTGACTCATCTTCATGTATCGCATTTATCATTCACTTAAGCAGAAGGAAAACAAACCCTCCCATTTTGATAAAATAGCTTAGACAGCAATGTGTTGAAGTCTTCATTATACACTTGAGAATACACCTTTAACAAATGCTTTGTTGTTATTTAAANTCAGTAGTAGTTAGAAAATTGGGGGTTAATTTTTCATTTTCTATCAATTTCATGTAGTAAAAATTATCATTTTCTTCCTTGCTGTTTCTTCTTTAAGAGCCATGTTTAGAAAAGCCACTGCAATTTTCTGTTTTTACTACGATGTCTTTTACATTTAGAAGTTCTGGAGTTGTGTGTGCACATGTGTGTAAGATATGAAAAATATTTACAATTTAATTTTCTTTTTGGTTTTTTGAGACAGGGTCTCTCTGTGTAGGTCTGGCTGTCCTGAAACTTACTTTGTAGACCAGGCTGGCCTCGAACTCACAGAGATCCACCTACCTCTGCCTCCTAAGTGCTGGGATTAAAGGTGTGCGCTACCACCACCCAGCATAATTTAATGGTTTTACACATTAAGTTATCTAACTATTAATTTACCCTTTTGATAGTTGGGTAAGTTAATTTACCTTTTAATTTTTTTCTTTTTCTTTTTTTTTTTTTCAAGACAGGGTTTCTCTGTGTAGCTTTGGTGCCTTTTCTGGAACTCACTTGGTAGCCCAGGCTGGCCTCGAACTAGCCTGGGCTACCCTTTACCTGTTTTACCTTTACCTGTTTAAAAATGTCCTAGCTACTCACTAATAGCCTTAAAAACAAATGTAAAAAGTATTTTATTGTTGGCTTGATGGCAAATGCCTCTGTATTCCCCACATTCCAGTATGCCCAGCCTTCCAGAGGCTGAAGCAGGAGGATCATTAGTACACATACAAACACACACACACGCACACACACACACACACACACATTTTATTAGAGNAATTATTACAGGTTTGGTTTTCTTTTCTCAAAATCAATTATGTTAAGCTCTTTACATGCCATATAAATATTAAAATCAGCATGTCAAATTTAGACTAAAACAAAAGGCCCACATCAATAAAACTGGAGAACTTATGGTAAGTGAAATGAGCCAGGTACAGAAAGACAAATATTACATGTTTTCGCTCATATATGGAAGTTTTAAAAATGGATCTCACAAAAGTAAACAGTAGATTAGTAACTACCAGAGGTTTGGGTGAAGATAGGAAGGAAGGTTGTTGGATACAGAAGTGAGATAGAAGGAATAAGTTATAATAGATAGCACAGTGGAGTGGCTATAGTTAATTTATTGTAGATCTTAAAATAGCTAGAAGAAAGCATTTTGAATATTCATAACACACAAAAATGCTACGTGGTTGAGATGGTCTAGTTACCCACTTAGCCATTATGCATGGAGTACATGTATTGAAAAGACTTGGTGTAACCGTGAACAATCACAATTACTGTGCCATTTTCAAAGCCAGTGGAATCTTAATTGAGGTTGTATTGAATCTACAGATGAACTTTTCACTTAATTGTTTTGAATCTTCTAATCTATAAGTACTCTAATAGGACTCTCAAACCTACAGTTGTTCTGTCTGATATTAGCCATGCAGTCTTCTGATACTTACTCTTTGCTTTCCCATTACTGTCATCTCGTCTGTGTTACACTTAAAGTGCATCTCTTATATGGAGCACATAGTAGCGTCTTGTGCGAGTGTGAAGATGCACATGTCTGTGCACACATGCAGAGAAAGGTGTCAGTGTCTTCCTTTACCATTTTTGGCCTTACTGCCTTGAGACAGTCTCTCACTGAACCAGAAGCTCATTTCAGGTAGGCTGTTGGCCAGTCGGCTCCTGGGACACACCTGTCTGCCCCTCAGTGCTAGGGTTACACACATGCATAGCTTTTTGTGTTAGTGCTGGGGATTCGAACTCAGTTCCTCATACTTGCAAAGCAAACACTCTTATATTGACCCACCCTATGACCAGCAAGACTAAGTCTCCAAAGGTCGAAGAATAATCCAAAGACCTGCATGCGGAAAAACAGGGGTCTCTGGGCATTTGAGCTCAAGAGTAGTGCAAACAAAGCACTTTTCATTTTCATTATTAAAGCAAGCAAGGTGACGTTTGCCATTAACTTGAGCAAATACAAGTACAGCAGATAATAGTACCATCTTTGTTCGTGCGAGAAGAGCCAAGAATATTCCTCCCAGGCCTTTGCCTTTCTCACAGAGATAATGTCATGCCAGAGCATTCTCTTCATGTCCTTGCTTTCAAGTGCATTCAGTCATCATAGTTTATGCAAGTCTTTCTAGAGGGCCCCCTTGTGCATGCTGCTCTGCCATAGTTTAGAGTAAGTGCAGAGCTTTCTTACACAGGCTTCCACACTCTTGCCCACCAAACCATCTCCCCAGCTTCCCATTCTGCTTTTCATTTAAATCTATTTTGTCAATCTTGTCCTTTAATTAGAATTATTGGGGTATTAACATTTATTATAATTATTAGTGAGGTTAAATTTGTCTGTTACTTCATTGTATTTTTTTGGTTTTTTTTTTTGTTCCTTTTTTATTATGTTTTGCCTTCTATGGGACTATTTTTATTGTTTCTGTTGTTGTTTTCTTTCATTTGTGGGGTTTGTTGTTGTTTTTGGTTTTGCTTTTCAAGATAGGGTTTCATTGTGTAGCCCTGGCTGTCCTGGTACTCACTCTGTAGACCAGGCTGGCCTCAAATTCAAAGAGATCACCTGCCTCTGCCTCCTGAGTGCTAGGATTAAAGGTGTGTGCCACCACTGCCCAGCTATTTTTAACATTTTCATTGGCTTGAGCTATTTCTTTTTGCAATATTTTTTAGTTTTTAGTGGGTGTGTTTATGATATATAAAACTAACTAACTTTTCACAACCTACTTAAAATTAATATGAATTCAAGCAAAATGTAGAATATAACAACTTTATAAAGCTTTTACCATTCCATTAATTATATATAATATTTTTACACACACACACGTGTGTATATATATATATAAATATATATACATATGTGTGTATGTATGTATGTATATTACATTCCTTGGGAATTTCACCAGGCAGTGTTATAATTTTACTTGAGACACTATATAGAAATTTTAAGAAACAAGGGTGAAATGGCGTATAGATTTACCCATCTCTACCATTTCTTTTGTTATTGTTTTAGGATATTTTTGTTGTTGTTATTTTGTTTTTTGAGACAGAGTCTCATGTAGCTCAGGCTGGCCTCAAACTCACTAGGTAGCCCAAGCTAGCTTTGAACTCCCGATACTCCTGCCTCTGCCTCCCAACACCTCTCCCATTTCTCTTGCTCCTCCCTCATACCTGGAGGTGNATTTCTACCTGGGTTGTATTCCTCTTCATCCTTTAGAGGTTCCACGACTCTTTCTTGTAGAGAGTAAATCTGCTCCTAGCAAATTCCTTTCATTTTGCTTTGTCTGAAGAGCCTGTTTGCCTTCCTCTCGAGGGTGTTTTTCATGTGCAGTCTCTGTTTGATAGCTGTTACTGCACTTCTTTAATGCTGCTCATCCATCTTGTAGCCCACATGGTTTCAGTCTAGAACAGGATCACTTTACTCATCGTAGTGGAAGGTAATAAAAGGCAACACGGGATCCTCTGTTCGTGATTGTTATTAAATACAGTCCTGTTCCTAACGTTTGCATGGCTCAAGACACCAATGGAGGCCCAGAAATCAAATCAAGCTAACCGACTGTTAAATAGAATGCTTTTGGTCTTTATAAATACACCTTTATCAGGACAAAGAAAAACAGGTGAAATTGTGGATTTTATTTAGTTGACAAATAATAACAAGATGACTGAATTTAATTAGTGTACAGGTCTATTCTGATGATGGACCAGTGATGTTTTTGTGAACACTAACATAAAGACTCATATATAGAGGAAATTATGTAATGTTTACTCATCTTGTTTTCTATGAGAAAAATTGATCATTATATTGTTATGGCCAAATCACCTATGTTATGCTCTGATCTATAGCTGGGGCTGGTAACTTANGGCCTATGAACCAAATCTGTTTTATAAGGGAAATTTTACTGGGACACAGCCACAAGCCCTTTATTTGTCTATTGTCTGTGGATACTTTTGTGATACAATAGCATATTTGAATAGGTGCAAAAGATCATTTTTCTCACCAGGCGGTGGTGGCGCACGCCTTTAATCCCAGCACTCTGGGAGGCAGAGGCAGACAGATCTCTGAGTTTGAGGCCATTCTGGTCTACAGAGCGAGTTCCAGGACAGACTCCAAAGCTACACAGAGAAAACTTGTCTTGAATAAAAAAAAAGAAAGAAAGAAAGAAAAGATTGTTTTTCTCATTAAGAAAAATGTTTACTATCTGACATGTAACAAGGTTTGTCAATCATCTATCCAAACTACTTTATNAAAGTAGTGTCCCACGTCCCCACTGGCAGTGTGAGTGGGTTCATGTTATGATACCCATAACTGCCGAATATTATTTTTAAATAAGCTATTTTTAAATATCTGGAAATTGTGATAAGAGCTCTAGAAAGACCAGAAAAGGGGAGCAAGAATGTGGTACATGAACCATGACCTTCCTCCCTGCTCTCTTTCCCCAAAATCTAAAACAACTCCCCAAACAAATGGGGCTGCTTCTCCCCTTATCTCCCTATCAGGAGATGCAGAGTCTCGTCATGAAAAGANAGCAACCAGCATTTGTCAGCGCACATCCCAGCTTTGAATTATAGGTGGTTAAGTCTGGCAGATGGTGCCACTATGTTGACCTTCCCTTCTCCCACCAACCCTTCTTCCTAAAGTCTACCCAAGCATGATAAGCCAAGAACACGGGGACCCTGGTCATTCTTGCCCCACTTTCTTCATAGGGCAGAAGTTCCAGCTAGGAAGATGAAAGCAGAGAAGGCCAGAGCTGCTGCTACCTCCTAGTATCTTGGTCCATAAAGTAGAGGGGGCCCTCCAGACTGTCTAGTCCAGTGGCTTAGACATTTTGCTCCAGAAGAGAACAAAGAAGCAACTGCTAAGCTCTTATCAAAGAAACTCATTTTCAAACAGTATGGGAAGTTCAAGCTTAAGGATGCTCTTGTGGTGGGTGGGGTTTATAAAAGGATTAAAGAGAGTCAGAGCCAGGCGTGACGCCCATGCCACAATCCCAGCACTCAGGACACAGAGGTAGGTGGATCCCTATAAGCGCAAGGCTAGCTTGGCCTACTTAGTAAGTTCCAGGAAAGCTAGAGCTACATGGTGAGACCTTGTTTCAAAACAAACAAGCCTGATAGTTCCACTGCTAAAAGTAAAAGGTCAAATTTGGATTTATGGTGGTTTTTTTTTTCTTCAAGATAGGGTCTTACAATGTAACTCTGGCTGTCCTGAATTATGGAGACCAGGCTGGCCTCAAACTCACACAGGTCCGTCTGCCTCTGCCCCTGAGTGGTGAAATTAAAGGCATGTGCCACAATGCCTGGCTGATTCTGCTGTTATAATGGTGGCATATAAATCACTTTTAATTTTAGAATAAAGTTTAAAGGCAAAAATACTAAAAATAACTATAGCAAACAATAAAACAATTTCATAATAGATCCACAACACAAAAAGTTGGAAAGAGTAACGTCAAAAACTTGTAAGAATAGAGAAGCAAATGCAAAAACTTTATATAGCTGAAGTTTTAGTGTTATTGGCCTAAAATAGTCTATTATAGTCATAAAATGTTATATGTAAGCCCATGATAACCACAAATTAAAAGTATCAAGAAGCTGCACAAAAGAGAAAGGAATTAAAGTACACAGCTACAACACTGAACAGATCTTCAAGGATGAGGCTGCAAGTGATACCCAAACTGTGGCTTTTCTATCAGAAAAAACAAACCTGTTCCTCAAAATCTGACAGAGGAAAGGGTCAATATGGAGTGATAAAGGGAACAGACCATCCAGAAAATATAATAATTAATGTATATGCACCCAGCACTGGGGTACTTAAATTACTTAAATATTCACAGAACTTAAGGGAGAAATAGACAACACAATAGTAAGATGCAGTCATAGTAGGGGGCTCAGTAGCTTACTTTTAACAATGGATAGTCCATTCAGACAGAAAAATCAGCAAGGAAACAACAGTCTTTAATGACACAACATCCCAAATGCACCAAGCAAACATATACAAACATTCTCTCAGCAGCAGAACATGTCTATTGCTGTAATAAAACACAATGACCAAAACCAAGTGTTTGTTTCGGCTTTCAGTCCACATTACAGTCTATAGTCAGAGAAGGTAGGGCAGGAACCTGGCGGCAGAATCTGAAACATAGGCGTAAAGGAACAGCTCACTGGCTTGTTCCCCATGGCTTGCTCAAACTGCTTTCTTATGCTGTTCAGGACCACATGCCCATGGTCGCACCACCCACAGTGAGCTGAGATCACAGACATCAGCCATTAATCAGGAAAATGCTCTACCAACTTGCTTAGAGGCAACTTTTATGGAGTCATTTTTCTCAGTTGAAGTCCCCTNTTCTTATGTGACTATCTAGATTGTGTCAAATTAACAGAACACTAGCCAGCACAATGCAGAATCATCTCAAATCTCAAGGTACATTCCTCAGAATAGGTAAGTCACAAAACAAGTCTTATCAAATTTACGAAAATTAAAATCATGTATCTTACCTCCCCCACAATCATATCAAACTAGAAATCATTAACAGGAAGAAATTTGGAAAATTCACAAATATATGCAAATTAAGCAATCTGATCTTAAACAGCCAAGTGAATCAAAGAGACCAAAAGGGAAAATAATAACATGAGACAAACAATAGTGGGACTGTAATATACCAAACCTAAAAACTAACAGTTCAGTGGTGCGTTAAGTTACCAGCAGATGAATCATTCAGGAATGTAGAATTAATAGTTGTCTTTTTATCTCTGGCAATAGTATGTTTAGGTATCCTGACAGCATATGCTGAACAGAGAACCTAACAATCTCTAGTCCTAGTTACACTGTATGCAATCCTTGTCTTTGGAGATGGCTGAGAGCATCATCTAGCCAGTGTGTATTCTGTAGGCACATTCCAATGCAAAAAACCTCCTACAAAGAGTTTAAGTGATGTTAAAATAAAAAAAAAAAAAAAACAAGTAACAAGTGTTACTGTGATTGGAATGTCAAATGTCTCCCACAGGCTTGTGTATTTGAATATTTAGCCCGCAGATGGTAGTGCTGTTTGGGGAAGCTTTGGAACCTTTAGGATTGTGGCCTAGCTAACAGAAGTGGATCACTGGAAGAACACCTTAAAGGCCATATCTGCTTCTGATTATGGCCTGAGCCCTCATTTTCCTGATCTGCCAAGGTGTGAACAAGCCACGTTGTAAGCTCTCTCTGCCATGGACCAAGCTACTCCAGTCCCCACCAAAATGGATTGTCCCCTCTGAGACTGAGCTAGACTAAATCTTCCTGTGAGTGCTTCAATCAGGTATTTGTCACAGCATGTGAAAAGCTGTCATAAAAGCAACAAACCAGTGCTAAAAAGTTTGGGACGCTTCAAAGGTCACCAAATCTAAAAAACATAGGCTAGGATTGATTTTCCAAAAGCTACATAATGCACGACAGTTTAAAGACCTGTCCACAAATGCTTTGTTATTCCTCACAGGGGGTGTCTGTGCCTCATCCCTGTTTGTTGTTGAGTTACTGTTTTTGTGACAGGTTTTCAGTATCTAGCCCAGGCAGGCTTCAAACTCACAACGCAGTTGCCTCCATCTCCTGAGTGCTGGGATTACAGGTAAACACACCACTGTGACCTGTTGTCTCCTGTTTATGGGTGCAGGCCAATGTGCTCTTGCTATAACCAACAAAAGTATCCTAGAAAACGATGCTGTGGAGTGGCTGAGGCAGGCTGGCCGCTCTGAGCCACACGAGAAGTCAGACTATCTCAAAGCCACCAGGTCATGAGAAGGCAAGGTATATTATACATCTTGTGACTCAGGTGCTCTGGCTTGTAACCCTCTTCAAGTCAACATTGATCAAGTATCTGACATTAGTGAAAAGATCTTTGGATATTTTCCAAATGGGCTAGTTTTGATCAGTGCAAGGGATCTCTTAGTAACTAACCCAAATGCCCTGGATTGGCTCCTTCCTTTTAACAGTAATCCAGTCAAGGTGCCACTCAGCTGTGATTTATAGGCTACATTATTTACCATTTTTAAAATTTTTATTTTTATTGTTTTTTATTTTTTGATGTGACCCACAAGTTAAGAATGGATTCTACTTATTAAAAATAGTTCCATTTTACGCCAGGCGGTGGTGGCATACACCTTTAATCCCAGCACTCAGGAGGCAGAGACAGGCCTCCTGAATTCGAGGGCAGCCTGGTCTACAGAATAAGTTCCAGGACAGCCAGGTCGACACAGAGAAACCCTACCTCCACAAAACAAATAAACAAACAAACAAGCCATTTAAAAGGTTACCATTTTTAGCCATTAGAATGTGAACTGAAAGCAACATAAAAATAAAACACTAAAAATGAATTTTATGTTTACTTAAATGTCAGCTGGTATCTATGTGTAGGAGCCAAACAAGGGGTCATGGAGGGCATGGATTCCAGAGTGATTCAGAGTATGGCTGATGGATATTCAGCACGGATGTTTAAAAAGAAGACCTGTTATTTTCTCTTTCTGGTATTGCTAACTGAAAATTGAATGGGGTTTGATGAAGAGAGGCTTGTAAACCAATAAGATTATTCTGATTCTCTCTATGTGGCAGTCACGTGGCTTCTCACATCTGCCCCCAGCAAATAGGAGAACAAGTTTGCCTTATTTATAAATTAGTGTATCTGTGCTGAATGCCTGAGATGCAGGCACCATGCATGTCACAAGACATAGTCATGTCTTCCCAAGGTTAAAGAAAANGGCATTCTTATAACTGATGGCCCAGTGCCCTCCATAGATCTCAAAAAAAAAAATTGTCAATACAGAAAGGTCATATNGGGGCAAGTGATGAGAGAAAGATGTAATTTCAAATAACTTTTGAAAAGTGGCTTTTACCTACAATTTGGACAAACACCTGTTTCCCAGTTTCTGTGGAAGTGGTATTCTGGGAACCAAGTCATCCTTAAATAGCATTGCCACATTTGTTTAGGTCACACAGGAATCACTGGTGGGGAAAAGTATAAGGGAGTAATAATGATTTAAAGAATAGCCAACATTATGAAAATCACTGTGGATTTATAGACTGCTCAGAGACTGCTACTATGTCCACTCCTAAAGGTCTGAATCAGTACTGGTTCCATCACTTTATGACTTTGTAGTCACAAGGAAGAAGCAACTTAATCTCTTAAATTCCCTCAATTGTAAAATACTTANAAAGTTTTTGTAGAAACAAACCAAACAAATAACCTTGTTGGTTTACAAGCCTCTCTTCATCAAACCCCATTCAATTTTCAATTAGCAATACCAGAAAGAGAAAATAACAGATCTTCTTTCTAAATTGTAGATCAGGTGTACACAGATACAGTAGGCTGTGGGCACACAATTGTCCTTTTCCTCTTGTGTTGGACATTACCAGGTACTTGATAGAGATTGTCTGAAGGTCATTATGTAGTCATTCTGACNTTAAATAATATGAGACATTCTCATGAATGTCCACTCACTTTAAGAAGATTGTGAGAATCTGACAGTGGCAGTGCACACCTTTAATCCCAGCACTCAGGAGGCAGAGGCAGTCAGATCTCTGTGAGTTCGAGGCCAGTCTGATCTACAGAGCAAGTTCCAGGGCAGCCAAAGCTACACAGAGAAACCCTGTCTTGAAAAAAGAAGGAGGCAGGGGAGGAGGGAGAAGGAGGAAGAGGAAGAAGAGGAAGAAGATGATGATTGTGAGAACCAGGTGGTGGTGGTGCACCCCTTTAACCCCAGTACTGAGGAGGCAGAAACAGGTGGATCTTTGTGAGTTTGAGGCCATCCTGCTCTACAGAGTGAGGTTCAAGATAGCCAANGCTACATAGTAAGAACCCATCTCAAGAAGGAGGAGGAGGAGAGGGAGGGTAAGGGAGAGGAGAAGGGGAAGAAGATGATGATGATTGTGATTCTCTGAGCCACTTAGATGGCTCTGAATAGGGGCACTTGCCACTGTAGCCTGTGTTTCATCCCTAGAACCTATGTGATGTAGGGAGAGAACTGATTTCAGCACATCATTCTTTGACCTAAACAAGCATGCTGTGCCACATTCACATATATTCACACACAATAAGATAAATAAATCTAAAAAATATTTTAAAGAAGATTGTGGCCAAGTGTAGGGGTGAGTGCCTTTAATCCCAACACTTGGGAGGCAGAAGCAGGTGATTTCTGAGTTTGAGGCCAGACTGGTCTACAGAGCAAGTTCCAGGACAGCCAAGGCTATTATGCAGAGAAACCCTGTCTTGAAAAACAAAACAAAAGAGGAAGAGAGGGGAGGGGAGGGGAGGAAGAAGAAGAGGAAAAGGAGGAAAATTGTGTGTGTTTGCTTGGGGGAGAACAATCCCGAGTTCTGTGACTCATTTTCTGCAAACATTGGGAAGTTTGGAAGCAAAGAGCCCAATAGGAGTCATCGAATCAAAGGAAACATAATGAAGATGGTAGGGATTTAAGCACTATGAAAAATCCAGCAAGAGCTAATTTGTCTTTCATTTATGGGTCCTGGGAATTTAGATTTCATTTTCTCAGAAGGGCATTCATGGAGAGGAATCTAAATACCTGTGCTGCACCACCAGAGTCTTTATTTCTTATGAAACAGGACTGATTGAAGTGCTCCTTTTGCCAAAACCTTCAAATATCCACTATGTGTAGATCAACCCATCACAAATAGCGTACAGGTGGCTGATGATGAGAAGTCTTATTAAGCAAATTAGTGAACAACCAGGAAGTGATTTTAAAGTGAGTGTGGAGCTTGTAAGCCTGATTTTGCTAGTAAAGGAAAAAGCACATGACCCAGTGAAAGCCACAGCCAGTTNAGGGCAGAGATAACAACTAAAATCAGTAAATCCTGAATCTCCAGTCACAATACATTGGTCAATAAACTTTTATCAATCTTTAGTAATTTTAAGATTCTTTTCTATGATTGCAGGGTTCAGAAGTGGGGTTTTATTATTATTTTTCCTTGGTATTATATGGTTAACAAAAACAAATTGTATTTCTAAATTACACACATTTTCATGCATGCACGCGCACGCACGCGTGCGCACACACACACACACCTATTGAGAAATTCCTTTTTAAACAGTGATCTACTGTGAAAATAAAATGAAAATCACAATGAAGGCAACATTGAAAGAGCTTCTTGAATTGGAGCCAGGGAGCTGTTTTAGAAGCTAGACTTACAATTCCAGCTGTTTTACCTAGAAATGTGAACCTTGGTTGTCACAACCCTTTGACTTAAGGCATGTAATAGAACCAGAACACTGGAAGTTATACTCAGAGACTCAAGATGCATATCAAGAGATTACCAGACTCTTGGTTGATGGATGTTTTGATTCTGCTTATGTATTCTTTATCTCTTAACTGTCATGTAGCCCTTGTTCTTTCTTAACAATAGTTCAATATAAATGCTCATTTTTCCCCTGGCATTTCCATATTGTAAAAATCTTGTGAAGACTTAGAGATCTTTTCTTAATCACTTTCTAGTTCTCCCTCATTGAACTGCCTCCTCCCACTTTGTTCTCCTTCCCTACGTTTCTTTCTTTATAAAACTAAAATTCTGCTCCCTCAAAAACCTAATTATGGCACCCTGTCTGTGTTAATGGCCCCTTTAAAACAAAATCTAATGAGGATAATGTTAAAACTTATCCATGTTCTTTAGACAAAGACTAAATCGCAGGGTAAATGTTTAAGAACTTAAATCTACCCGACAATCCCCCACTTACTCTCCTCTCCCTCTTTCTCACTGTTTCTCCTGCCTCAGTCTCCTAAGTGCTAAGATTGCAAGTGTGGACCATCACACCCAGCTAAACGATTTGATCTCTTAAGAAAAATCNATCAGCTTAGCTTTTCAGATTAGCAGAAATTAATCTGTTATTTGGAAATGTTTGGGGCAAAGAATGGATCACAAAGCCTACTTTAAAATGGACCTCAAAAATTACCTCAAATTTGATTAACAAGTCCTTATTCTACATGCTTTGACCAGCACATCATTGAACACTGTATTCAACAGCTAGATGAATAAAAGTCTGTATTACTATTATGCCCGGCTTGAGATAACTTCCACACATCTAATAGGTGAAATTAATAATCTATTCCATTACAGCCTTTGAGCACTGTGTAAACATTTTTCCCTGACCTTGTCTGAAAAGACCTCACAAGTTATCTACTCTGGCTGAACAACTGACCCAAGTGTTTGCTCAAAACCTGCAATAAAAGTTACAGACTATCAAAACTACATTACTTTACCCATGAACCTTCTTAAAAATTATCTATTGAACTANATTCTTCAAATGTACTTGTAATCATAACAACAACAGCAACAAAATGCTGGGCATTTAAAAAAGGACTCTATAAAGTGTGTCTATCAGTGCCAACAGCAGGTAGGGTTTTAATAAACAACCCTACTCACTTGCCTCTACTAAGGTCAACTTTCAGTATACTTACTTGAGATACTGTANGGGACGTTCCCAATCTTTGTGATAAACTCTCTAGGGGAGACAGGCTTAATAATTGCTATTAAGGTTACTAGAATCCTGATTAATGTAAAAGCAACCTTGTGGTCTTTTNGGGGGGGGTCTTGTTTGTTTGTTTGTTTGGTTGGTCATTTTGAGATAGGGTCTCTCTACAGTCCTCAAACTCACTTTGTAAACCAAGCCATTTTCAAACTCACAGAGATCCACCTGCCTCTGCCTCCCAAGTGCTAGAGGTGTGTTACCAAGCCCAGTAGTCATATTGTTCTTAACTCCACTAGGACTGAACAGACCTCAATTGCCCACTTCCGGGGAGGAGCTATTCCCCAGTTCCAGGGTGGACTTCTTTCCTTAAGTTAAGACTCCCTTACGTTGGAAATGATGTAATTATACTAAAATGAATTAACCAAGCAACACAACCTTGAGGGTTGCCCATTCCTGTCTCACCTCTAGAACTTTAAAAGCTCTGATTGGTTCGAAACTAATTGAGGGCCATAATATAACATTTACTAAGCAACATCTAATGGAACCCAATGTCTCTTTGAATTATGGATGCCCCCCAGATTGGAGAGAATTTTACTTTAGGTTTTCCCTAATCATAAGTACATGTTCAATGCACTGTTAGCATGGTCCCCACTTCCTGCTGCATTGTTTAAACCACCATTTAACCATGTCTCCTTCCAAAATAATGAATGCATAAATGGTTGGAAACAGTCATTTATAGGGCACCCTCCAATGAAAAATACCAGGATTTTGTCCACAGCCAATCTCTGACCTTCTCCTTGTTTGAATATTTATTTTTACATTGTGTGTGAGTGTTCACCAGCTTGTATGTCTGTGCACCATGTGCATGCAATGCTCACAGAAGCCAGAAGAGAGAGTAAGATCCTCTGGAACTGGAGTTACAGATAGTTGCAAGCCACCATGTTGGTACAGGAAACCAACCTGGGTCCTCTAGAAAAGCAGCCAGTTTTCTCAAGCACTGAGCCATCTTTCTAGCCCCCTGACCTTCCTACTCAGATGTGAAACTCTCCACCAGTAGTCATTTCCTTCTTTCTGTAGGACATGAATGAATTCTTGGGAATGACTTTTCTAGTGCCAAGGAACCAGACCTAAAAGAATCAACATACAGTCCAAAAATTGACCGTTAATGCTTTTCATTGAAAGATATCAATATCAAAAGGGAGTAGAGGTGTGGAAATAAAGGAGAAACACTAATGAAAACACTTCTCTAAATGAAGTAAAAAAGCCATTATAGAAACAAGACTTAAGTGTGATTCTAGCTTCTATCCAGGAATATGAACTTGGGCCACTTTTATAAGGCACCCAGAATGACTAGAACAATCAGACAACTATATGGTTCCCAGGGTTCAAGATGCTTACGAAGGGGTCATTCATTGTTTCATGAATATTTCTATTGTTTATAGATTTTGTCAATCATATAGTTCCTCTTCCTTCTCAATAGTCTGTGATCCATAAAATTTCCCACTTCCTCTGCCTTGCTTGGAACATTTTCATAAGTACCTAACCTCTCAAGTGAAATCATTCTTATTTTTCTTCAGTTTGAATTTGGATTTGAGACTACAAATAACGACATTTCAATAATCAAAGGATGACTGTGTCACAGTGTATTACCTTATCAGTCCCTTTGGAGTAATTTGAAGACTAAGCTGTATGTAAGGTCACTAAAAATACCTAAGAGNTAAGGTGGTTCACATCCATGCTACGAGTGCTATATTACTATTGACCCTTTCAATTTAGCCAGCCCAAGAANCCACACCAAAGCCAGCCCCCAGTACCAGCTCTTACTGCTGATACATGACCACATTGTAGGCACTTGCTTATGGTCCCCTGTCCTACCTGCACTCCCATCCTATTGCCTTCTCGTCTCCCAGAGAGCGGACTCTCTCGTATGTACTGTCAGTCTTAGTTATGTTTGATTCATATGGATGTTTTGTCTGAACATATGCCCGTGCACCACATGCATGCCTGGTGCCCACAGAGGCCAGAGGACAACTGGATCCCTGGAAGTGGTGCTTGTGAGCCCCCATGTAGGGGCCGGAAATTGAAGCCAGGGACTCTGGAAGAGCAGTCAGTGTTGTTAACCACTGAGCCATCTCTCCAGCCCTGTATTGTGATTTTGAGAAACTATCTGAAATCCATCTCATACTCTGAATAATACTAAATAAGAGACTTGCTATCCATAATCAGTGGTANTATATCCATGTCAACAGCTATCCAATATTTTNAAATACCTTACGGTTGCTGTGCCTTCTTGAACAAATTACCCTCTCCAGATCAGTGAGGCAGCACCAGAAACCTCCATCGGTACTGCCTACACATCCAAGCACAAAAACTCAATTTGAATTCTAAAGTAGGCTTTTAAAATTTACTGCACAAACAATGGACTTCAAAGTAGAAACTTAGGTCACAATCATTCAGTTGTGTGAAAGAGAATGAATTTATAAGTTCAGAAGCTTGGCTTTGAGAATCTTAAGTCAAAATCCGAACATAGAGTTTAGACCGTAGTTATCAGGCTCTGGAAGGATATAGAATGAGGTAAGTGATTTT
This sequence comes from Neotoma lepida, assembly GCA_001675575.1. Taxonomy (NCBI): domain Eukaryota; kingdom Metazoa; phylum Chordata; class Mammalia; order Rodentia; family Cricetidae; genus Neotoma; species Neotoma lepida. The sequence continues at coordinate 360,834 of LZPO01066292.1, forward strand.
GTGTAGCCAAGAGGAAGTAAAATTTCTACTTCTTGGCAGGAAAAGACATGAAGGAACTTGGCCTCACAGGTCTAGTGTCTATCCCTTAGCATCTCCCCGTTAAGTCTCAAGAAGGATGTGGAAGAGGTACCTCTGCTCAGGTGTGCNAGGCATGTTAGAGCAGGGAAACCNTCACCAAGCTTCCCAGAGTGGTGGTGGGATGGTGCAATTGTGAAGTCCCAGTCTCCAGCAGGGTTGTTTCTCAGGGTCTTCTACATGCTTGAACGATGTGGGAGAACTTCAAAGTTCCCAGGCTGCAGTTTCTCAAAAGCAGCAAGTAGCATCGGATGATTTGGAAACTTCACTTTGAAGCATTGTTGGGATTCAGAAAAGAATACCANAAAGTGGAGGTGTCCAAAACCAGGTTCTCCTCTGACCTTCTGACTTATGCNCCTCTTAAACCATGGTGACTAGAATTTCTCTTCTCCAAGACAGGCCATGGAAACTAACTTGTTTTCCCCCAAACAAGCAATGAAGTCTAATCATATTACCCTAACCTCCACTTCCTTTCTATATTGGAACTTCCAATAAATCCTCTGAACTACTTTATCTGATGATAAGTCATGGGAGTACTATTTCAAGATTCCCACCCCACATCTACAAGGAAGGAATCCCACAGAGAGGCCAGAAAGATTCTAAAAGTTTCCTAACTCCACCCATTAGCTTAGATGATACTCTTTTATCCAGTTGTATTTCTACATGAATCTTCATACTTCACTGAACCTACAGAAAAAAAAAAGTGTGATTCCCTGGGCTTTCAGGGTTTCTCTCTGAAGACTCTGGTGTCAGGTAAAACTGTGATCAAATGAGTTGCTGCACTTTTCTTTTGTTAGCCTGGCTTTTCAAATAGGAGCACTGGCCATGACTCCCATGATGAATTCAAAAACTTGTCCCTACAGTTCAGGATCCAAAAGAACTTAGTGCAGATATTTGTATATTCTCATTCTTGACATCATTATTCATAACAACCAAAATATGGAAACATACAAATGTTTGTTAACAGNTAAGTAAGCAAAACGTTGACATATTCATACAATGGACATCCAGCCACAAAAGGAAGAGAATTCTCATATATGCTATGACCTACAAAATGTATGAACCTATAAAATGAAAACTATAAAAGTAAATGAGCTAAATGCAGAATGATACACACTATATGATTCTATTCATATGAAATATTGAGAATAATTAAATGTATAGAGAAAGAAAATACAATAGTGGTTACCAAGGGTTTCAGGGGAAGGAAAATGGAGAGTTATTGTTTAATAGGTAACATACTGAAATTTCAGTTTGGGATGATCAAAGTTTGTAGAGGTGGATAGTAGTGATGGTTATACAACAACATAACCATGAACAATGTTATGAATTATATAGCAATTATATACTTAAATATGATTTAAAGAGAAATTTTTGGCAGATCTCTGTGAGTTCAAGGCCAACCTGGTCTACAGAGTGAGTTCTACGACAGCCAGGGCCACACAGAGAAACCCTATCTCAAAAAAAACAAAAACAAAAAAAGAATCCATATGAACCAGACATGGTGGCATGAACCTTTAATCTCAGTACTCGGGAGGCAGAGGCAGGCAGATCTTTGTGACTTCAAGGCCAGCCTGGTCTACATAGCAAGTTCTAGGACAGCCAGGGCTATATAGAGAGACTCTGTCTCAAAAAAAATGTTATATGACTGCCACACTGCACCCCATGTAGATGAATAATTATTATGTATTCTTTAAAATAACATTTAAAAATAAAATGTATATTTTTTAAAAATAAGATCAGATTATATCATTAAATTTAACTATTTCCTGCAAGATAAACTCCCCTAATTTACATGAGTTCTTTAAAATGGAGTTAAGACTATAACTCTAAATAATAAGAATAGTAGGTTGGCATTCAGTAAGTCACTGAAGTATCTTAAGATCTGTGTTCAGGTTAGAAGTATAGTCTTGGGAGCTGTAGAGGTAGCTCATTAGTTAGAGTATTTGCTACTATTGCAGAGGACTTGATTTTGGTTCCCAGTGCCTACCTAGGTGGCTCACAGACATCTGTAACTCCAGTTCCAGTGATCTGATGACCTCTCTAGCCTCCATGGGCACCTATATGCACCTGGTTCACATACTGCACCTGGTTCACATACAGACAAGCAGGTACACATACATACACATAAATAAAAATATTTTAAAAATTAAAAGCATAGCAGTAACATTGAGTTATAAGCTTTATTATAAATATATATAAAAGTTCACAAGTAGAAATAACCATATTTTTTCATTAACTGATAGACGAAGACAAACACCAGAAAATTTATCAAGTAGGAAAAGCAAGAAAAATAGAAGAAAACATCAATCAAGATGGTTGAATTGTTGAAATATGTCAATCACAAAATACATAAATGAGTTCAACTCACCTGTAAATGTCAAATTAATTTTTTNAAAATCTAGTCTTATGCATGTTGTGTGATATTTTGATTGCATTCTGACAGTAAAGTTTGCTTTGAGTCAGAGGGTGGAGCTAGCCACTAGCTGACGAAAATTAGTCATAGAGGTCTTAGATTGAGGAAAGATAGGAGACAGGAAGTAATAAGGAGGGCTGAGAGAGGATCTCAAGCCTTTTGGATGGAGGAACAAGAGAGATAGGAGGTCACTGGTTGCATTTCTGTCACTTCTCTTGCCTGATATCTAACCCCCGCATTTTTATTGATAAAGAATAATTAGATAAACACATCATATGTGTCTGAGAGGCAAGTCTAAAAAGAGCAGAACCTGCTCACTACGTAAGAAGTTGGTAGATGAGATGAGACAGACCCTGTTAATCCCACCAGATGAGAGTAAGATCACTACCACATTTTTAGCCAATTTGAAGCAAGCTTTATTAAATACTGTCCAGGACCATGGACACAGACCAGATTCATACCCGGGAATCCTGGAGAATGGCCATGAATTATGTCAGTCTGGTGCTTATAGAGGTAAAACCCACAAGGCTACGTTTGTGCTTCCTGCCTTCATCCAGTTAGGGGCAAACAAACATCCTGACATACTTCCTGCCTACATATCTCCCACTTGCGTGTGATCAAGCACATCCTGTACAGTTGGGGTACCCAAGCTTGTTTACAGAAGTGAAAACACATAGCTTGTTTTCTTACATGAACAGTATCCCCTAGCACTCCAGGAAGTTGTCTGTACTTGGGCAAGGAGGGCTTACAGGTTAGAGGCGTTTTTTTGTTTTATAGATCTCTTAAGCACAGTAATTAAAACTTAAAACAAATTTAGCCCTCACGGCCCCTGAAATACTAACCCAATATCATCTGGTATAGTAATATTAACAAAAGTCACTCAAAGCAATCAACTAAAATATGACATTTTAATTGAAGATACTTTAAGAACTTACATGTCATTGTAAGGCTAGCAACTGTCTTAGAGAAGGAACCAGAACATAGTTCAGTTCAATGACTGTCACTCAGCTACAAGCAGAATGCATATGTTAACAAAGAGTGTTAAAACAGATGGCAGATGAATTAAACAATAAGTAAAAAGGAAAGGACATGACTGCTCCTAGGCTTAGTGGAGGAGAAAGATTACTGTAGAAAAGGGGAGAACATAGCCAGAAGCAGAGACATCTGGGACAGTCCAGAGTGGACATGACTAGGCTGAGCTGGGTCATGTGGAGAGAGGGAGAAGAGAAGAGAGAAGGAAAAAAGGGGAACTAGGTGCAGCAGCCAGGAGGCCAAAGGATGGTGTGGTGGTTTGGAAGAAAATGGCCCCCAAAGGGAGTGGGACAATTAGGAGGTGTGGCCTTGTTGGAGGTAGTGTGTCACTGTGGAGGTGGGCTTTGAGGTTTCATATATATACTCAAGCTACACCCAGTGTCTCAGATAACTTCATATTGCCTGCAAAAAGATGTAGGACACTCGGCTGCTTCTCCAGCATCATGTCTGGCTGCATGCTACCATGTTGCACCNTGACAATAATGAACTAAACCTCTGAAAATATAAGCCACCCCAATTAAATGTTTTTCCTTTATAAAAGTTGCCATGGTCATGGTATCTNTTCACAGCAATAGAAACCCTAACTAAGACAGGTGGGTAACCAAAATGTCTGGATTATAGAGGGAAGAGCCTCTGGGGAAAGGACAACTCAGCNCCTAGCTGGAGAGTTCAGGGTAGAGGGCAGGGTTTGCCAGCCAATACCCTGTAACAGATAGGGACTGAGGGATGCTGGGAGAACCTGGAGGCCAGGTCCACTTTGATATATTAAATAGGCATCTCAGCTGTTTGTCCTGGGTTTGAAACTTAACAGTAGAAGGGAGAAGAAACTGCAGGGAATTACCATGAATATAAATGGAAGTTAATAGACATGTCTAAAATTGATAAGTAAAGAAGAGGCATGGGGAATCATCATCACAGAGGCTTTCTCCAGCAGCTGATGGGAACNGATGCAGAGACCCACAGCCAAACATTAGGTGGAGCTCCAGGAACCCCAGAGATTAGAGGGAGGAAGGATTGTAGGAGCTAGAGGGGTCAAGGACACCACAAGAATGCTGCCTACAGAATCAACTAAGCAGGACTCATAAGGGCTCACAGAGACTGAAGGGGCAATCATGGAGCCTGTATGGGTCTAAGGTAGGTCCTCTGCATATAGGCATGGCTGTGCAGCTTGGTGGTTTGATTGTTTGTTTTTGGTTTTTCAAGTCAGGGTTTCTCTGTGTAACAGTCCTGNCTGTCCTGGAACTCGATTTGTTGACCAGGCTGGCCTCAAACTCACAGAGATCCACCTGCCTCTGCCTCCTGAGTGCTGGGATTAAAGGCATGAGCCGCCACTGCCCAGCTAGCTTGTCATTAGCTTGTTCTTGTGGGACTAACAGTGGGAGTGGGGGTGTCTCTGACTCTTTAGCCTGCTCTTGGGACCCTTTTCTTCCCTCTGGGTTGCTTTGTCTAGCCTTGATATGAGGGTTTGTTCCTAGTCTTATTGCATCTTATGCTGTGTTCAGTTGATATCCCTGGGAGACCTGCTCTTTTCTGAAGGGAAACAGAGGAGCAGTGGATATAGGGGAGAAGGGAAGGGAGGGGAGAACTAGGAGGAGTGGAGGGANGGGAAACTGCAAGGATGTATTGTATGAGAGAAGAATAAATAAAAAGGAAAAAAGGCATGAGAATGCACGTTAGCATGACAAAAAACACAATAGAAATACTGAACTCCTACAACAGGCTTCCTTGGAGAACCAAACTATTTTGAAGTAGGGAGGTAGTGGTAATCATCATATGCAGAATAATTTAATTTGGGTCTTTATGACTACTTCAGTGAAAACAACATAACATTTAAAGCATCAGNGCTACNGAACACTCTTACTCTTTGGGCCTGGACTGCTTTTCATTTTCCCCCTAGGAAGATCACAGGTAGCCTGATGAAACTGTCATGGCATTAGCAGGAACCACTGGATGTGCATGGCTTGAAGGAGCTACATCTCCATGGAGTNTCTGTGACTTAAAAAANTTTTTTTTAGCTTTGACACTGGAATGTTGGCCCCAAATTTTCACAGCTGACTCAGCAGTGAATGGATTGGGTCCCTTCCTCTCCTGCTTGGTGTTGGTTTTAATGCAGCGGCGCTGTTACCATACAAGAACAGCCACNAGGCACAACAAAACCCAGTATCAGAGTTTTATTAGAAGGGGGAGACAGGAAAGAATGTGACCAGGCCAGTGNAAGACGCGTGCATGGAGAGAGAGAGGAAGGAGGAGAAGAGAGAGAGNAAGAGGAGGAGTCTGTGACCCGACTCTTAAGGATTTTCCTGCACATGCACATATGGGCTTATGGGGCTACGCATGGATTGCATGGTCACACTGCTCACAAATTACGCGATCATGCAGCACATGGATTATGTAGAACATAAGGCCCCTTGCTTGGCTCCTGAACTGTGCATGTGTAGTCACTTAGCTGGGGGAGTGGCCAGGAACTCCACTTGGTGCATCTGCATTTCAGTTTCCCTGCTAGAGAGCAGCAGTGAGCACTTGGTAGGATTTTTTTCTTGAACTTGAAGAAGCCTGGCCAGAAAACAGGTAAGGTGACCCACCAAGATTTTAAGAAGTGTTTTCACTGGTCAGCTAGGATCCTGCTCTTTCTTCCCTTCAGATAAGGTTTCCCAGGAAGAGTAAACATTAGCTGGGAGGAAGCTGAGAGACAGAGCCATCAGGGAGATTCGCTTATCTCTATGTACTTTGGTACTTGCAAATTTGAGAGACAGGCTAATTTTTTTTTTTTATTCAAAAAGTCCTTGGAGAACTACCTGCTTTAGTCCAAGTCAGAAATTGATGGACCACTAGTGTTTAAGGTTCTTTCTTTAAAGATTTTTT